>OZ026627.1:19661063-19791063 GCA_964020975.1 Hermodice carunculata
CTGGCAATCTGTGGTTGTTTGTGTGAATGTAAAATAAAGGCAAATTCCCGCGAATGGACCTAAACAATAGAACTAAAGACAAACAGAGGTATAATATTGATCACAGAAATAAATAAACACGGACACTCTAACCGGGTCTTTATGGAAAAGCTGTTTGCCGGGCGAAAAGAAGGCAACATGTTTTGGTACCCATGCAATTCAGACGCACTGGGCTATCACTGCAAAAGAGTTAAATTTTGCCTTTAGGCTTACGATATGCGTTTGTCCAGGAAACATGATTATCCAAAGTCTAACAAAGAACTTTTGCAGCTGTATGAAATAAAAATCTATATACAAGGCCTGGTGATTTGGGAAATGTTTCCAATTCATACAGAAAGCAGTAAATTGAACAGTCGTTTCAGTCTGATTCTTTTGTACGTCTGGTAGATAATGAAAAGGATTCACTTTAGATAGTCTCGACATTACAGTTTGAAACACATGAAAGAACAGGTTAAAGTCAAGCAATATTGCGGCCCTCTGACAAAGGGTTTTGTTTATATATGACTGAATGTAAGCATTAGGTATAACAGTTTACAAGTGGCTCGATTAAAAGGTCTAAAATTGTGAAATGAACTATGCCCTACATCTGTCCTTCGAGGCAAATGTAACACTTTCATACAGAAAAAAAAATCACAACCAGTCTTACAATTCACGAGGCCATGGATTCGTTCGATGCATGGAGAGTCACATAAACCGCCCGAATCTCGGAGGCATTGGTGTAACTTATACTGTTTGAGTCGATTTCAAGGTATTCACATACTTCGTTTGTACTGGTAATTGTTGCCCCACAATGTTCATCTGGGCCCGATGGGGGAAGAAAAGAATCTCTCTTTATATCATGTTTAACAGAAAGTCAATTTTCCGATCAAAGGGTAAAAGTCATTTTCAAGGAGTCAGCTATTGATTCGCTAAATTATGCCAAGTATCAAGGTAAAGCTGGTTACCAGGTCCATGTTTACAATACACACAATTGGGAAGTACGTATGTGATTTCCTGTTTGTGTTGATCATTTTTCCCCTGAGCTAACTTGAAACAACAAAATGACCTACTGTATTAAATCTTCATTATGCTGAATTCACGGTCCATAGTTGCTGCAAGCATTACAAAAGTGTCCATTGGAATACCTATAGGTGTCAATTTTGACTCCAAATTATTTCAAATGTAAAAGTGATTCATTGGCTTATATTCTGGTAACGTCATTTTCAATAAACTGTTGGAAAGCACTAATGCTGTGCATTATATAGAACTGTAAACTTTGCGCTTGTAAATGTAGAGGAGTTCCAGGCAACCGAGTGCAAGATTATCAGCACCCTCTGGGCATTATAGTAAACCATGAAGTAATTTTCAAGAAAATTTCAAAACCTTATCGCTAAGTACAGTATACTAGTGGTACCTCACAGAGTCGTATGGCCAAAAACGACAATGATTTGCTGATGATAAGGCCTTATCTCGGGAAATGAATGCAATTTCAGTCAGTGGTTTACAATGAAGCGCATACAAGTTATTGAGTGGTTTTGCACAAAAAAACAACAACAAGACTAAAACCAAGTGCGAAGAGTCAATGTTTGGCGCTAGTTTTTATAAAACATGTACCTGTACTCAGGCACGTGTGAACAATATGCCTTAATCTTATGACTAGTATTTAAGAGAGTGCAGCTCGTCAGTAGACCAAATTGTGTCGGGTATCGAGGGCAAAATAACCTTTTCTTTTTATCACAACAAGAAAGACACCTTATAGTGAATCCGCACACAGCATTAAGGGGATAAACTAACATAACCTTATGGTGCCATCATGTTTATGTTTAAACCACCAGAGACGGTCCAGGTCTCCAACCAAAAATGTGTTCTAAGTTTGACCGAAAAGAGCCACCAGCCCCATATTTTAACTTTCGTAATAATACTATACGTGCATGATGGTGCCAGAAAGTCTTATCAGTATAGTGGGGAATTGCACAGTGGCTACTCCGTCAGTGCACTATATGTCACATTTTTGGTTTATCTGAGTTTTCAAGTCAGGCAGCTCTCTGAGTCCGTTTCATTTGTAAAAGACCGATGATCGACACTCAAAATGGTATGTGTAATGCCATGGCAGACAGTACGGTCTTTGGTTATGCATGGATTTTTATTTTTTTTTTAGCTGTACTCTGATGACCACACGTTTTCCATATGAATGATCGAATTATTGTAAAGATCTTACATTGCGTTGTAGTGCTGTAATAATGTTACTCTCATTTGAGCTACATTCAGTTTGACTCATTTTGCTCTCTCTCTCAAGTCGTTGTGTATTCATGTATAACTCTTTCAATGTGAATGTGAAAGTCTATTTTATGTGATTTCTAATTGGTTCCCAATCCTCAGGATTCAGTTTATTATTATTATTATTATTATTAGTAGTAGTAGTAGTAGTAGTAGTAGTAGTAGTAGTAGTAGTAGTGGTAGCAGCAGCAGCACTAGTAGTAGTAATAGCAGTAGTAGTAGTGGTGGTAGCAGCAGCAGCAGTAGTAGTAGTAGTAGTAGCAGTAGCAGTAGCAGTAGTAGTAGTAGTAGTAGCAGCAGGAGTAGTAGCAGTAGTACACATCAACTTATTTGTACGATGAGAGTAATGTATTTAATGCATTTTAGCCACATCGTGCTGCGCCATGGACTGCCTGGTCACGAAACCATGCAGGAATTAATGCTTGCAAGGATCTCTCGCGAGAGACAAATGACGTAATTTTGCATGATAAAAAATCACTTAATGATATTATGAACAGCAATGTATCAATTGATGAATAATCTCGCTTCAGATTAATTTTGCTGTATGATCCTCTCTACCCCAGCCTTCACCAGACCTACTTATAATACTCATCAAATGTATGACTTCTCACATAACAGGGATCAAACATCCCTGTTTAGCATATTATTTTTTGCTTACACAGCCGCACTGTGGAAGGAACTACTCTTGGATTTCCAGAATTATCGTTCAATTCGAGTAACCAGATCAAAAATATTTCAGCATGCAGATAAGCCTGTAAAAATATCTGACTTGTACACTTTTGGTAGCCGATTCACAGCTGTTCAGCATATAATTATGTCTGCGCTTTTTGGAGCTGTTGAACTAGCTTTTTACCTAAAAGTTCGTAAACGATGTAAGCCTACTTTACTCTTTTGCTGTAAACTTAGCTGACTGGCAAGTCGAAAGAACTAAAAGGTGATAGGCCTAACAGGTCTCTTTTTTAATTTTGGCCGAAGTAATGAAATTTGTGTTTTTGGTGGTTAGGCCTATACATTTTGGAAGAGAACTAGTGTCTGCAGTTAATGATGAATATTTCTAAGGTTGAGAGGACCGGTTAAAACCACCAGTTGCCTTTTGTGGGTGACTGCCTGTCTCAAGTCAGGAGTGAAATTTGTTTCTTCACATTGGTATTGGTAGAGAAATGTTGGTGCTTTGGCAAGTCTGGAATCTCATTGCTGTCATTGTTGGGTTTGGAATTAATGAATATGGATCATGTTTTTCTGTACTATTAACTACTCAGCGAAATATCTTGACACACCCTTTTCACCCTTTACACAGTTTCATAAGCTTCCACAAGTTTTCACTTCCCGATAACCAGAGGATTTTCTGAGCATTTCGTTAACACATTGACGGCAGTGCACGCTTTAAACCATTAGCTATTGGGTTACCCACAGGCTAGCATGCATAACTCTAATTCAAAGTCCTCTCTCCTTTGTGTGCATGCTAAAGCAGTAAGTGAAATGTGGTGAAACATTCAGATTCAATATGCATACATACTTATAAATGCTGGTCCTGCCGTAAACTTTTCTAGCAAGTATTCAAGATTGCTATTCGAAATCACTATATTGATTGTATCTATTTACATGTGCAGTTTGTACAGTTGATGTATCTAGCGACCATCCAAGATTACAGACATTATATATTACCACTCTGTCTTTATCTCTCGTCCCTGCACCCGTTACCTTCAGTATAAGTTTCCATATGTTTTGTAACGTCCTGTATTTCTTGTCTTTTACACGCGACAGAAGTTTATGTAGGGCTAGGCCATTGTTCCAATGGTGATAGACCTGTTGAGCGACAAAATATGTTGAAACCAATCACTAAACAGAATATATAGAAAAACGTGGATTTACTTCTGATTTGTTGCATACTGATTGTTTGCCACGTGCAACTTATGATATTAAGTGTAAATAAACGGAACCTTTGCTAGGTTAAGAAATGTAAACTACGGATTTAAAGAGAAACAAGCTGTCACAGCAATCCCTTTGCTTCTTATCGTCATTAGTCCACGAAAATGCAATGCTTGGTCTTTGTTAAAATATCTACCGCATAGAGAGGACATGCATTAATTCGTATCTTTGTAATCAATCCATATCCCTGCATTCATATAACTAGTCAAAATTGAAATTTTGTGTTGCAGGACTATATATATATGCGAATACGTTACATTTCTGTTTTACCACTACACATGTAAATGACGCATTTGCTCAAATAGTCATTATATATTTCGCTTCCCAGCGTAGTAACTGTTCTAGTCACTTATTGGAGTACGTATGTAAGAAATTCTGCAGGAGGACCAGTATGTTATATGCTAGCAAATATTTACCATTCATAACTTTCTTATCTCATTTGTATAATGCCCATAATATGTCAAAACATTCTGTTGGTCAGTTGTGTGGCAAACCAGCTGATGAGTACTAATCAAGTAAAAGAAACTGAATATTCTGTGAAACCAGTACCACCAATACATGTAAAGTGTTTCAAAAATTGTCACCTATGTTTGGAAAAGATTGATATGGGATATACTCCTTGGCTTTACGTAATAGCTCCATTTATGTAAAAAGGGTAAACGGTTCTATATTGATGTTCTATCTTTACGTAACATAAGTTGTATAGTTCAATCATTGCACCTTTTAATCTTGGCACATTGAAGTGCGACATCAAAATCTTTGGCTCAACTGAAATGATGTTAAAGTGTCGTATTTTATTTGGGACTGAACAGAAATGTAGTTTTATTCATTGAGAAATCGGAAGGATCATACAATTGTAGCAGATAATATACTGAAATCAACGTTTCATATATATATATATATATATATATATATATATATATATATATATATGTGTGTGTGTGTGTGTGTGTTTGTGTGTATGTGTTTGTGTGTGTGTGTGTGTGTGTGTGTGTGTGTGTGTGTGTGTGTGTGTGTTTCTGTTGTGAACAACCGGCATCTATATTACAAAGCGGGGCTATTTTACAACAATTTTGAGAAAAAAAATGTATAAAGCAACATGCACCACGGGTAACTAGGTTGATTAAAAAGGTCAATGTAAAATAGGGAAATCTGTATGGAATATGGGTAGTTTAAAAATGATTGGAGTTTCAAAATCCAAAATACCTGCTATCTCGACTAAACAGTAATTTTTTTAATTAAATGTAATGATTCCTTGTTAACTTGTGGTATCAAGATGATGTTCTTGTTTGTCTTAGCCTGAAGTGGTGCTTCAACTCTTATTTTTTATGTTTGCATTTCGTAGCCATTTGCAAACGTCTAAAATATCTTATTTTCAATCTGAAATATGATATAATCAAAACAGGCTACACATATGCGTGACGAATCCATCGTTTTTAATTTTTGTTTTTGTAATACAGCTCTCACAGTGGTCAAAATGAGCCCTAGATGTCTTCATTGACTATTATGGTTTGATCCAGGTCATCTTGCAAGGAGTAAATGGAGGCAAATTTATCTGCCCCAACAGTCTATAAGTAAGCAAGGTTTCACCAAAATGCTTTGCAGCTAGTTGGACATGTACGAAGTACCGCAAGATTGACGTTTAAGCTCAATGGGTAAAAATAGGAGATTCGTCTACTGTGCAGACGTTTGTTTCTTAGACAACTCATCCCTGCATTTAATCGATTGGACCTCAGCAGTCATTATCTACAAGGCGCCAATGCCTCGTATATCTGTGCAATGCAATTGAACCCATTTAGCTGGGAAGTGCTTTTCAATACTGGAAGGACAATTGAATTATATATATATATATATATGTATATATATTATGCACTAAAGATTGGATTGGTAACTGCTAGCTCATTAGTAAAAGAATATGGTAACTCAGCATTACTCTGCTTATGCATCTGGATCATTTACACGGAATATTAATGAAGTCAAGATTCTTACTTAACCCCTAAGAGAAACACAGAGAGAGAGAGAGAGAGAGAGAGAGAGAGAGAGAGAGAGAGAGAGAGAGAGAGAGAGAGAGAGAGAGAGAGAGAGAGAGAGAGAGAGAGAGAGAGAGAGAGAGAGAGAGAGAGAGAGAGAGAGAGAGAGAGAGAGAGAGAGAGAGAGAATATTCATACTGTGGAACATTAATGACCATACATACGCTGTATCTCTTCATGGTCTGTCTACACTCAAAATTTGTGATTGTAATATATTGTTGTCATTTTTATCTAATACTCTGCCAAATTGTGTTTCCGACGGTGTTGGCCTCACTGATAATAATTGTGCACAAAGGTACAGTTTTCTTTAACGTAATTTACTAGGCACCTGTAAGGGGAGGCAATGTCGTGTTGAGAGATGCAGTAAAATATTTCAAACTGTTGCTTACGTGCTTTTGATACAACGAGAGGTAAGTATATTGTGCCAATTTCAAATTTATGCTGTCACGTTCATAGACAAAAATATGTCCATCCCAACGAATATAGCATTTGTGTGAGAAAACTGAGAATGCGGTGAACTCCAAATTAGGTTTAAATATTTGTCCGTGACTACTAAATTGAGATCAAAATCAGCCAAATTTAATTAAGCCAAGGCATTCAGTGTGCTGCCTGGACCTAGCTCTTATAAAGGACCAGCACCGTTTGCAACATCTTATTTCTAGCTTCAGTTGTTGTCATGTTTTAAATTGATCCGAAAAAGTTGATGTATTTGCATGTGAAGCGGAAAATGTAGTTAACGTGGCCTTTGTGCAGTCTCAACCTAGTGATCATCTCTGTCAGTGTCAGTTCTAATTGTTTTTGTAGTTATCACCCTGAAATAATATTCGCTGAAGCGCCACTGTGGCCGTACAATTTGGGAATGACAATGTGTATCTTGCCAAATTTCAAATTCGTGGAAGAAATGGTTCTTAGAGCATCAATAAAAAAAAAAGAATGCCAAGTCAATGCCACTGTCATGAACAAGGATCGCAAAGATGTGTCCCGATGTGCTGTCATAGCATTTTGTCACTCAGTTCCACAAAAGACGCCTTAATAAGAAAACCATCACAGAAATTATTTTCAAAAGATCCATGAATCATAACAAATTGATAAACTTGCAACAACCGACAAATTTCGGTCCCACTCAATGTGATACGAATGCAATGATAAGTTTTTTTGGATAAATGCAAGCACGTATTGGTAGCCTTATTAGTAGAGCTAACATGCTTTCCTACTCACCATTTTAAATTGTCCAAAAATTGCTTAAACAGAGTAAAACATAATAACTAAACGAAAAATAAGAAAGAACAACACAAAAAAACAAACAAACAAACAAACACCCCCCCCAACTACTCCCCCCCCCCCCAAAAAAAGGAGAGGTAAATTCAAGAACCGGATAACACTGGTTCCTGATTAGCAGCATAAGTATAAGACAAGATAAGTCAGATTTTAAGCAAAGATGCGGAAAATCGAGCCAAAGCTTGGAAATGACAATAACACCCAAAATTATATGATGAGACAATATGCAGCCTCCCTTGATGAGAAAAGTAAGGGCTTGTTGAAGTGTCTTCATGTAATTTCGAGACATTTCAGCATGCAGTCCTAAAGAAGAAGCGTTTTCAACATCCTTCTATTAAAAAATCCTGCAATAAATGCTTCAAACGCAAAACAAATTGATTTATTGGGCAAAGGCCTGGCTAAGGTACATCCTCTTCATGCTTGAAAGTAGCTGGCCAAAGGTTATTCACGATCAAGTCCAACATATCAATTGTTTTCCTTTGGATGACGGATAACAATCTCCAGGCAACTCACACACTCGAAGTAGAAATTAACAGTTCAGTATGGTAGAATACATTTGGGCGATCAGAGGAGCCACACTGTGAAACAGACATCCTGTGCATATCAAAAGTAGAGCAAACATGTATGAATATTAATTGAAAATTAGCTTTCGCAAGTTTAAATGTCTTCGATCAAATCTTGCATACACGCCCCATCTCTTACCGTGGCAGAGGAAGCGATCACGGATCTACACTGGTATTGCGTGGTGACCACAATAACAGGTTTGGGTATTGATATTTGCGCAATTTGATCATTAAAACAGAAAACAGCAACAGGACTCTGTCTGCCTGTCTCATTGTCTCTGTAGTATCAAGTTCACAGTCCAGATACCCGATAGTTCGGCATATCTGCTGGCACCAGCAGGTATCCTTCCGTTCAGAAATAATGTATTGACATATTTAAAGACGTTCGGTACACTGGTCAAAAAAATTTAGAAATCTCTGGTTTTTGGTGTGAACCAAGATATTGGCATTTGAAACAAAATGCAAGCAAAAAATTGGCATGTCACGGTGCTACTTTTTTCGCTAGCTGGCGCTACATGTAAGGACTACAGAAATTTGATAGCAAACATTATATATGTGGGTAAAAGCAAAAAAAAAGAATTAAGGATGCAAAAATATGCATAAAATAACTCAATATGAGTGTATGCAATGTATATCAAGCCTTTTGATAACAAATATGTAGACAAAACATGCTAGAATGTGACTTTAAATTCATCTCGTCTTGCAAAAATGTATAAGTGCTCACATTATTTCTTAAGTTTGAAATAGAAAAAAATATTTGCAAATCCCGGAAAAATTGTAGGGGTTTCCAAAATATGCACTGATTTTATTGATTAACAAAAAAAGATATCATACGGTGCTATTTTTTCCGCAATTGTACAAAGAATTCATGCATGCTGACTTAATTTGTTCTAAGTTCATACGTACAAGGTATCCATTCATTGTCTAGCTTCGATACCATATCAATATACATGTATGTAGGTTAAATAAACGGCAGTACGTCGTTAATTTTATATTCCAGTCATAATATATACTTTCATAGTTTTACTGAGAAGAGGCAAACATTTTAAGATTCTCTCCATAGTGCAATACAGCAATGTGGAAAAGAGGTAAAAATAAGAATATCAAAATTATAGTTGCCTTAATACATTGTCGAATGGTAACACAGACCCATTATCAAATATGCATACAAGATTATCGGCTAGTAGAGTTAGTTCCACTATTCTACGGCCTTCGTCCCAGTTATAACTGTCAGTGCTTACATGTGCATGTGGCATTTGGGGGTGGGGGTGGGGGGGTTGGCGTGGCACTTTCGACGGTGGTTTGGTCAGCGTTCGCTGATTGTGTACATGCGTTTTGGTCTACCACTGCCGTGTTTCGACGTATTCTGCCTTGTTTTAAAGCATTTAGTCCTTTGTTTTGGAATTTGTTAACAAATCGCCCATTCTTTTTCCTTTTCACTCTTCGTAAACAATGCATATTTCTGAAACGGAACTGTGCAAAATAGGAAAAGCGAACAGCAGCTAGTGCAGGTATCGACAAATAACAGCTCTAACTGTATAGAATCACTGAACCATAAATGGTTGCGCATATCGCGGTGTACCGAAAGTTGTTTGTTGTTTTTTCTTTTGTGCCAAGCGGGTCGTTCTACATAAGTGCCGTAAACGTCACCGATAACTAAGAGATGCCCATCCATAAATATTTACAGGCTAGTCAGCTTGAGAACTATCAAGTCCCCAGAAGCATGTATCAAAAGCAATTGATTGAACTATATACCGGCCATAATATACTCGAAAGATTCCCCAGGGTTGCTGCTTTTGGTGCTACCTCCAAGTCTATACGATACCATCCGCAACAATAAGATGTGAATGTATCGCGTCACTACGCCACCACCGAGAAACATTTGTAGCGATTTCCCTTCTTGCCTGCATATTAACATTGGCGATGGAAGGACACAAATTCAGCGCGTATTGATAAAACGATCAGCTGGCAGAATAAATGAAGAATAACCGGTACTTAAACATTTCAATTGTGTTTCACAATTAACTAGGCTATGGCACGTTGCATGGATTGTATCCATCTTTAAACGCCCATCTAACGATGCCTCCAAGGTCATTTGATACCCTGCTATTTGTCTGAGGACCCATCTGCTGACTTGTATTTCATCATTTTAACCAATCTGAACTTAAGATAAAAATACTGGGCTACATTTACTTATTCCTTATTGAAGCATCCATGTTGCTAAAGTTTGATATGCACGAAATGAATGAAATATTCTCGTTTGTCTTACTTTTTATGACTTCAAAAAATATGGAGTTCGTTGTGGCTCTTTTTGTTCCTATGTTTGGACTATTGATTTCTTCCTTTGTTTACATTGTTCATTGTATGTTATTATTATTATTATTATTATTATCATCATCATCATCATCATCATCATCATCATCATCATCATCATCATCATCATCATCATTATTATTATTATTATTATTATTTTAAGCCACGGACAGCAATGTACATCATCGTTTTCAGTCAAATTGTGTCCAGTTGATAATTTGATGGACGCCGTCGGATATAACCTTTCATGCAAATGAAGTTGTGCATTGTGACTCCAATACTCTTTGAAAGTATTGATTCATACCTTATGAATCAATACCTTACTTACCTATGGGCATGGTACGGAGGATGTTTAAAATCTATTCCTCTTTTGATTTTGGCCTTTTATATCTGAAGGAAGCAAACCGAAACGTAACTCAATTGTCCCACCTGAGGTACATTTGACGACAATGTTCATCGATTTATGAATATATCAACCATATCCATACAAGAACTTTAAAGGAATTACATGGATTTTGTCTGAATTGGTTAATAGGCATCAGGTTAGGATCAGACTGATCACAAGCTCTCTTTACAATTATCACAAATTGGGTAATTGGTTGTCATCAGCCAGCCCCAATGTCTGTTTTGTTCCTTCCAAGTCGATTTCTTTTTTGACTGTTCCCCAGTGCTCCATGCGAAACTGAAAGACTGTGTCCAATTATCATCCATTTCATAGAGTGCCCATGATCCCATAGCGGCTTTTTTAGGTTAAGATCTTGTTTCACAATTTGCATTTATGACTTGCATTTGTGTGGGGTTTTTTTTGTCCAGAACCACTTGCTGGTAGTCATTTCCCAATCTGAAGTCCGAACTCTTTAATTTTCATTAGCTAACCTGTCACTATCTTACATTTGTACATAAAGAAGTACTATTGTCCATATTGCGCACGTTCTTCTGTAGAATTTTGACAGTCTGTATTATCCCAAATGAATTAAAGGGTTTTCAGCGGGTAACTACTCAGACCATGCTTCGGGGCATACACCAGTACATGTCTTTCTGAGTAGCGGCTCAATATCTAAGCTATATATTCGGCAAGGACAGCCCACATGATAATAAATAAATATGAACGTGGCAAATGATACATTAGCTAAATACGTGACGTTCAGCTTATAAATGCCGAGCTTCCTTATGAATGAAGAATACGTGTCAAACCAAACATCATTACTAAATTTGTATAGTACAAGTTCAGATAAGAGCAATTTGACTTGCATCTGAACCAATATGCATCCTTTCTAGTGGTAGTCACCTTAACATTGAAAGTATGGATTGGAATTAACTGGTCTGTTCATCAATCGAATCATAAGGTATGAATCAAGACTTTCAAAGAGTATTAAAGTCAAAATGCACTATTTCATTTGCATAAAAGGATCTATCCGACGGCGTCCATCAAATTATCACCGAACATAATCTGACTTTAAACGATGATGCATATTTCGGTCCGTGACCTTCAAGTAATAGTAAAGCATAGTACACATAATAAGTACAAGTTACATAACATAAAAAGTTCCAAATCATGAACGCATCAAGTGAAAACAGTCTGATGTTACTGGCACTATAACCCTTGGCAATGTGTTAGCGTCTGTCTTTATGTTCTGGATGAGTGTCTCAAATACACGTACGGAACTTTTTAACGCATGTTATTAAACACACACGCAGACTTAATTTGTTGGGTGTCTGTTCAAAGCCATTGCTCGCATGTTTTCAGTTAAATAACACATGCGATTTTTACTGCTGGTGTGCTCTATTTTTGCAAACTAAAACAGATTATTTAACTCGGGCGTCGAATCATGGCAGGAGAAGCAGGGATATTTTTTGTATTTATCATTTAACCTTGATGTGTAACTGTGAAGAGATAACAGCATATGGTCGTCAAAGTGCACACGAGCTGCATAACTTTCAGCACGAGTTCAACAAATTAAAGTGCGTGCATGCGTGAACAGATCGTATCTATGACACTGATCTCCACCATATGCACCATATATACATACATACATACATACATACATACATACATACATACATACATACATATGCACGCACGCACACACACATACACACATATATACATACATACATATATTAATACATACATACATACATATATACATACATACATACATACATACATACATACATACATACATACATGTGTATGTGTGTGAAATTCCAGGCAAGTTACTGCATCTTTTTGTCAGGTAATCTAATTATTGACACACTATGAACGACAACGTTGACTGCTTTGTGTATCAATGATTTAAATTTTAATTTGCCTAACTGACAATTGGTTGATGAAACAGAAACCAGAGTCCTGCATAGTAGACGTACAAAACGTACATTTATATTAGGCTATGTCCCTTTTATTCGGATAGTCACATATCATGCGTTTTCCAAAGTAACCTTTGCTTGCAAGGGGTAACGAATAGCGCACAAAATATCCTGTGTAGTAACAGCGTTGCTGAATTAATATGTAAACAAGTAATTGATACATATAATATGTGCCTCGAAACTCAGCGTTACATCTATTTGAAGCTTAGGCGCTCGGGATTTTATGAATATATGAAATGCATTACATGTTTTGCATGTTGTGATATTACATTATACGTGATGCATGTCATTTGTCTAGCCACTCCACGTAAAAGAAATAACTTCATTTTATATTTCTATATCTAAAATATAAAATGTGGGTTTCGATTTCGAGAATGACACCACAAAGTAACGAAAAGGTCGCATTACGAATATGGATTGAAGGACAGAATATGTGAGTGCAAAACATGTTAACAGGGAGCCGCTCGTGTTGTTTTACGTAATTTGTGGTCATGGATATACAAATAAACCCATATTTCAGCGTTCTACGCATAGCACGCATACTAATAGCGGTCTACACAGTGGCGCCACAAACGAAAAATACCTGCTTTTTGCTGTAAACATAATGCATTATAAGCCTTCTAAAACATATTTCACGTATGGCTTTTTGCTATGCACAGGAGAGAAACAAACAAACATAAAAAACAAAAACAAATGGTAATATGTACTTATGGAATTCACAAGCAACAGATATAGCGCCATGTAATTAAAATTGACTGAATCGAAAGCAGGCAGCCAAAACTAGGTGCTCCCCTTTTCATTCCATGAACTATACTAAAGCTACAACACTTGGGCAAGGCACTCTTATTATATTTGTATGGACATCTTTAATTCCGCCATTTTTACCATCCCAAACAGTAGCAACCTAATGTGCAGATGGACCCGTTTGTTAAGAAATTGTATGGATATGTACACATTTTGTATGCAATTGTTAAGCTTGGCGTAAATTAATTCTTTATATTAGGGTTTATGTGGCGTTTACATTACTTCAACTCATGAATTAAAAATTGGACGTGCACAGTGCGAACAGATTCTAACAATGGCGAATGGACTTGTAAGTGTATGTATTGTAAAGAGCATTGTCAGCTTTGATGATCATAGAATCATGTAACAATGGACTGTATTCTAAATGTCTGTTTTTAACTTTGAAACACAATTTGATAAATGTCATGAAAATAAATATCTTACATGATGTGTTTCATAAGGTTGTCATATATCTTTGTCAATTCAACAATGTTTACCGTTGCCCAAACGCTTGATGACACTATGCAGCCGCTTCCTTTTCATAAAAAGAGTACATTGCAATCTACTTTTATGATATGGGCCTTTTGGGGTAAACAGAAAAAAAACAATAAAAAAAAATGGTGATCTGCGTAAAGAAAGTAGATGTTATCCCTCTGCAACTTTGAGAAAGTTGGTAAAGGAGATTCATATTGCGCAATGTCAAACTTCCGATTGATACATCTGTGGAACAGGTAGTAAAATTCGCCTTTTCTTTCTCACTGTGTTAATGTATTGCCTATTTTTTAAGTGCTTGATGATTTTGAAATCTAAAGCAGGGTTACTCACTATTTTGGGTAATTTGACTAGTAACTCAAGACATATATATCTATTTTATGTAAATTTTTTAGTTATTCACTTATATGTGATCACACAAATGAATTTAATGGGTTTTGGCACTTATGCCGTTTGGGCCCCTTAATACCGCCTGTCCCCTTTTGCCACCCTGACTCCACATTTCATAAACGTTTGTCTTTTTGATGTTATATCATGCGTATATATATATATATATATATATATATATATATATATATATATATATATATATATATATATATATATATATATATATATATAAGTATATGGGTTAAGAGTTCGGGCTACGGAATAGGGTAATGACTACTAGGAAGTGGTTTTGGACAAAAAGACACAAATACAATTTGAATATGATGACAATCACAAAAACAAGAAAACATAAAAAATCTTTTTATAAACCTTGAGAAAGCTTGTCAAGGTCATCAATATCATTCAATGTTCAAAGTGGTACACATTTGTCGTTCATCTGGTGTCGTTACCTTTATTATGTCCCAGCATATTGAAGTTAAATTTTTTTACCCATACAGCTGACGCCGTTTTCGTCCCTTTGCCAGATAATTATTTGCAGCAAGATTCGTGATGTTTGACAAATATTGTAAAAACACTTTTCTCTAAATTACACATATTGGTCGGTATATTACACAACACTCTAAGCGGCGCCACCTATATCGAACAAGTTCCACAGTTTCTTAAGCTGATTGGTCCTGAAAGTTACATGGGGCTTACTTGAAAACTGTCGACCGGGTTGGTTCGAATGCGACGTTTACAGAAGGGAGTGACTGTATGAGCTTTCCGACTTTTGATCAGCAGTCAAAGCAATTTGTCATCTGCGTACAAGAAAAGGGCCCAAAACCAAAACACAACAACTTACGTCTCTTCGTGTTCTCAATAGAAATGTATATTGTTTTAGCGCCTGTTTTTCTTTTTCTGTTGCTTGTTTTTTTCTATTCTTCCGTTTGATAATTCCTAAAGATTGTTTTTTTTTTTACTTTTTAAAATCAAATTTGGAACGACTGTCTTGCGTGAGACATAAGTTTGTATTTTGTATCGGTAGCCTTGACCAAATTCTTACGGTCAGAGCGTCACGTACATGTGGATTTGCTTTCCATGCAATTAAACTTGATAAAATTAAAGAAATTTTATGAAACACAAATGAACTGTTTATATAGCTTTGACCGAGATTGTGATTTTATCTGGGTCACCTTGATCTAAGTCTCACGGTCAGGTGAACACTATTGGCACTTTCTTTTCCGTGCAATACCCTTTGGGAAGTATTTCAAGAAAATATATGAAACACAGTGGTATTGTGTATTTAGCTGAGATCTATATAAGTGCTGTACTTGGGTCTTCATGGCGTATTTCTCAAGGGTCTCTCATTCGAAATTCATCTCTGTAACGTTTGATATCTCAGGTAATAAGAGCTACATATGACACCATGGCAAAACTAGCCGGGTTGGCAACACAAGGAGACGTGTTGCATTCCTTGCCGCATAACTCCGAGTGCATGCACGAGGATGCGCCCTGGAATGAGGTCTGATTGACTGACTGCATCTTTACCTTTTATCCAGTGATTACATTTGCAGCATTTTATTTCCAATATGAACAAAAAAGATTGCAAATAAACATAGTTCCAATCAGTTCATTTTTGTAAGCATACTTTGGGCTGAACAATATATCCCATTCGTAAATGTGAACGTTGGAATTCAAACTAGGAGAATACGGAGAAATACACCAACGGAGTATCGGATGCACTATGTATGCCCGTTTTGTGATAAGACAGAGGCGCTCAGAAATCCTGCAGTAAACTATTTAATCTTCGTACCAAGAAACCCACATTATGAAATAAAATAAAATAAAATAAAAATAAACGATTATGCTTTCGTCAACATATTTGTTCTATTGTTTCGTTGCTGACAATAAATTTGAGAATTCTTCAGAAAAAAAAAATAAATGGAGTTTTGCAGCCAGTAATTGATTGGAAATAAGAAAGGCAAATGTACGCAGGTGGTCTGAGTCTCATAAAATCTACCGAAAAGGTTTGATAGCCCCATAACTTTGATAGTATTTCTTTGCCCTACGATAACTAAGTGATAATGTGATTAATAATGCCAGCATAATGTGTTCTATTTCATTTAATCCTATCGTCCTTTTTTGCAGAGAGCAAGGATTCATCTCGACTACCTTGACAGAAAAAAAAAATGCAACATTGGAATACAAGTTACAAGATGTCTAATATGACCACCACATCTTGGCACGTTACAGCCAACGCGTCAACCCTGCACGTTGTAAGCACAATAGAAAGCCATAACACTACGAATTTGACTCTGAACTTAAGCAAAAACACATGGACTACAATTGATGTCCCTGTTGTACTGGACACAAATTTGTGGAAGCGCGACTTGCCGTTGTACCTGGCAGTGACAATATCATATTTGCTCCTTTCCATCACAGGGATATGTGGTAATTTACTAGTAGTTCTTTCCATCCTGACTAACAAGAGTATGAGATCAGTGGCTAACCTTTTCATTGTTTATCTAGCCCTTGCTGACCTTGGTATTACCTCTATCGTTGAGCCTTTGTCCCTTTTACCCATATTCACAAACTCGAACATCTACATTGATAATCCTCCCCTGTGCACTTTCTTGGGAATCATGTGTGCCCTCTCCTGTTGTGGCTCACCCACTACCTTGGCCATCATCGGCTTAAATCGTTACATTTGCGTTTGTCATAATCGGTATTATTCCAAAATTTTCAGCCACAAAAAATCAATATTTTTTTTCATTCTTTTGTTCCTGTACGCTTGGATGCCATTGTACCCCATAGCCATGGGCCATGCTGTCATTATATATGACCCACGATCTCTTCTGTGTCTCGCTTTTGGGAATCCCCAATTTCTTCTTTATGTGTCTATCGTGCAAATGTATCTGCCAGTGTGCTTGGTTGCACTATTTAATTTGATGATATTCATATCGGTCCATCAACAGAAAAAAACACTCCGCAGTTTTGTTAAGGGTGAAGACAAATCGAGCGAGAGCCACCAGAGAATGACCAAGGCACATGTGGATCAAGAAATGAGACTGGCTCGGACATTGCTGGTCATTTTTATTGCCCTTGTTATTTGTCTTTGTCCTTGGCCGATCATTTCGAACATTGACACGAAGGGCAAGTTTCCCATATGGTCATATCATTTTGCTGCCATTGTGTACCACATGAACAGTTCTATAAACCCGATACTCTATGGCCTCACCAACGAACGGTTTCGTCGTGGTTATGTGCAGTTTCTGTGCAAAATGTGTCCTTGTGTTCCAGAGAGCTGGAAGTCTTCTGGGAAGCCTGCCTCGTCAACTTATTCAGCATCCAAGACATCTGTTTCCCACGTATCTGACGCTATATAAATAGTACTTGTATCGTGAGTGGCATGTCATACAAGTGTGTTATCCGTAACTGAGCAATAACTTAAAATGTGTTTGGGACATTTTCATGAAGACATTATTTAAGACCTTTTTTTCTTATGTTGTATATGGTATCAAATTGTTTTTCTGTTCATATTAAGCACTTTGTCAACATGTATGTGCTGATGGTACAGTCATTTATCTGCATTGCTTGCATTATCCCTTCGGACATCCCTGTATCAGCCTTGGTCTGAGGTGGTACAGAAAGTTACGCACAGTACGTATTTGTTGCATATAGAATGCACCTTGGTCAATTGTGCTTGGTGAATTGTTTGTAAAGTGTAATGTAGAAACTAAAATATATTGAGACATGGGTGTCCTGGAGAGACATAAACACACGCATATATATATATATATATATATATATATATATATATATATATATATATATATATATATATATATATATATATATATGATTTCACTTTCAAAAGCTAGAGTGTATCTTGTATATGCGAGTCTTCAAGCCTTTTATCCATTTCGCCCGACCCATAGGAAAGCTATTCACCTGAGGCGCACCCTCATGAATGGTGCCACAGACACATCACAGCAAAAAAAAAGTTGCATTTCTCGAGAAATTGACAAATTTAAAGC
Source organism: Hermodice carunculata (assembly GCA_964020975.1). Taxonomy (NCBI): domain Eukaryota; kingdom Metazoa; phylum Annelida; class Polychaeta; order Eunicida; family Amphinomidae; genus Hermodice; species Hermodice carunculata. The sequence goes on from OZ026627.1 coordinate 19,679,520, forward strand.
AGATGACAATTTATACATTAGACCTCTTCTGCGATTTGACCTGGAAAACAACGTTGATAAAATTCTGGCCATAATAAGCCCGAATCCATAGCGTTCCTTGGTCCAGATGGGGTGCAGTGGTTCCAACCTGCGCCGAAGGAAGGGATTTGCTCGTAGCATGCCATTATGATAGTTCCTTTGCAACTGGTGGCTCCAAGCATGCCATTATGATACGAGGGCTTCCTGAAAAACCCTAAGCCTTGCTGTCAAAAGGCCCATACAAAGTCGATGGCTTTCATTTACATCTCTACATAGTCCCCTTCTAAGTTTACACACTTTTGCCAGCGATGCTGGAAGGCCTAAATGCCGATCAAAGGAAATAATTCCTCGGCCACCCTCAAAAATTTATTCACAGCGGAAGTGACGTCATCATCATCAGGAAAATGGCAACTGGCTGGTTCCTTTTTTATTTTGCATAATATCTTCCATTAATAGTCCGGCCTCTTTCAAGATAATCAATCAGCAGAAATAACCGACTTGGCTTTTTGCGGTGTAGTGATCTCAGGTGTGTCCATCGTTTAGACTGGATTGTGGTTTCTGGTTCAAAGTGATGAATATAGGTCTCATCCATGGTTAAAGATCTGTCCAAATCATCATGGGGACCTGCTTAAAAAATGGATGGATACATTCTCACGGGAGGCCAGGAATCGTACACGTTTCTTATCCGCTGTCAAGAAGACCTATCTTGTAGAAACTTTTGTCATTCCCAACTTCTTAGTGATAATGTGTTGAACCCACTCATGACAGAATGCCCACAACCCTGGCAATTTGCCGGGAGGTCAATCCAGGATCAACCATCGACATGTCATGTACCGTGCGAATGTTTTCAGTTGCTGTTAAAGGCCTTCCTGGACGCGCGTCGTCGCAAATGCTTTCTCTGACACGCTTGAATTCCGCAGCCCACTTCATTACAGTAGAAATGGAAGAGACATCTTCCCCGAAAGTTGAGCCCATATCGGCTTGTATCGGTATTGGAGTTTAGTTGCAGGCAGTTGATGACTGCCCTATAGCCCGCTGTGGTCCATTTCCGGTGATTTCAAATGGTGGGTTGCCAGATTGTCTTGAACAATGACGCTTATTACACTACAGTTGCAGTTCTAATGTCTATGATTCATTAAATTATTGTACTTGTTAGTGGCAAAAGTTATTTCAATCCGAATGAGATATCCCACTCAGGCTTAGTACTTTTCAACCAGCGCTCGTGGTTCCTGTGTAGTCGTTGGCTTGGCAACATTGCAAAAGAAATATATAACTGAAAACATTCAGGAAGATGGTAAGTACTTGGGGCGCCTTTGAAATCCAGACGTTTCACACATGCGCCCCCTATTGCTAAATTGCCTAGTAATCTCTCGCGTTGGAGATGCATGTTGGTATTTTCTGTAAACCTATTGCTAACCTTGATTTCTAAAAATGTATCAATTATCAGTCATTTATCATCAATTTAATGACAGGGCAAGATAATTTTGATACAAATTGTGACACATGTATAGTGCAAACTTATTGTTGTGTGTTCCCGGAAATAAATTTTTTTGTGGTTTTCCTATCTCTAGCACTAGGGAGTTACTGGACTGTTTTGCGCTAGGGGGCCATATTAACAAACTTTAAGATATTTTACATATCAGTAAATTAATTTCAAATGTAATACGAAGAAAAGAGTCCTCTCTTGACTTTTGACAGTTTCGCAACAAAATTTATTAGTAACACGCTGCAGTGCCTAGAAACTGATATGCCATCTGATCTTGCTTGTATACACATATGAAAGAGATATTTTCAAGCGTATCCACGAATCTGGAACTGCCCTTGACAAAAGCTGTTAGAATAAGTCAAAGGCAATTCAAGGTCAGTGGCCGCGCTCTATTTAACTCCTTGACGAGTAATATGATATATTTGATAATACTTTGTGATAATTTGCTCACAATTGGATAGCTGGGCTGGTTTTTCCCGAGCTTCGAAAGCAATAGGCTGGCATACACTGTTTAGATGGGTCGTTGTTGAAATTTCAGGTCACAAACATCTTAAAACAATCTGCTACGCTATCTCAGTTCTATACACAGTTTTTCTATATATTTATTATGTTCCTAATCTTATTCAATTAAATGTGTTCGTTTATGAATGTCTCTGCAGGTATCTATCTATCTATCTATCTATCTATCTATCTATCTATCTATCTATCTATCTATCTATCTATCTATCTATCTATCTATCTATCTATCTATCTATCTATCTATCTATCTATCTATCTATCTATCTATCTATCTATCTATCTATCTATCTATCTATCTATCTATCTATCTATCTATCTATCTATCTATCTATCTATGTCTGTCTGTCTATCTATCTGTGTGTCTGTCTGTCTGCCTTTCTGTCTCTCTGTCTGTCTGTCTGTCTGTCTCTCAACTGTCTGCCTGTATGTCTGTCTGTCAGTCAGTCTGTCCGCCCGTCCATGTATGTTTGTATGTATAAATGTATGTATGTATGTATATATGTATGTATGTATCTATCTATCCACACACCCACCCGTCCATCTCTCTCCCTCTCTCTCTCTCTCTCTCTCTCTCTCTCTCTCTCTCTCTCTCTCTCTCTCTCTCTCTCTCTATCTCTATATATATATATATATATATATATTTATATATATATATAAACCAGGAATACACGAGTTGTGGTTAAAATCACTATGGATTCAAATGACCAACTTTTGTTTACCTAAGAATACTTTTGGCGTTATCCCCTAAAGCGAACTGTCAATCTTCTTGAAACTTTGCAAAAGGTCAGATATGCCATAGGTATATAAAAGTTGATCTTCATTTGACCCGAAAAAGACTCTGAACATCAAAATGTAGCTATAAACATATTTGTATGTCATATTTCACTCAGACGTTGATACATTTGTTCAAAATGGCCAATTTATTCGAAAACAATGAAGTCTGAGAATAACCATGAAAAAAGTGGCATCCTGACAAAAATTAACTGAGCTAGATAATTCTGGGTGGAAAAGTATATTTTGCAAAATATCAGAAAAGCTTCGAATTGCTTCATTAAAGTATGTCCAACATTGCATACAGCTGAAGAGAAGATGGTTGCAAAAGAAATTACACGTGAATTTGTACAAACTTAGTGCAACGATATGGATTTGACATTAGAGCTTCGTTTTTGATTTCTTAATCCAAAATACTCACCCACAATGGGTTTATGGGCTGAAATTTAAAATGGACGTATTTTCTATCACACATAAGATTTTGGAATGATCCTGAATATATATTAAATGTGTGTAATCTCTGTGTTTCACCTGTTTCATACACGGATGGGTACCCGTTGTGTAAAAAATGATATAAACTGTCGCAAAATAAGCCTTGTACATTAGGTCACATTGCATTCGCTTTACAAAAAGGGGTGTACAGCACATTATGTGAAATTGCCAAGTGGATGTCCACTATGCCAACATAGCAATATTCACTCAGGAGAAGTGCAGCTTTCATCGCACGTGAACTTTGTTAATGGTTTGTGTTCAAATGGCCATTGTGATAATCATTATACAACATTTTGATCTCTCGATGCCTTCATATCATTTATCATAGAAAAGGCAATACACTCTGAAAATTAAAGCTAGGAATTTAGTTATGTCAAATACGTGAGTTGTTTCCATTACACAATTGTTGTCGATGGGTATATACCATTATCAATTTAACTGTCTTCCTAGTTATGTCCTGAAGATCGTGCTCCTTATAGCAAAGCACTGTATTTTGATTTCTGATTCTAAATGTAAGCCTTTTAAATAATCAGGTGTTATGCTAATTACGCCTGTTAGAATTATCGCATACCAGGCAGCGTTGCTGTATGACCGGTATATTTTATTTCATGAGATAAATTTTCATTAAGTAGTGTAGCATACCGTCAAAATAGTGTTCACCATTTCGGAATTTTGAAATAGGGGGTGGTTATTGGCATAAGCGCTATGTAAAGTTTATACCTCATATTTTACATATTTTAGTAAGCAAATAGGCGAGCTATTTTAGCCTTTGTAATGCAAGTCTTGCGTTTATACGTAAGTTTATAAATATAAGCCCAGCGTTCACTGGGTGGTTGCTGTCGAAGATTGCTGGTTTGAGACCTGTCTTTCCTTGGATAAAGACACACACACACACACACACACACATGGGCGTGTATTTTCTTGTTCCAAAACATGCCATGAGAGTTAATTGCTCAAGACCATCTTGTAGCCTTTTGACTTATCTGTAAACATGTTTTGCCCAACTTAAAATACCCATCCAATTCTGCGATATTTAGGAAATATGCCAAATGTATTCGGGATGTTTAGTCCCTAAAGGGGCCCGTGTGTTTAAAAAGTAGCAGCGCAACTGTTTAAAATGTACATATTTTTCGCTATACAAAAATCTAAAAGAATCAAACCTTACTCAAGATGCGTTAATACAAGCATATTCCCTCCAAACTCTTCATCTATACACCAAGATTATATTTTTTGTCACGGCTGTTCAGAATGGCACGGTATTTGCCATTTTCTGATTGTTTATGGGGAATGTTAGAAATTTAGTAATACCACGCTAGAACGGGGATAATGGAGCTTCAACTAGATTTAAGTTACTTTCCATAGGGTTCACCTATAGATTTCTACTGATGCATCTGGTCTATATCCCAGTTGATCACATAAATTTGGTACTATTAACACAGTTATGAAATGAAAGTTGATCATAGTATATGTATAATAGGTTTGCACCTATGTTGATTCATATGCCTGCTTTATGTATACTTTATACCCGATAATGGTTTTTAATGTATGACGTATATAGCATTTCGTTGCGTCTCAGCAGTGGAAGTAAAGATATCCATATAAAGATATCAATGTAAAGATATCAATGTCAATCTGGCGTTGCCAAGATGTGAGGAGCAAAACAAAAGGCACCACATTTCCCAGCATGCTGTTAGGCATCACTGATGGTGTGTTTCTTATAATAGTTTTTCACGTTACACTTACAGTCATATACTACTTTAATTCCCGACAGCGTTTTAATGTTTGTTTTTCTTTCCTTCTTTAACAATAATGTGTACGTATGCAATTCCCACAAAATGTAGATACATGTAAATATGCAAGCTTGCATGGGTATTTTGCGTTTTCATATGTAAACATGTTATTAACAAATGAAGAGTTTCATTTGAAAGACACCCTTAAGAGTAACGAATGTTTCAGTACAACTGTCAATTCTATCGACTCTTTTATGCATACGGTATCCATTAGATAAATGTAAAAGGAAACTACGTTATACAATATTGATACTCTGAAAGTAAGAGCACAAATCAAATAGGACAACTGATCTTGTACACCGGTGTTTCGAATGAAAAATCCATGGTAGAGGGTAAAAAATTGTATACTCAGTATTTAGAGCCTTGGTGTTCGATAAAAGTATACTGGAGAAATTCAAAGTTTGATTTGTTTTTTATGTCATCTAGTGGTGCTTTTTGTTTACAGCATGTACATGTAGAATACAGTTCATGTCTCTGCAAATGGTGTATTGTGTGTACATGTAATACTGTAAAAGGGTAGGCATAGCTCAATTAATAATTAAAGCTTTTTTGATACTCGTTAATTATACAACAAACCTTATATTAATTATTCTTTTATGGATTTTTAGCTATCAGGGTTATCAAATCACCACCAAGGACAAACCATGAAATACTAAACTGTTGGTAGGTCACACGTATTGTGAGATAACAAAATTTATATATCCTCATAAAATACAACAATCTCCCCATTTTCGAAATGCTTTGAAATTATAAATTTGTGTGATGTCACTTTGATGAAATACAAAGCTTTACGTTTAAAGCATAAACCAAAAGGGTAAAACACAGACCACTATTTCCTGAAAAGTAAGTAAGTGCTTCCTAGATTTGTACATTCCAATATCAAGCTGGGCTGAATAGTATACATAACGCAAAAACAGGACACTTCAAGTTTATTATTATTTAATACAGGACATGCAAATAAATCCAAATTGTGGTACATTAAAGTGAAGGAAATTTCACCTAGTGTTCCAAAAGACTCCCAGTTGGAGATCTTATATTCGAATCCGTAAAAATAACAGAGTAACCAGGGTCGCATAAAGCAGAACGTATTGCATACAGGTGACATCCATATGACCGATAACTATAGCACAAAAAGAGCGAAAACTTACTTTTTTCGCAGAATAATTTATACGGGTCTCACCGTTTTGCAAAATCTGACAGTATATATGAGCACAATTCCACGTTTTTTTAATTCAAAATTAGTTTATCTGTTAGACTAGCAAAATAATTAAATTGACAGCACAAGTAGTGGTAGCTTTGTGGCTAAATGTGAAAGATAAGGTTGTTGGGCTAACACGTGGCACTGGTGGTTTCATGAACTTCTATACTGTTACCTGTCTGCCCTCTGCTGGCTTCAAATATATTTTCCATACAGCCTTTCCTCTGTTTGTGCCTGGCCTTGGTTGCATATTTGTTGTTTTCATGGTACCATTGAGCGAATATTTACAGAAATATTCCCAAGGTAGCACAATATCATATATCCGTACAGCAAATGAACAAGATACACCTGACTGCTATCTTTTCAGCTAATTTCGTATGCGAAAACTGAAACTGTTCTGTGATCTTTGGAATCATGTCATGGTCACCGGTGTTTAAATCCAGCATCACTCTCCGCAATAAAGGCATTTATTCAAAAAATTCAGTATTAATCATTTTGTACCGAACGAGGCAAGATATCATGGCATCAGCAAATATATCTCTACATCAGCGTGTACTAGTGACCACGCGCCTATGATCCTACTATGATAACGGACAAGATGGCAGATTTCTTGTTATCTCTATTACAGCAATGGTAACTTGTACATATATACCCTTTCCATTTTTTCTTCATTTTGACCCTTCACTAAAATCAGAAATGAAAAACCAACACCATGTAGTGAATACATTTGGTTGAGATCAAGCACAGAACCAAATTCCTAATAAATTTGAAGAGATTCCAAATCGTATTTTCGGAGTACAAGCCTTAAAACAAAAGGGGCTCAAATTCTTATAAAGTAGAAAAAAGATGTACAGCACCATATGGTAAACTGTGCTGGTCTCGTTGTCATCAGACGTGTTCATATGCAATTTCAAACAATTGACCAAGCGGTGTAAATAACAAAACAAAACAAAACAAAGAAAAAAAATAAATGAATAAATAAATAAATGAATAAATGAATGAATGAATGAATGAATGAATGAATGAATGAATGAATGAATGATTAAATAAATAAATAAATAAATAAATAAATAAATAAATAAATAAGAAAATAAATAAATAAATAAATAAATAAAACAACATCCAAAACAAAGCAGAAAAAAACCGAGCGTGTCCATTTTAAGAAACGTGGAAGATAAAGACCACATGGTACCCCCCCCCCCCCCCATAAGTTTGTAATATATCTGGCCAGCGGCTTTGGAGACGCCGACTATCAGTGTAAGTAATATCACTGGTTGATTCTTCATGAGTTGTTGAAATTAGGCAATGATATGCAAAAGTAGATATTAGCGTCGTACCTGCTCGGAGATCAGTGTACACACATGGGTATATAGGTTCTTCAAAACGCAACAGGCCTACTTGTGGTGGGTATGTATATTGCTTGAGTGTCAATCCAGTGTTTACAAATTGGCATGCTCTTGAAAATTATAATTATTTTGCAATGATTCTTGTTCAATTTGGCAGAAAACAAAAACAAAACAAAACAAAAAAAAACAAGCAAAAAAAACAAACAAAAAAACAAAAACAAAAAAAAAAAAAACAAAAAAAAAAACAAAAAACAAAAAGCAAAAAAAAAAAAACAAAACAAAAAAAAAAACAAAAAAAACCTGTAATTTTTCTTTTTTAAATCCCCTTGCCGACTGCGACCAGACACTTATGGGTACCTGCAAATTTGAATGGATGTTAATCTGGATTGAATGTCAAGGTCAACTTCCGACGGGTTGTTCATAAAACTGTCTTGCTTGTTTCACATTCCATCAACAAACTATAGATAAATTTTACTTCGGACCCACACCCTAAAACTTACACCGAAGTACCTTTAAATATTTAAGAAAGTGTATGAAATAAAGAAGCATGTAAGTTATGTAAAAAGGGAGGGGGAGAGAATAAAAGAGGAAGGAGGATGAAAGGAAAGAAAAGAAAGAAAGCGGGAGGACGAAAGAGAAAGACACACGAACAAACAAACAAACAAACAAAAAACAAGGAAAACCAAGAAACAAACAAAGCCATTTTCCTACTTTGGGTGGTTATCAAGCAACAAGATGTTAAAATATAGGACAAAAGTGATGAAATATCGTTTCAGTTTATATCAATGATATATCATTTCACTTACTGAATGTTTTTCTCCCTGCCTGCCAAGCCTAATCTTTGTGCACTTTTCCAAAATTTTATGTATTTGTGTGTATATTTGTGTATGTATGTATGTATGTATGTATGTATGTATGTATGTATGTATGTATCTATGTATGTATGAATGAATGAATGAATGTATGTATATATGCATGTATGTTTGTATGTATGTATGTACATATGTATGTGTGTTGAATGTATGAATGGTTGTATGTATGTATGCATGCATGTATGTATGTATGTATGTATGTATGTATAAATGTATGTGTGTATGAATGTATGTATGTGTGCATGTATGTATGTATGTATGTATGTATGTATATACGTACATGTATGTATATATGCATGTAAGCATGTATGTGTGTTTATGTATGTATGCATACATCTACACTCTTTTTTGTTGCTCCGTGACTTTTTCATAAACAGACTTGATACTTACTTAAAGGTTACATCAAATAAGCCGCATGTAAACATGAAAGTGTTCTGCAATGAATATTCCTAACATAATATCACTTGTTTAGGCATGAGTACCATATAGGTAGTCTCCCCAATACACTTGAGCAGTGCACAAAACAATCACTGGGTACAAAACGAGCTGCAAGCTATTCATGTGGTATGACTCAGACACAGATGGAACTTACAATAGACAAGCACAATAACACTCCAGCACCGAGGATGGCAAAGTGCCAAGCTGATTTTTTCGTATAAATACGGAAAGCCTAGGTGGATGTTTCACTGTTGTCCTTTGAAAAATATCACTATATTCGTCTTTATCATGACCGTTTAAGATGACACTCATTGAATCTTGACATCCGATAGGCATGGTAGCATAGGAAGATGATTGGACCGCACAGTATGAGTGCAACATAAGTATTGACAGACTCATACACACGTTGACTGGTATTGCCCTACATGTATGCATATAATCATATGTTTTAATAATACAGCGTAAGGTTTTTTTCTTCATTATCACAATTGTGCTTGAGCCCATCTTCATATAACATGACTGATATTTGGTTCAGTCTGGCATTGAACTATCATGAAAATCCATATTAGGGAAAATATGATAAATGTTTGTATAAAAAAAATTGATATAAGTAAGAAAAAAATAAATTTGCAGCTTCTATGTATAAGATAAAAAACACACATACGCGCAATGATTCTCAGTAACATACTCTAATTAACTCTGGACACCTTTTCCTATATATGCTTCAAATCGCTTTTCACATTTAGGCACACGCGTACTGGTTTGTTCTTTATTATACATGTTTCACGCAGAATAAAAACCCAGAACGACACAATGGTTGTCTTTATATGCGCGAAGACTCAATAATACAGCGACAGGTGGCACCACCAAAACACCTTAGTTCATGTAAAGTCAATATATAACGTCTTTGTATTGATGTTTTTTTTAAGCTTCTCTCTGTTAATTTCGGGATATTATTAGGACTGTGCGCATCAGCGATATTAAAATTGAGTATTTTAAAAATATTGAGTGCAAGATTTTTCTTTAATGACGCTGTTCATATAAGCGTTAATATAACTGCATACGTGTACATGCATATTGCTCTTTTTATAAAAATCCATCAATACACAAGGTTGCACTTTCTCGAATCGTGGTAAAATTGCCACATTAGTGGTTTTGAATGTTTTTCCCTGTGTAGCCAGCATTCCATTTTACACCGCATAAATGAAAGGGATACATAGACTTACAGGGGAAAAACCACAGTCACAGCTACTTTATACTGCCATTTCACCTGGTTTATAACATCAAAGATTACTAGTAATAGCACATTTCGACACTGGATTAACCCACTACGTCAGTTAATCGTGTTCAGTCCAATGTAAACTAGGCTTGATTTTATTTCCTAAACCTTGAATGTTATCTCTTGCTTCTACTTCGTAGTGGCGGTGATTGGGTAACCAGAGGTGAATGGGCAAAGACTATAAAAGACCAGTGTGTACATCACATTATTATCGAGGTCGTAGCACGATCTATTGTGTGCAGAAGCAGTACATTTATTACATATTTCTTTATGCATTCCTAATAAAAAGTATGTTTAATGATTAGAATTTTTTGTTAGTTTGCTTGTCTCGTTATATACAATTCTAATGAATTGTTCAAAAGATTGCAATGTTACCCGTCCAGAAACGGACGTAAGAGTAAGAACGTAAGACGTGCTCCGAACTGCCCTGTTAAATTTCAAAACAGTTCACCAACTGTCTCCAGACATGAACATTGCCGAAGCCCATCACCATATTTTCAACTGTCGACTTGTATTCTAAAACTGTTGGCCAGATTCTTTTCAACTGAGCAGGGTTATTTCTTCGGTAAGTCTCTGTCGAGTTTGTTCCACGGGTCAAAGTCCATTTTTAGTGTACAGATACCGACTCGCTTGCTTGCATACTCACCAGCCCTTATTTCGAAAAATTCTTTGAAAAGAACTAGTGTCTGCAGTTAATGATGAATACTTCTAAGGTTGAGACGACACGTTTAAAAGCACCAGCTGCCTTTTATGGGTGACTGCCTGTCTCAAGTCAGGAGTGAAATTTGTTCTTCACATTGGTATTGGAAGAGAAATGTTGATACTTTGGCAAGTCTGGAATCTCTTTGCTGTCATTGTTGGGTTTGGAATTAATGAATATGGATCATGTTTTTCTACTATTTGAAAATTACTTCATTGGCTATGTTGTGCTGTGGGCTTTGTTCTCCGACTCAAAGTTATATTGGAGGTAGAGTGTGTTTATAATGTTCCAGATTCATAAATATCACAAAAACGACATAGGCCTACTTTACCCTTTGCTATAAACTTAGCTGACTGACAAGTCGAGAGAACTCAAAGGTGATAGGCCTAACAGGTCTCTTTTCATTTTAGGCAGAAGTAATGAAATTTGTGTCTTGGGTGGTTAGGCCTAAACATTTTGGAAAAGAACTAGTGTCTGCAGTAAATGATGAATATTTCTAAGGTTGAGAGGAGCGGTTTAAAAGCACCAGCTGCCTTTTATGGGTGACTGCCTGGCTCAAGTCAGGAGTGAAATTTGTTTCTTCACATTGGTATTGGAAGAAAAATGTTGATACTTTGGCAAGTCTGGAATCTCTTTGCTGTCATTGTTGGGTTTGGAATTAATGAATATAGATCAAGTTTTTCTACAATTTGAAAATTACTTCATTGGCTATGTTGTGCTGTGGGCTTTGTTCTCCGACTCATAGTTATATTGGAGGTAGAGTGTGTTTATAATGTTCCAGATTCATAAATATCACAAAAACGATGTAGGTCTACTTTACTTTTCGCTGTAAACTTAGCTGACTGACAAATCGTGAGAACTAAAATGTTTTAGGGCTAACAGGTCTCTTTTCATTTTAGGCAGAAGTAATGAAATTTGTGTCTTGGGTGGTTAGGCCTAAACATTTTGGAAAAGAACTAGTGTCTGCAGTAAATGATGAATATTTCTAAGGTTGAGAGGACCGGTTTAAAAGCACCAGCTGCCTTTTATGGGTGACTGCCTGTCTCAAGTCAGGAGTGAAATTTGTTTCTTCACATTGGTATTGGAAGAGAAATGTTGTTCTTAAGGAAGCGGCACCTGCTATTTCTCCATCACTCACAAAATTGTTTAATCTTTCGCTGTTGACAAAGAAATTCCCTACAGCTTGGAAACAAGCAAACGTCTCTCCTCTTTATAAAAAAGGCCCTGATAATTTATGCAACAATTATAGGCCGGTGTCATTACTTAGTTGTACCGGAAAAGTATTTGAGAAAATAGTTTTTAAGTATGTTTTCAATTTCTTTCGAGACAATATTGTTATATCTGCCCATCAATTTTTTTTTTTATGCCGGGAGATTGCACCATTAATCAGTTACTACTACTGTACCACGAATTATGTCTAGCTGTGGATCAGCAAAAAGAGGTTCGTGTTATCTTTCTGGACATCAGTAAGGCATTCGATAAAGTTTGGCATGCTGGTCTGCTCCATAAGCTAAGGAAAGCTGGTATTATGGGAGCTCTTTTTGAATGGTTTTCAGACTATTTGCATAACCGTCACCAACGGGTAGTCATCCAAGGCCAGTCGTCTAGTTGGGGTAAAGTCTGTGCAGGCGTTCCGCAAGGCTCAGTTTTAGGACCTTTGATGTTTCTTATTTACATCAATGACATTGTGGACGTTGTTCGATCTAACATTAAAATGTTTGCTGATGATACCTCACTCTATCTAACTATTGATAATCCTGTCACTGCGGCTCAAACTATGAATATGGACCTATCTAAAATTGACCAGTGGTCCAAAGATTGGCTAGTCACATTCAATGCCTTGAAAACTGATTCTATGCTTATTTCCAGAAAAAGTAATCCACCTTCTCACCCCCCAATTCTTTTCCAGGGTCATATTTTGCAAGATGTGGCTCATCATAAACATCTTGGAGTGACAATACGTTCCGATTTAAGATGGTCTGATCATATTACTGATATATCAAACAAATCCTCCAAATTAATCAATATCATGAAGAGTTCGAAATTCACTCTAGATAGGAAAACACTGGAAACCATTTATACTTCTTTCATAAGGCCTATTCTGGAATATGGTAGTCAAGTATGGAGTGGCTGTACGGTCCAAGATGAAGAAAAACTAGAATGTATACAATTAAATGCTGCTCGTATTGTCACTGGAGCAATGCATGGGACCAGCACCGCTAAAATATATGAAGAAACTGGATGGTTAACTTTATCCAAACGCAGGGGAATTTCAAAATTGATTCTTATGTACAAATTGGTCCATAACCTTGTACCGGACGCACTATGCTCTATCCTTTCTACCGCTTCTCCTGATACAGGTAATTATACCACACGCCAGCAATTTGATCTTCCTCATTTCCGAGCTCGGACCGACCTTTTTGACAAATCCTTCTTTCCTTCAACTGTTCGGTTATGGAATCAACTACCTCTAGAAATACGGAATTCTGACTCTATTCAAAAGTTTAAATCAAGTATAACTCAACCGGTGATCCGACCTATAAAGTTTGATGAATTGTATAACTTTGGTAATAGATTCCTAGCTGTTCAGCATACATGCCTCCGTTTGGATGCCAGTCAGTTAAATTCACATCTCTTCAAGATTGGTGTTAAGAACACTGCGAAATGTTCATGAGGCTCACCTAACGAAGATACGTGGCATTATTTTTTTCATTGTTCTAAATACACAATTCCTCGGTCTAACCTACATACTGCTATATCACAGTATGCTCCCTTTACATTACAAACAGTTCTTTATGGGTCCCCTAACTGTTCTTTTATTGAAAATATTGAAATATTTTCATCCGTTCATGACTTCATCTCCGCCACTCAACGTTTCAGCCCCTCTGGTGTTGGCTAATACATTTTTCTATTTTCGTTTTGTTTTTGTTATACGGTACAACCAATTTATCCCCGGTCCAAATTGCAGATAAAATGACATCCTAATACTACCAGTACAATACAACCTTATGCCCCACTGTATGTCTCGTCCGTGCTTGTCCTCTTCTCTCTGTTCCCGTGCGTCTTGTACGACCTGTAGTGTCCTGTGATCGTCGTCTTCTGGGAGAGGGATTTATATAGGGCCACGCCCTGTTTCCCAATTGCATATAATTTTCATATGTATTATATTGTGTACTTTGTCAAAATAAAATACGTTTAAATCAAGAGAAATGTTGATACTGTGGCAAGTCTGGAATCTCTTTGCTGTCATTGTTGGGTTTGGAATTAATGAATATGGATCACGTTTTTCTACTATTTGAAAATTACTTCACTGGCTATGTTGTGCTGTGGGCTTTGTTCTCCGACTCATAGTTATATTGGAGGTAGAGGGTGTTTATAATGTTCCAGATTCATAAATATCACAAAAACGATGTAGGCCTACTTTACTTTTTGCTGTAAACTGAGCTGACTGACAAGTAGGGAGAACTAAAAGGTGATAGGCCTAACAGGTCTCTTTTCATTTTAGGCAGAAGTAATGAAATTTGTGTCTTGGGTGGTTAGGCCTAAACATTTTGGAAAAGAACTAGTGTCTGCAGTTAATGATGAATATTTCTAAGGTTGAGAGGACACGTTTAAAAGCACCAGCTGCCTTTTATGGGTGACTGCCTGTCTCAAGTCAGGAGGGAAATTTGTTTCTTCACATTGGTATCCGAAGAGAAATGTTGATACTTTGGCAAGTCTGGAATCTCTTTGCTGTCATTGTTGGGTTTGGAATTAATGAATATGGATCATGTTTTTCTACTTTTTGAAAATTGATTCATTGGCTATGTTGTGCTGTGGGCTTTGTTCTCCGACTCATAGTTATATTGGAGGTAGAGTGTGTTTATAATGTTCCAGATTCATAAATATCACAAAAACGATGTAGGTCTACTTTACTTTTTGCTGTAAACTTAGCTGACTGACAAATCGTGAGAACTAAAATGTTTTAGGGCTAACAGGTCTCTTTTCATTTTAGGCAGAAGTAATGAAATTTGTGTCTTGGGTGGTTAGGCCTAAACATTTTGGAAAAGAACTAGTGTCTGCAGTTAATGATGAATATTTCTAAGGTTGAGACGACACGTTTAAAAGCACCAGCTGCCTTTTATGGGTGACTGCCTGTCTCAAGTCAGGAGGGAAATTTGTTTCTTCACATTGGTATCTGAAGAGAAATGTTGATACTTTGGCAAGTCTGGAATCTCTTTGCTGTCATTGTTGGGTTTGGAATTAATGAATATAAATCATGTTTTTCTACCATTTGAAAATTACTTCATTGGCTATGTTGTGCTGTGGGCCTTGTTCTCCGACTCATAGTTAGATTGGAGGTAGAGTGTGTTTATAATGTTCCAGATTCATAAATATCACAAAAACGATGTAGGCCTACTTTACTTTTTGCTGTAAACTTAGCTGACTGACAAGTAGGGAGAACTAAAAGGTGAAAGGCCTAACAGGTTTCTTTTCATTTTAGGCAGAAGTAATGAAATTTGTGTCTTGGGTGGTTAGGCCTAAACATTTTGGAAAAGAACTAGTGTCTGCAGTTAATGCTGAATATTTCTAAGGTTGAGAGGACCGGTTTAAAAGCACCAGCTGCCTTTTATGGGTGACTGCCTTTCTCAAGTCAGGAGTGAAATTTGTTTCTTCACATTGGTATTGGAAGAGAAGTGTTGATACTTTGGCAAGTGTGGAATCTCTTTGCTGTCAATGTTGGGTTTGGAATTAATGAATATTGATCATGTTTTTCTACTATTTGAAAATTGCTTCATTGGCTATGTTGTGCTGTGGGCTTTGTTCTCCGACTCATAGTTATATTGGAGGTACAGTGTGTTTATAATGTTTCAGATTCATAAATATCACAAAAACGATGTAGGCCTACTTTACTTTTTGCCGTAAACTTAGCTGACTGAAAAGTCGGGAGAACTCAAAGGTGATAGGCCTAACAGGTCTCTCTCATTTAAGGCAGAAGTAATGAAATTTGTGTCTTGGGTGGTTAGGCCTTAACATTTTGGAAAAGAACTAGTGTCTGCAGTTAATGATGAATATTTCTAAGGTTGAGAGGACCGGTTTAAAAGCACCAGCTGCCTTTTATGTGTGACTGCCTGTCTCAAGTCAGGAGTGAAATTTGTTTTTTTCACATTGGTATTGGCAGAGAAATGTTGATACTTTGGCAAGTCTGGAATCTCTTTGCTGTCATTGATGGGTTTGGAATTAATGAATATGGATCATGTTTTTCTACTATTTGAAAATTACTTCATTGGCTATGTTGTGCTGTGGGCTTTGTTCTCCGACTCATAGTTATATTGGAGGTACAGTGTGTTTATAATGTTCCAGATTCATAAATATCACAAAAACGATGTAGGCCTACTTTACTTTTTGCTGTAAACTTAGCTGACTGACAAGTGGGGAGTACCAAAAGGTGATAGGCCTAACAGGTCTCTTTTCATTTTAGGCAGAAGTAATGAAATTTGTGTCTTGGGTGGTTAGGCCTAAACATTTTGGAAAAGAACTAGTGTCTGCAGTTAATGATGAATATTTCTAAGGTTGAGAGGACCGGTTTTTTATGTTTTGTGTTTAGGGTTTGTTGTTTTGTTATGTTTTGTTTTTGTTTGTTTTTTTTTGTTTTTGTTTGTTTTTGGTTGTTTGTTTGTTTTTTGTTTTTTTATTTCCATTACTTTTGTCTATTTTCAAACAGCTGACGGCATTTTGGTCAAATTGCAGGATGTTGACTCGCGTTTGTGGTGTTAATGTTGTTTATTTATTCTGTGATTATATGTATTTTATTCTTTTGCAGGCGGTTCTTGTTTCTTCCTAACTCGGTGTTCTTGTCTAAAGCGAATAGTTCTTATCTCATAATACCTCGTGGCAATTCACTTAGTGAACCTTGCAACGTTCCGTCTGGAGATTGTGCGGCTTAATTTGGATATATGTTTCGCGATCAGGAACGACTGCGTCTTGAAGCAACAGCCTTCACAACGAATTTCAGTCAATATTTTGTCTTGTGGAATGGACAGAATGCATTTTACTAGTAAGTTAATACAGCTATTTGGGAAGCGAACTGCATTTGCATTGTGTTTGTTTGGTCATATAGCCTGCACATACGGATAGACATTTGCCATGGAGCACATCAGTACGGTACCATTGTGCTGCAATGAGCAAACACCATAAATATCCTTGGCCTCCACCATGAGTGTTCTAAGCCCGTGGGTGGCTTACAGATAAAAATGGTGCAAATTTGCTTTAAGGCACCGGCAATTCCATGGGACCTTTAAATCATTGAAATTGAGCTTTTGCTACTTCTGAGATGATGGAATATTGATCTTTATCCATACAAAAAGGTTTCATTGTTCACTGTAGCATTGTTACTTCTATGCAAAGCTTTAAGTTAAAAAAGTCCTCCTGCTTTAGAGTCAGTTAGTTGGTTGCCTGTTAGATGTGGACACTATCGGTGATGTTTAGACAACCATTAACTTTCAAACCGTCACCGGAAGTGTTTTTACAGGCGAGTGGATTATTTCACAGGTGCATGATAAGAACCACCAGATTGTTTTTAAGTGACTGTATAGCTCAAAGTTATGACAGAGTAGAAGAGATTAGCATTTAGTCAAACTTCCGAATGGCCTGAGCAGATGTCATTGGTGAGTAATTGAAGTCAGCAGATTCCCTTGGTTATCTTTGTTAGTGAATATCTCGAAAACAATTGTTTGAGAGACTTGGTAATTTTGAGGCAGCCTTACTCAAAACTGGTTGGATAAATCTTTGTGAAATTAACGGCAATATAAAGACAAATGTATAAGTTAAGTACCTTTCGGCAGTATTCAAATTTTACATGCTATTTTTGGAGCTCCATTGATTTCAAGCCATATATGCGGCGAGTTTTGTTGTGATCCTTTCCCAAAGTGTAAATCAGACCCCTTGAATGAAACACCTCTCGAATTTTACAAATTGATCTTAAAATATTTATTGTTACATGCAAAGAAATACACATAACGACAAAACTAAATATACATACATCAATGGGCTTGTATCCAAAATAACAGAGACACAGTAGCAATTTTTGTACCACTCTGTTATATGAGTATTTTACAACATCGACACCATAGTATGCGCTTATATTCGCTTTGAATTGACTGATTTCTTTTGCGGAAGTTGCATGATGGTTCATGTGGTGAGAGAGGTGCACCACAACCTCATTTTTTTATCAACATCACCAGCCAAGTAGGAAACCGTTCAAATGTTCCCGGACTGCTTATCCGTACATAACGCACTCTGTGATTCTCTGGAAATAAAGCTGATTGTAAAACTCCTGATAATAATGGCAAATTATTATTGTTATTTTATTGAACGCCCGTAAATGGAGAAATTAAAAGTACATTCAAATGGGTACATCGAAATGATAAAGACAAATGAAATACGCTATACAGAAAGTAAAATAACCACTCACGTATGTGAAAAGCTTATGCCATACCACTGCGAAAAATACACAGGACTATCAATTACTAAGTTTTAATCTTCGATTTCTGGAGAAACGTTACCATAGTACACAGACATAAAAAGAACACAATACTTGTAATGCTCCGTAAAACATCGAAAATATGAAAAAAAAATCGATTATGTCATGTAGGCTCCACAGAGGTCCGGCCGCTACCGCTGCCCTCCCCCCCCCCCCCCCCCCCCCCGTCGTGATTTTGATATTATTATATTTCATTGAGGCCCTGTTCCAGGGAAATAAATGTAAGGTACGTCTAAAAAAAAACCCCGCCTGAGAATAAAATAAAGAACACCTTATGGTCATTAACATACTAGATCATGAACAGAGTAATGACCATTAATGGAACCACAGTCAGTTCATGACTTAATATAATTCTCAGATATACTACATATAATCAAAAATACATGTGAAGTGAGCAGTGGCCATTAATGAATTATTTTGAGCTGCTCCACTGGAAACATGCTCCGAAACATCTGGTCAGTAGAACAGCCAACTCATGTTTTGCCCATGGTTTTATAAAATTTTCATGGTGCACCAGATATCTGAATGAGTCCACTATGCCGTCATCAGGCACATAATAAAGGACTTGGAAGACGGAAAAAGCAAGATTGACAGTGGAGTTGCCTTGGTTAGTGTTGAAACTCGATCAACAATGGAGTCTTTATTTCTCTGGCCGAGAACAATATATCTTGCAAGTAAATGGGAATATAATGTTGTTCAGGGAGACTGGGTTTTAAAAAGCTGATTTAGTAAGGATAGAGTACATGAAAGCGGCTGTCATTATGCCATAGCCGTGGGGAAGTAAAAGTAGTATGAAGCATCACTAGGTATTGTGAAAAGCCATTGTTATTAAATACACAGAAACTACATTTGCGGTTTTCATTCTGTTAATGCTAAATACTCTTCATCTGTCTCTGTATACATATATATATATATATATATATATATATATATATATATATATATATATATATATATGTATATTTATTCATATATATGTATGTATGTATATATATATACATATATATATATATATTTATGTTTATTCGTATATAGGTATGTATGTATTTATACATATATATATACATATATATTTCGAAATTAAAACATGAGTGAATACAGGGATGAATAAGAATAAAACTCTTATTCTCAAAGATCTGAACACCAGAACCCACTATCACTATGAGGGGTATACTTTACAGCCTAATTAGCCCGAGGTCCCCTAACCTGAAGATGAATTACAAGACATTTTTGATTGGTCGATCAACTTCCCACATGGCTGCTTTTTCGTATATATTCTATCTGGTTTTTTGTTTGTTTGTTTGTTTGTTTGTTTGTCCCGAACCACTTCCTAGCAGTCATTACTCTATTCCGCAGTCCGAACTCTTTACTCTCCATAAGCTAACCTGTCCCTGTCTAACCAATACAATGTGAAAGTACTGTTGCCCGTATTGCACACGTTCCTTTGTATAATTTTTGCATAGGCTGTATAAGACCAAATAAATTTAAGGATCTTCAGTGGGTAACTACTCAGAACATGTTTGGAGCCTATTACCCATACTAGTCTCTCTGAGTAGCAGCTCCTTGTCTAAGCTGAATATTCAGCAAAGACAACCCACATAATAATGATTAAATATGAACGTGGCAAATGATGAGTTAGCTAAATACGTGAAGTTTTGCTTATAAATGCAGAGCTTCATTATAAAAGAAAAATACCTGTCAAACAAACCATAATTACTAAATTTGTAGAGTACAGGTTCCGATAAGAACAATATGACTTACCCCTGAACCAATATGTACCCTTTCTAGCTGAAGAGCTTATCCTAGTTAAACCACCCGCCAGTGTATAACTGAACTGGAAACTAGCTTGGGGCATTATATTCAGTCCCAGTGATTGTAAGATAAACAGTTGCAGCTAGACCACCTGTACAACCCAAGGGAAATCCTAACAAGGACTGCAACAATGGACATCCTGCACAAGAAGTGTAAAACATACTCCATGATGACACCTATTCCTCACTTTGAAAGTCTACAAACAAGTAAGCTCTATTTCACTGCCAACCCTGAGTCAACGTCTTAACGTAAATTGTCAGGTTTGTGATATTTGAGAAAATGATGTCGATTTTCAATAATGTTTTAATATTCAGTGAACGTGCATTTAGGCATGTCAGATAAGAATGAAAGTCATTAGCATTTATGCCAAAAAAATGTTATAAAAACAATTTATCCTAACAGGATTTTAAGTACAATTAGGCAAAAATGTAACTGTCGTAGGCCACTGCTTGCTACCGATAGCTCCCCCCCCCCCCCGAAAGGGGGGGGGGGTAACCTTACAGAAAGCATGTAAGCCTAAAATGTCAGAAAATGAATATTAAAACAAAAAGATGCTAAAAGATAAAGTTAAGTGGCAAAGCACACAAGTCTAAAAACTGTAAATTATTGTAGCCTAATTTTCTAATAATCTTTGGATATTTACAGCAAAGATATAGGGGAAGTCCTTGTAATTATGTCAAGAGAAGTCAAGAGAATGCAATGAAAATATGATATTTCTTAACCAGATATCAAGTACAATTAGGCAAGGTTGTAACTGTCCTAGGCCGCTACTTGTTAGCGATAACCCCTGGGTTTTTAACCTTACAGAAAACTAGCTAGCCAAAAATGTCTCAAAGGTGAACAATAAAACAGGATGATGTCAAAAGATAAAATTAAGTAGCAAAACCGGCAAGCCTAAAATCTCTTACATTATTGAAGCCAAACTCTCTAACCATCTCGGGATATTTACAGCAAAATTAAAAGAAATATTTGATCAAATGTACATCTATGAGTCCTCTTGACTCAAGTTTATCGTAAATGAATTTGTTTCTAGATGCAAAGTCCTGAAATTTAGAAAAAATAAGACCAAATCTCAAAATCTGTGACAGAAACGCATTATATCCAACAGTTTCCGAAATATTACTGTCCGGGAAAGGATAATTAACTACTTCAAGGTTAAAGTAATCTATTTTGTAATAGACTTTAATACAAAACCAGTTATTAGTGACCTGAATATCCAAGCCAAAAACACATCTCTGAAGCCATTTGAATTGTAACCCTCCAAAGGTATATCTTTTGGGTAAATTTCTTTAGCAATTTCAATGAAATTTTGTACATTTACAAAAGCAACGTCATCAATATATCTTTCGTGGTTTGATAATGTTGTAGTCATTTGAAAGTCCTTTTTTATCAATTTATCTATATACTTTTAAATTCAAGCCAGGCTAAATATAGATCTGCCAGTAAAGGGAAGTAGTTGCAACCCATTGGAATACCTTTTATAAGTTGAAAAACCTATGTTCCCCATTTGTGAAAAGTATTATCCAAGGGAAAGTTTATAGCATCTATCAAAGCTTCAACAGTGTGAGATTTAACTTTACTTTATGCTATTTTTTTGTATGACCAATATGCTTTCTTTGTATATGAATTAGTATTTATGTATGATTTACCATTATATTTAAACATTTTCTAAAAGAGAACTTTTGACTTCATGTATTGGGTAGACTTGTGTACAGTGTAGAAAAACCCAAATGTTTGATATTTTTTGCTTTCACATTTTTTATTTTAGAAACAAACTAGGAAGAATTGCTAATACTCCAAAAACAATTTATTTCACAGTTTCTAGAAATTCCATTACAGTGTTTACGCAAATGATTTCTAATTGCAAACACAATGCTACTACTTTTGATAATCGTTTTGTTGCACATTTTGACGATCCGGATATGGATCTATATTTTAAAGGGTTTTTATGTTATTTGGGTAGCCAGAACAAAAGTAAAATAGAGGAGTCTTCTTCAGAAACATTGAGATTAAAGTTCCTTTTCATCTCTTCTTTATGTGTATCTATCAAATTATCAATGGATTGTTTGTGTAATGTATATATGTCATTTCTTCTTATGTATGAAATATTGTTTATACCAAGTTTATTTTTCAAAGCATCCAGATAATGTTGTTTGCAGGTGATCCCAAAATTGTTACCTGCCTTATTTATGTTAGTGACTACAAATCTTTCGTGTAGTTCTTTGACTGTTTTCAAACTTTCGGCTGTTTTAGATTAACCGTATTGGAATTCTTAATGTGGGATTTGTAACGATAAATTTTATTCTTAAAGACTCCTTTCAAGTTTGATACCCATCCTCCAAATTTTTAAAATTCCGTTTTTTCTTTCTTTGCCCCTTTCATAGTGTAGGAATCAAATGCATCAGATGTACCCTGAACAATACTGTCAGTGTTCAACTTGGGACATATCCGAACTTTTATACCCTTTTTCATCATTTCTTTGGAACTTGGATTTTGTAGTAGATCCAAATTCCCTGTATATACATGTTTGTGCCATGCATCAACAAATTTAGAATATTTATTGTGAGACACACAGTCACAATTTGAATTCGCTGCGGTATCCTCGGTAAGAGTAATTGAGGCCATAAATTTCTTGAAATTCATGATGCTTTGTCCAATATTGATGCCATATTTATAGGAAATTATGGGAGGATCTTTTATTTTGCACTCCTTTGGAATCATTTAACGAACAAATTTCAATTTGAAAAAGGGACTGAATGTTCAGTGAATCAATAATTTTGTGTTTGAAAGGAATGCTGCAAAACATTTGATATAATTTTTCTTAATAGTATCTGGTTTCCGAACAGTTGTTGTGTAAGCATACACAATTCTACAAAAAAAAATGCGGAAATGTGTGTTCTGAATCTGTTATATTGCTCGTGATCGAGATTGAACAGATGTTCCTTGTGCACATTGCATAAAAATACAGTGGTGTATTCAATTCATAATAAAACATTGTATTTATCACACTCCATGGCACACCAATAGAAGCTCTCTCTCCATTTCTGACCCTCCCTCCCTCCTCCCCGGCTCTCTCTCTCTCTCTCTCTCTCTCTCTCTCTCTCTCTCTCTCTCTCTCTCTCTCTCTCTCTCTCTCTCTCTCTCTCTCTCTCATTGCAGGAGCATATTATTGTTATGATTGTATGAATGCCGATATGTGGTTGTCTTGCAGAAATGACAGTCATGTTGGTCATGTAAAAGTACTTCATCTTAGTTACTTGGATTATATATAACTGGCAGGCAGCATCCACTTCCAGGTGAATTATCCAGCATCATAGGATATATTTTGTTACAAATAAAACACGCTGACCATACCATACATCGCTGTTGTTAAAAAATCAGTCCGTATGCAACTTTGCAAAAAGGCGATGTGGCTTATTAACGTTTTGCACGGATCGGAGAAATATTTGAGCTATGTGTGACCTGGGGATGTAATGACGCATTGCCAGCAATTCTGAAAGGCATGAGGGCCCTTAGTAATTAACCAAAGATCAAAATAGAGCGCGTGCGCAATCACTCATGTGTAATCTGACATTGTATAATAAAACCTGTTCTGACTTTGTAAGGCCACCTTAAATATAGCATTCAACTTAAAATATAACTCTATCCCTCTGACGCACCTATTATACTATAAATTCGAGTTTGCCGGTTTTGCCTGTGGTTTTTTTTCATATCTAAACCTATAAATGTTTATATTTTTTATTTTGTATAGACATATAGGTGTACTTTGATATACAAAAATAAAGGTTTCAAGTCGTTTTTTGTAGTACGCACGACACTAAAGAGACGGAATCCGTTTAACGTCTATGTTTTTCTTTATTATAAAGTCAAAGAAAACACATACACACAAAATATCTGAGAATTTACTTCTAGGTTAGAACCTTATCGTTTGATTCACAATACTTTCGATCGATATTGATTTATTTTAGCAAAGCTGTTTAGAAAATCGGAAAATCTGCAGACACGGGTTTCTTTGTTATTTGTATTCAAACGTGTTCCAGCCATGTGTCAGGCTGTAAACCCGGCATGTGCCATGTACTCAGGCCATTAATTATAACGAGGGTGCTTTACCTGATCTGTAAAACTTTTTAACATTAGCATCAGACGTGGGCAGCAAGTGGGTGCATTGATGTAAACTGTGTCTACAGTAAAGCTGTCCGTAGTTAACTACTTCCAATGCTATAATACCATAACTGTAGCTATTACGGACTATAAAACCACACTTTCTTTCGAAGATAAGCGAAATTCAAGGCACTTAAATTTCGCTTCCATTGTCAGTTGGGTGCGTGACGATGGCTAGTTGGGCTGATTACTAGAGGATGAACAAGCAGTGTTTCGCATGGACGAACCTCTTGTTCATATATATATATATATATATATATATATATATATATATATATATATATATATATATATATATATATATATATATATATATATATATATACATATATATATATATACATATATATATATATATATATATATATGTATATATATATATATATATATGTATATATATATATATGTATATATATATATACATATATATATATATATATATATATATATACATATATATATATATACATATATATATATATATATACATATATATATATATATGTATATATATATATATATATATATACATATATATATATATATATATATATATATATATATATATATATATATATATATATATATATATATATATATATATATATATATATATATACAAATTTGTTTGGCCCTTGCACAGAGTTACCGGGATGCATGTTAAATCTGTGATAATTTCCCTGCTGTGACCTGGCATTTACCATGTGACTATTGGTTTAATGAGAGCTTTTGTATGCTCTGTTCTATTTTGTATTTGGCGGAGCTTTGTGTGGTTCACCACTGTATAGAGCATGCTTAAAATAAGCCATTTTTGAGCTCTTGTATGTTCCATTATATTTTGTATTTAGAGGAACTGTGTGTGGTTTACCATTCTATTATGTTTGCCTGAAAATAAGGCATTTTTGAGCTCTTATATGCTGTGATACACTTTTTACTATTTTGGTCACTAGGACACCAGATAAGTGTTGCATTTTTCTGAGCTGTTTTAACCTCTCCAATATGGTATTTTATGCGGTATATTTGTTATGTGTTCGTCTTAAATTTCGTAGAAAAAATCTCTGAATTAAAATGTCTTATTTGGGGTGATTCATAAGACCAAGAGGAGGACATTTATAAATTAAACCACAGTTTGCGGGTAACTATTAAAACTGAGTTTTCCTACAATTTACAAAGTACAAGATACTGTTCCAGGTTTTATCATTTTGGTTGTACTCTTTGCCTCTGAGTTGCTGGTTAAGCCAGGGCACAGAACTCATTATTTCAATAGCAACCACAACCAGACCAGTGTAATCCCAACCAAGTCAAGAAGGGTAGTCGAAAAGACCTTTTTTTTGCAAAGCTGTGATATTTTTTGTGTAGTTTAGGTGAATTACTATTTAAAGAAAAGTTCCTGTCCTTCTGTTCTGTTCTGTTCATGCCAATAATGTAACATATTTTCCTTTTTTTTTTTGATGTTGAGGGCCTGGTTGGCACACGATATGCTATATAAAGCCATCTCGTTACAACACAACACAGCACAACACACACACAGACACAAACAGATATATACACACACAGACATATATATATATATATATGTGTGTGTGTGTGTCTATATATATATATATATATATATATATATATATATATATATATATATATATGTATGTATGTATAAATATATGTTTCGAGCAGGTACATCTTTCAAAAATGCATACAATACACCGATCTTTGGCGCTGTTAAGTCATTTGTTGTAGAAACAATAAGGTTCATTTTTTTTTTAATATACTGGATTCTACAGCGATATGTCTCTCTTTATCTGGTGAGCACCTAGATTAACTACTTATGTACACTATAATTTGATCCGGTTTTAAATGAATCTGTTTAAAATTATGCATATATATATATATATATATATATATGTATATATATGTATATATATATATATGTATATATATATATATATATATATATATATATATATATATATATATATATATATATATATATATATATATATATATATATATATATATATCCTTCCAAAGAAATAACTCTTTGTATATTTCAGTTTGAAGTTAAGTAACAAACACACATTTCGACAAGTTGGCCATATAAATTTAAGTTTAATAGCCTGAGAACAGAAATGACATGCTAGCAACTGTTTACAGAAGGCCATGCTCCGCTGCTCGGGATTGTGTTGAAAAGTACGTCTATATCCGTTTTCGCAAAAGGTTTGGCTTTGTTGCGATAAACCCGCGATGGGCAAATCCAAAACAATGTAAAGCTCGATGTAAAAGACCATAATTGCAGTGCCACTGTTCACTTATAAGCCCATGACAGTCCCGGTACATAACAATCAGTATTCCGCGTAGCGACCGTGTTTGCTAGGACACTGCTGACATCTCTTCCTCGTACTATGACAAGCTTTTGTAAACTTGTCTGTAATGAATTACCCCACTCTTCCTCAAGAACACGACGGAAACTGCCAACAGCTGAGTATGAATGCCACTATTTGTACACCTGTCGCTTTAAATGACTCCAAAGATGTACTTTTGGATTCAGGTCCAGTGAACATGCTGGCCAAATCATCAACTGCATGCCTTCATTTTCAAGAAAATCCGTGACTTCATGCGCAACATGCGGTTTAGCATTGTCCTGCACTAACATTACACGGTGGCTAATCGACACGCCCTATTTGGGAGGCAAGCAGTGGTAAACTCCTATCTGAGAGGTAGGAAACTTGCTTACCGGGGGTGAAAATGACGGATCGTTTGGATAATCAAATAGACACTCCCGCTTCCAACGCCAACATTAAGCCTTCAGACGGGAAAGTAATTGAAATGGTCATTTCCACGGAAGCATAAAAACATTGAAGAAACACAAGATGAAGTTTCAGGTCAATCCTTAATAATTAGGAAACGTTTTACAAACACAAAAGTGACGGTAGTGATTCCATGTCTTTCATTGTCGGTATTACAAAATGCAGTTTTCTGATGATTAGCCTGATTCCTGGAAAAGATTGATATTGCATATCATTGCGAGTGATTCATAATCAGTAAAATTGACCAGTTTTTCATAATGTGGTGCTTAATTCGTTGTAAAAACGCCTTATTCTAGTCACGTGACCTAATGGTGAGTCTACAGCCAAACAGCGAGGAACTTAAAACAGGACAGGGACAGGGACACGGCCATAACGGGAGGGGGATAAGGACAGAACGGGAGGAATTACGGATATTTCCGGAGGTGAGGACAGCCCCAGTAATGTACAAGACAGGGCTCATGGAGAGTATATCACTAAATTTGAAATAAAATTGAGATTCCGGTCTGTGAAAAATACAAAGACATATTTACAACAACATAATGCCAACATGTATGCGAGATAAATGAATGAATGAAAAAAAAATCATCATGAAGAAAATTCTGATCAAGGATTGTTCAGCTGTGAAGGAAAGAACTGTCACACCTATGTGGTACTCTGTAAAACAAACGTCTCTCTCTCTCTCTCTCTCTCTCTCTCTCTCTCTCTCTCTCTCTCTCTCTCTCTTTATTGCCTCCAATATCGGAGAGATACATATACATCACAAAAAAGAGGAATTCATATAGCTAAATATACACTACAATGCACAAGGAAATTAAATTGAAAAAAAAGTTAACCATGTTGCAATGTACATATCAAAGGCAGCAACGAATAACCCCACTAATTGTTCAAATAACGTTTGGCTATCACAGCTTAAACGCGATGTTCTGAAACCACTTTACCTTTGAAACGTTCTATTTTCTCTTACTCTGACTTTATACATATATGCAATCGTAATAAAACTTATTTCCATTATTTTCGTTCCAAATGTCGAATCCATATTCTCATACAGTCCTCCAAATGATATGACCAATTTAGTTTTAGTTCCAAGCGCAGAAAAAGGAGGAAAAACACTGCAGACTTTTCCAATTTACATCTGTATTGAAAAACCAAACCTTTCACAGTCCAATATAAAATATTTTAAACTTCCGATACCACCATAGGTGGATAGTGTACACACCCTAGACGGGTTGGGGATTCCCCTTAATCTTCCTACATTTTCATTTAAAGAAATGTTACATATTCACCACACAGTAATTTTGTGCTATTGTAATACACTCAAGAAGAAGAGGCTTTTTTTTTGCTTATTGCCTATAGATGTGTGTCAATAGACCAAACTGCTTGCCTAAAAGTGTTCAATTGGAAATTTTGAAATACGGCACCTATCTATTCCAATTTCTCGATTTCCAATACTTTCCGTTTAACTCTCTTCTCCCGAGCTAATTTACTTGGAAATATTATCACAGAATTTCCATTCTTGTGGCAACAACTAAATTTTTCCAGGTATTTTACTATGGACCAAGTTACTGTATGCTTCGAAGAACACGGGTCATGGATGTACTGATACAAATGAATGAAAAACATTCTCTTTTCCCTTGACGCGGCTGGCAAGCGTAG
This sequence comes from Hermodice carunculata, assembly GCA_964020975.1. Lineage (NCBI taxonomy): Eukaryota > Metazoa > Annelida > Polychaeta > Eunicida > Amphinomidae > Hermodice > Hermodice carunculata. The sequence continues at coordinate 19,708,381 of OZ026627.1, forward strand.
CAAACTACCTCAAAAACACATCTTCCTCGTGGCTACTTCGCCTTCTATTGAAATCCACCCCAGAGTTGATAACATCCCCGCATTTGCTGCTTTTTCGGGCAAGCACTGAACTCGACTGGCTGCTTTTCCGTGTGCTACCGCCATACACTCCCTCCCTGTGTTACTAAACCTCAAACCTTCACTTCCATAAAACAATATATATTGTATACCCGTAGGCTGTGTCCTTGCCTATATAATGATAATAATTATAATAATAATAATAATAATAATAATAATAATAATTATTATTATTATTATTATTATTATTATTATTATTATTATTATTATTATTATTATTATTATTATTATAACTATTATTATTATTATTATTATTATTATTATTATTATTATTATTATTATTATTATTATTATTATTATTTGTTTAATTGTTAGAGATAATGTGTGTTGCTTATATGAACTTATACAGAATTTCATTAACAGACACGGTTGTTTGTCAATATATTTATTTCTTTCGAGAGAATTAGAAAAATATCGTGTAGCTAATACAAGTTTTTCTCCTCCAGTAAACACAAGTACTCCAATCATGGATACTTCAGACTGCAAATAAGAAAAAGTGGGGAAAAAGACAGGTAAAATGATAAAAAAGCACACACAATATCAAGTATAACAAAACAATTTGATCATGCGTATATACCATGACAAGCAAGAGGTAAATAAAATACTAACTATTACTTGCTCAATTTAACAAATACATAATTACAACCAAAGAAGCCTTACAATTGAATAAAGTATGCGTCGCAAAATAATAAGGAAATTAAGTATAATCAAACCAAATACATAATTGTAACATAGAGAATCATAATAAACATGCGTAGACTAAAAAGGGGGTGATGTAGTTATAATGTCACGTGCGTGTTAAACATAAACAGAATCATAATACACGATTATGAAAAAAAAAAAAAAAAGTGAATAAATACATAGTACTTAAAACACCAAAACTCACATACAAAAATACGATAACAAGAACTACGCATGCTACATTAATCGCATCAAAACAAGAAAATCAAGTTGGAAACATTACGTCTGTATTATTATTTCTTATAAGATTTTTAAACTTTGAGTTCTTAACAGTGTAAGTCCCGATCGTATCTATAATATGACAGTTTGCATCATTTGAAGCAAACGGGGCACCAAACAAAAGTAAGGCAATCTTCAAGGTCAATGATAAGCTATTAAGCAAAATATCGGTATTATCTGTAAGGATGTCTTTCACCCTTATCAAGGCTTCATGTCTGATATCGATATAAAGGGGGCACTGCGGCATTAAATGAATGAAAGTTTCGGACCTGAAACCACAAGCATACTGAGGGGAGTTACATAAGTTTATTGAAAAGAGATGAAAATCTAGTGAGCAGAAGCCAACTCGCAAAACGATTTAACAGTATACCATTAATTCGGGGCTCATACCTTAAATGTATAAAAAATCTGGAAAGTTAAAATACAAGATTTGCTGACTTTTTGAATCTGTTAACTGAAGGAGCATTACGTACCGTTAATGGTAATGTTTTCCACAGCTTAAACATAGACGGAATAAGTGAGTTAGCAGAGATCCATGCGAGACAATTTACAGTAATACGATCATTTACGTGCCGCAGATTATAACTGTTCTGTCCCCATTGACCCTCAGCAGCAGTTCACCCAAATGGACAGGAAACAGAACTTTGATTACTTTATATTAATTAAATAAAATTAGATTTTTCCGTCTGTCTGCAAGATTCATCCAACCCAAACAGTTAATTACCTTGATCTGAGTAGATGTTTTCATGGCTTCGCAAACGTATAACGCTGCATTTTACCGAATTGACTCAAATATGTTAGTATATCTGAGAGAGCAGTTACCGAAGGCAGGAAAAGCACATTCAAAGACTGGTCTTATGAATGATGAATAGATAGTTTCCGATGCATTTATAAGCAACAAAGCTGAAAATATCCAATACAACCCAAACGTGACGTAGCCTCAGTAGATATGCGATTAATTTGACTGCCTCATGAAAGATTACCTGACACAATTACTCATAAATGTGTGTATTAACGAACACACTTAACAGGTTCATTCACCAGAGTTAGAGGGAGGTGAACTGGCTTATTTTTTTTAAGATACTCGATCATTTGTTCTGTGTTAGTTGGGTTGAAAACAACCCTCCATCTCCTCCCCCACAGTTGACCAACATCTCAATTTCCCTTCAATATAATTATAGTTTCATCTGGCATGACTATCTCCAAGAGTCATGTATCGTCAGCAAAAAGATATGAATCGCATGTTAAATCCTCCACTAAATCATTTATGAAAACAAGAAACAAAAGGGGCCCAAAGCGCTCCCTTGAGGCACACCAGACTCAATTGGTGGCTAGTCAGAAGATGTGCTTGCAACACTACTCTTTGTTTACGATTTCTAAGATGACTTAATATATATATATATATATATATATATATATATATATATATATATATATATATATATATATATATATATATATATATATATATATATATATATATATATATACAGGGCCTTCTGTACAGTCAAGCCCCACCCCAACCCACCCTTCACACAAACAGGTTATTGCTAATTCTATATTAGGATGGGGAGTTACAGCTTTCAAGATCTGTCTGGCTTAATCTCTCCCATCGGGCTGGTCTCCATTCGTGAAAGAAGACATCGCAATTGAAGACTTGTTTCCCCGACCGCGACACAACTCGTCTGGAACAACAGCTATCAGTGAAACCATAGTTGCATGCTGGTATCCCTATGAGATACAGATACTGTTAAAATAATTATGTCTAAAGTCAAGTCGATCATTAAATTATATGTAACGTTCCAAAAGTTATTAGATCTATGAAAAATGATGATATTTGCAGAACAGATAGCAGCAGATACAAGCTGACCATTCTATCAATAAACATCAGCAAAGAAACAAGATCAGCTATTTATTTAAATGACAAGACCCCCCTCCCCTTAAAAAGGATTGCTGGTTGTGACTTTACCGGTCTAACTAGTCTGGTGACCATGAGAAAGGGTACCTGATAGCTCACACAAGTGCGTATGCCCAAGACACCTAGGTTGCTTAGCACTAAGACATGCTTTGCAAGTAACCATAGGCGAGATTTCTAGGTCTTGGGTCAGTAAATGCGCATGACCCTGCAGGTGTCAGAACTTTTAGTCACGTAATGAATACAGGGCTTACTATAACAAGCTATTAAATATAAGGGAGCAGATAAATTCTTATGCTTTTCTTGTCATATCCAGGGAATAAATATACATGATTATTTGTGGTTTTGTGAAGGATGTCACTTCAACTTGTAACCTTTGAACCAGAAATCTTGTTTGGTCATTACTTCATTGAGATTTGCCTCGGAACTGTAACTATGGAGGTAAGCATAATTAAATGCACCAGTAGCAAAAAGGTTCATTGGGCGTGACCCCGTTTTCTATTGATAATGTTATGCTCTTCCAGTTAAACTTTGAGAGATAACGTTTTAACGACACTTTTAAATGTGAGACACAAGCCTGCGAATATAGTCAATTTAACATGTAACTGTATACGTTTTGACTTATTGGTCCAAGACTTAACGATGATTGGCAGACGGGACTAGGTGGCGCAAGGAGGGAGGGGGCAGGAGGGAAGGAGGGTGAGGGGGCTCGCGAAAGGTATGTCGCTTTACGTTGCGTCTAACCTCTTATTTACAACAACAACAACAACAACAACAACAACAACAACAACAACAACAACAACAACAAACAAAAGTCATTACTGATCTATTTATTTACTTATCCCTCGAGGAAGACGAGAATGAGAGGAGCAGGAGGACGAGGAGGAACACATCTTGGTGAAGCCATTGACTGTGTTATATGTTGTATGTGCGTGCAAATCGCCACGACAGGGTTGCTATACAGGTCAGAGGGTGACCGGGTGCCTTCGGATGGCCTAATTATTAGCGTGGCGCGACAGTAACGGTCCTTGTATTTTATAAATTCTTCTTTGTACGTTTGCAAGCGTTACTACTGGGTCGTTATTATCAACACAGCTAAGGAACTTTTGCTTGCAATGTACGTGCGCTGTGTTATGCATTATTATAATGTTAATTCTGCCTTTCTTATTTGCGTCGATGTGATATGTGATTGATATGATTTTCCTGTGACAAGCCACGTTCCGTTGTGCCTGTTGATGTATATTTTGATTTCCTTGATGTTGGACATGGGGATTTATAAAATGCAATTATGAATATTTTTGAGTGAAGCTACTGTTTCCTGCGTTTTGAAATCGGCATTGTTTTTTTCCCAGTTTGTCAAAACATCTTTGTAACATTCTAAACGTGATATAAATGATAATCATCATTTTGTTTGTTCTTTGTATTTCCTAAACGGCGACAGCTGCCTGTCTCTGGGTCTAATAACGTTATCCTATATCAGGGTGTGGCTTTTGGAGTCAAGCACTTTAATTGCATTTGTACCCGTCTTCAACACCTAGGACGGCTCGCTCCCAGTGCAACATGATTAGACGACTCTCATTGTTTAACACTTTCCAGTCTGAGTCAACAGCTTTCCTCGGGGCACTTTCCGCGCAATGTGCGGAAAGTGCCCCGAGGAAAGCTGTTGACTACCCGCTAATGGTAGATATGACATGTTGGTATTCGTTGGAAACGTCCTTCCATGAGGAATTCAAATATGAAATCATAATATAAATATTTTATAATCTGTGTGAGTCCGCATATATGCGGACTCAGACTGGAAAGTGTTAACACTATTGTTTTATGTGTGTTTCTTCGGCGGTCAATTGAAAACTGAACTGAATCAATAACATGCAAAATTTAAATATACTCGGCATGCTGCTCGTCGTTGAAAAGAAAACTTTTCATTCGAGACGTAACTTGTTCAATTAGACCAGGTTGTCAAATGTTTACCTCATAGCATGTTTTGCGTATATATTTGCAAGAAAATGTAATTCAAACAATTTAAACATGAGAATATAAGGCATTGCCTCACAGACACACAGATTTTACACACATGTACGCCAATATATATATATATATATATATATATATATATATATATATATATATATATATATATATATATATATATATGCACATACATACATTTACATTGGAATTTCTCTATTAAGACCAAGTGAGGAACTTAACATGTGGTTTTGACAGGGGAGTGGTCTTAATGAAGAATATGATTTGATTAAGGACAAACAAAAAGGGTATGTAAATTATATATCAAGCTTAGGGTACACTTTACACGTTTTCCCACATCGAGATTAAACAAAATAATTAAATGAAACGAGAGCAAATCCTGCATATATACAAATAAGCGTACATATGTGTCTTTGTTGTTTACCTTGCCTAGCCCAAGAAGATAAATGTACCACAAAGCAAATGTCACCTTCCGCCCCCCCCCCCCCCCATGGAAATAATAATGATGATGATGATGATGATGATGATGATGATGATGATGATGATGATGATGATGATAACAAAAATAATAAAAAGTGTCGAAGTGACTATTCAAGGTAATCAACTGATATCCTTGGTATATATGCAAAGACACGAATCAAGATATACACAGCTAATCCAATGTTTATTGGATATGGTTGCAACTCATATCCTGTAATATCTCGCAAGGCAGTTTTTCTTCCTGGTTGTGTGTGTGTGTGTGCTTGTGGATAGGGGAAAAGGGGCGGGGGTTATATCATAACCTTTCCTTCTGTTATATTTAGATAGAAATTCTCAAAAACACACCCTGAGTACTACTTTTATTGACACCTTAAGATATATAGATTTGAACCGACTGCGCCTTAGATATCGTTGTGTAATCAATTACCAAGTCAAGTCCAACGGTGAGAAAACTTAATAAACTAGTACGGCGCAGTTTTAACTCTTAAGCAGTAGTTTCCTGTTGTAACAATATGATATTACTGCTGATTGTTGAGATGATGAAGTACCTTTAATGCTAAAGGTAATAGAACAAAATCAGGGTATACAAAATGTAGTATTAATGCTGAAATTGTACGCCCCTCCCCCCCTCCGCCGGGGACACTACCCATATTTTCAGGTGGGTAGGCTCCATTAAGGGTATGAAACCCAGACCCAATTGGAACTGAATCAGTAAGAAAATAGGGAGTCGTGACAAAGTTGCGAACTAACACAGGCAAGGAAGAGTACATCCCAAAAGGGGAAAAGGGTCGCAATGGAGCTCGAGTACAATTTATGGAGGTCGTTGCAAGCGAAAATTAAAAACCTGGGACCTTTAGGATCGATGGTTTCAAGAAGGTGGGTCTTTGGGAGCGACAAATGGTCAAAAATGGGGTATTTCCGGCGGCGTTTACCCTTAGGCCTATGTATTTAAATAATTCTACCAAGCGTTTACTTTTCTGGCCGAAAGATAACGTCACGGTCTCCTGAATTAAGCAACTTGAAGGTGAATAATGTCATGAACGTCCTTACTGGGAAGTAACACATATTCTCTGTTCAGTGTGGGATGTGCCCATCTTGAGCATCATTACATGCTCGACGTCTGTGGAGTATACTGCTTACAAGGCTTTGAATTCCGCGTTGAGGAACATAGTTCCACTCTTTCTGGAGAGCATGGACCTGCTTGTTTCGGGTAGTAGGCCTAGGTGTCATCTGTTGAATACGTTGTGTAACTGGTCCCATATAGGTTCGATTGGCCTAAGGTCGGGTGAGAACGGAGGCCATTCCATCACAATGGTGTTGTTCAGCTTGAGAAAGTCCATTATTAACCTTGCAGCGTGTAGACGGCCATTTTCATGTACATGTAGCCGTGCGAGTGATTTAAATAAGCCTTTTGTCCAGAGCCTAGCTAAAGAATGAACATCCAACGCGAGAATTAACGTGTAACACAATGTATTGTTAAAAGTGGTGCCTGGACTTGGATTTCTAAACCAGTCCCGTTATGTATCCTTCGACTGCGCAGAACCAATTAACAATACCTGAACGCGTTACATGACAAATCACGGATGCCCTATTAGTAAACGTGCAACAAGAGGGCTGAGTGCACGGCCCGTCCTCACCTGGCGACCAACAATAAGCCCTAATCTGGCCAAGGTCATCCAGAAGTGTTTGCCTGCAATTTCATGCCTTAGACTGATTGGTTCTAAAGTTGAGCTGTTAAGCCCCCCCCCCCCCCCCCTCCAAATAGCGGGAACTTATCTCTGGAGGATACATGTACTTGGTAGACACTTACACAAGGTACATCCCGCCAAGTTTGAAGTGTACTCGCTCAACGGTCACAAATAAAAAAAAAAAAAAAAAAAAAGAAAGACACACATGCATGTAAACTCGCATCCTTATGAATTAACATGCCAAGATGTTCTGTTATAAAATAGGCATGCAGCATACCCTCGGGCCCATATAGTTACCATGCCAACATGTTTTGTTACAACATGGACATGCATGTACACTGGCAGTTACATAGTTACCATGCTAACGTGTTCCCTTACAACATAGGAATACGCGTACACTGGCACCCTTATGGTAACCATGCGTATATGTCCTGTTCAACATAAACGTACATGTCCACTCGTATCCATGTAGTGCACATAGTAACATGTTCTGTTACAACAGATATGAAGGTACACGGACATGCTTATAGTTACACTTGCAACCACACAGTTACCATGCTAACATGTCATAGTACAACATAAACATACATGTACACTCGAATTTGTATAGTAAGCATGCTATTATGTTCTGTTATAACATGGACATGCGTGTCCAATCTTTAAAGTTACCATGCTAACATGCCCTTGTACAACGTAGACATGCATGTACACTCGCATCCATATAGTTATCATCCTAGCATATTCTGTTACAACGTAGACATGCATATACACTCGCATCCATATAGTTACCGTGCTAACGTGTCCTATTACAATATAGACATGCATGTACACTTGCATCTATATAGTCACCATGCTACAATGTTCTGTTACAACATAGAAATGCATGTACACTTGCATTTATATAATAACTAAGCCCCCTGTTCTGCTACAACATAGCAATGAATGCTCACTCGCATTCATAGAGTTATCATGTCTACGTCATGTCTGTTCTCTTACAACATAGATATGCATGTACACTCGCCTCCATATAGTTACTATGGTAATATGTTCTGTTACAACTGTGACGGTCATGTTCACTCATATCCATATAGTTATCATGTTTATGTGTTCTCTTACAACATAGACATGTGCATGTACACCCCTATCAACATAGTAACTACGCTGACACGGTCTGTTACCAGCCATCAACTACTTTCCAGAATTCTTTCAAATCAGGAAAGTAGAGCACTCTCATCTAGTGCGTACGTTGTTGGAGATTGCGCCAAGTTATTTCTACCATACATCCAGAAAATTAGCCAGCTTGTTGTTCAGTAAACGTCCTTCAGAGTTACGAAAACAAACCAAAATGCACAAAAGTACACATATGTAGTAACCGTACCCAACCTGTTGGACAAATAATATCCAAGTTTCCCAGAAGTGTGAACGTAAATTACCTTGTCATTTTTTATGTATCATGCAAATCTATGATAAGGGAACGGAGATAAATAATGAAAAATGATATGAAATATCACAATTTTCCCCAAAGTCTATTATTTAGGTCTGTGTGTAACTAAATCATGGTTCAACACCATCAGATGACTGTTGTTCATAACGTTGTCTGTGAGTTTATGGATGTGACGGCACGCAACTGTACTGCAAATACCTAGACGATAATGGAAGAGTTCAAACTTTAGAACTGACTTGGAGATGTTTCTATTGGAATCGACGCTGACAATTACATAGAAAACATTAAGCAGAGATTAGAACAAATCTAAGCGAGGAATGAAGAATGGCTAATAGACACACTACACAAAGACAGGGTAAGTAAAATAACTGATAGCAGAAGTTTATTTACTGACGCATGGTTGGTCAGTACCGGTAACTCTTTGACAAGGCAAGATAAGAAGCCGATACATAATAGTGATATTGATGGGATCCCGCGAGAGGCATGGCACGCCGACTCAAAACTAATGATGAAAGCATAAATATTCAAAACGTTCAAATGTGCCTTTTGCCTTAAAGTATAGCAGGTTTGTTTCTCACACTATCTGGAACGACAAAAAGGGAAACTTGAACGACATACGGGACACATACAGTTCTCTCTCTCTCTCTCTCTCTCTCTCTCTCTCTCTCTCTCTCTCGCGCGCGCACACTCACACGCGCAATCAAGTTCTATTCCCAGACACAACAACGGTAATAATAATAATAATAATAATAATAATAATAATAATAATAATAATAATAATAATAATAATAATAAGGAGGAGGAGGAGGAGGAGGAAACGGAGATGTGATAATGGATAATTTCTTTATCATTATCATGCTTTACTTAAAACTAACGTATAGAAAACTAAAAGAAGGCCATTGGGTAGGAAAGTTATGAGCCCAGCTTTCCAAGAAAGAGTTGTCATTGCAACAGCTCAACCAACACATCGACATAAAGCAGATGTGAGTAGATAAGTACGCATTTTAAAGATATTATAATGACACCTTGCAGCAAAAATCATATGCTAGAATTGTTTGGATAATGTGGCATGGTTTACCCAACATGTATACAGCATATACAGACAGTAAATATCTTCACCGGAAACATACTCAATAGAAGTATTTACTATTTCTTCCTCTTCATGGATATGTTACAGTTTCTGTACACCCAGCGGGAATGAAGATATTACATTTTACGTTTACAAAGAAAAAACTTCCAATATAGGAAATAATGCCTGTAACGTTAGAAGCAAGCCTGTAGGGGTTAGTGCCTAGCCATGTCTACCTTCCTGTGGCAAAACAAAAAGCAAAAAAACTCAAAAAAAAAAAAAAAAAAGAAAAAAAAAAAAAAAAAAGAAACAAAAAAAAGAAAAAAGAAAATGGTGTGCATACCACTCAGGAAGGATAATTTTGGGGTGTTTTTTTTTTATAAGTATTGTTGTTTTGTGTGTATGTGTATTTGTGGCTTTTTTAGATCAAATTTACCTATACTATAGTTATAAGAACGTTCAAATATATAAACAAACATTGGTTGATTTATGTATACGTGAGATCTGAGTCTTCCATACCATCATACTTTCATTGAAAGTCCCAACACACACACAAAAAAGAGAAAGAATTAAAAACGTCGTGCACGATTACAATGTTTTCACCCTTTTTTGCGTTTCATGGGTCAGTATTTTTGCTGTTACAAATGTCAATTAGTTGCGCGCTAAATAATTCCCTCTTTTCTTTCTTTGTTTTTTTTTTTTTTTAGCTGATGTTTGTTTTTATACTATGTTTTCGGGAATCTGACACATGGGCGGTGCTGTAATTTGGAACTTGCTGCCAGGCATACACGAAATACTCGGATACCGCACCTTCATGTCCCCAGATGCCTGTCAGGTAGTACGCATTGCCCCAATAAGCTGGGACAAAAGTACTGTGTGCATATCTGACATATAATAACATAACGCCTTTGTTTTCCCCAGGGAAAACTTCTTACCTCGTTTATTGATACATCCCTGCTTTTCACAAAAGATGATTTACATTTCTTATGTAAACAGTAAACACAAACCCCAGCGGATGACAAAAGATTTATTAAAAAAAAAAAAAAAGTGTACGGTGTCAATTTCGTGTGAACCTGCAAAACAAGTCATGCTAAAATAAAAATCTAACGATTAATATTAAAACAGCAACTACCAAAAAAATATCATTATGTAACTGAATCTCCACCAGCAATGACTTAAGGTTTGGACTTCAAATCCAGGCAATGTTTAATTATTAGATCATGGGAAACATAGACTCCAACACCTCCACTAATCTCAGCAACATGATCATGGCGCATAATAAAGGAAAATTCGGATACACGGAGACCACCGCTGTCCTGATCAGACATAAGTGAAGATTCCGACAGCACTAGAAACACAACACCATTCGGCGGGGTATGGCACTTTTGGGTGGCGGTGGGCGGTGGAAGGCGGCGATGGGCGGTGGAAGGCGGTTCGCGGCACTGGGTCAGCAGCAAGTGGCGCTGGTCGGCGGTGATCGTCGCCCACCGCCTCAGAACACTGCCTATACTTACATGCTGGTCACTGATCTTCTTTCTCGCCGCTAAGCACCGCCGAACGCCGCCCATTGTCGCTGAGAAACTCAAAGGCAACCCCAGGGAGCATTTATTTATTAAGATAACCGAATAAAGTGTTGAAGACACAACTCCAGCTTGCTGGTCTCATTTTGAGATCACATCAAGCTCACTGCCAATAAGTGCTTTTTGGTCAAGGACTAATCTTTGAAGCATTTGTTTCTTTTTTTTTTAACGTAATAGCACTTTATTAATTTATAATTCTATTTAACTCTTAAATGGTCAGTTCAAGATGAAAACATTCGGCCCACATTTCATGTTTCCCATCCACGTATCACTGCAAAGGACGAGAGCTACTTACCCTCAACTTTCATGTTTACATACAAGGCATTTGTTAGCCCAGAACATTTCAGAGTTGGATTTTTTACAGTTCAGGAGGATGTCATATAACAATGAAAAGACACACACACACACACACACACACACACACACACACACACACACACACACACAGAGAGAGATAAAGGGGAAATGAGTCCAGTTTTTCTCAGTGAATTTGTCAGAAGGAAATATTGAATCATTTGATGACAATAGAAATGCCCTGTAAATATTTATTTGCACCGGACTACTTGACAGCAACTACTTTTTTTCTGTGAGTGCTGTTTGGATGAATAATATGAGAAATACCTGAAACAGTCATTCTAATGGTAACATATCTATATATGAGCATAGTCCATGTATGTGTATGTTTATGTATGAATAGGTATATATATATATATATGAATGTATATATGTGTGTGTGTGTGTGTCCACAAAACATATATATATACATTAAGTATAAATATTCACTTATATTTTCATTCCTATTTTGCTATCACGTTCTTACATTCATTTTCCTAGCCTATGCCTGAAACAAATTTATAAATGCTCCCTGGCCTCTGAGTTTCTCTGTGGCGATGGGCAGTATTGGGCGGCGGTGAAGAGAGTGTGTCCCCATTCCTGTCAAGGCATAAAATTTGGGCAGCGGTGAGCGGCAAATGCCGCCGAACACCGCCGACCGCAGCCAGGCAACGCCGACCTCCACCATTCCCGCCTACCACCGCCAAAATGTGTCATGCGCCGCAGAATGGTGTTCTAGAGTATACTGTAATATCAAAGGACTCAGCTTAGGAGATTTTGATGTCGGAAAGTTTGTCTTGTGAAAGATTGCGGATGTTAGCATGGCATATGTTCTGTCTTCCCGGACCTGGGTTTGGGTGCACATTCGCGGACAATGCTATCAGTAAAAGGTGTAAAGAACATGAAATCTCGCAATCACCAAAACTTGCTCTGATGCTATATGACAAATAATCCCTGCCGCCGGAAAGTTTCTTGTTTTTATTCTTTTTTCCAGTAAAATAAATAACAAAGTTATGTACATAAAATATTATATACGGCAGATCATGAACTTTGGTGTCACAGACAATTCTAAGAATACACCTGGATCTGAATAAAAGTTCATAATTAAATTGCAAGTTACATTTACAATTGTGCAGGTAGCGTCGACAAGTTTACAAATTAGAGGCTTGCTGGTCGCCACAAGGCAAAAAAGGATCTTTGTCTTGTTCAAGTAAACACGACTTTTTATTGTCTCTTTGTGCGAAGGAAAATACAAAATCTCCTAACATACCCAAATATATTAAGAATGATCGCAATTCGTATAGCTGACAGTTGATATATCCAGTTAAACCTTAGAAGACATACATTAGAAAAGAAAGATACCACAATTCAGGTATTTTATACACAGGTATGTAAATATACTGACCAAATCGATACAGCCTGGCTTTTACGATGGTGGATGGACGCTTGCATTTACACCCTGAAAAAGCAAAGTATACCCAAAAAGCAGTGAATGGTCTAAGTGAGAACATGTAAGCGAAGAAGCCATTTATGCAACAAACAAAGAGAATACCTGTTAAGTATTTTCAGGCTTTAAATGAATCTAATACTACGTTAAAAGCATTTAAAATCCGATTACTTACGATTGAAACAGTATGCTCAGTACTCCCAGGGGGGTCCAAATTAAAAAAAATGTCCATAAACACGGAAAGACACGTGCGACACAAAAGTGTCGCACGCACATAAAAAGGAACAAATTAAAGCAAAGCGTACGCACGTAAAGTTACATAGGTATTCTGCATGATTAAATATTGCGCTAAAGTATGGTACGTTGTAACATGTAAACTAGAGAAAAAAGAAGAAAACGAGTGACGTATTAGTATTACTTTCTATATCCATCCATAATAGATGGAAGTTTTATCCTGAGCTTTCAGGTGCCTGGCATTAAATGTAAATTTCAGTAATAGTAATTGTATATTACGTGCGCTAAATATGTTGAGCATAGCTTGTTGCCTTCTCTTCTTTGTCTTTTCAAACTTGCATAAAGATCATCATATGAATATTACATTACATGAGCACAAACAGAGTTGGCCTGAACAACCAGAGCTGTGGTCTTGGTGATCTCAACCATAGTATGCTGAATATGTCCGAACCACTTACATGTTGGGAACTTATTTCGGTCGTTATTTACTGGCTACACTTACAGCTTTGGATAACCACGAAGTTGCAAAATGGTTGATGAATGTCGGTAAATACCCATGAGTAGCCCTTACAAGATTATTGAAGCTTCTGGCGCATTACAGTACTTAATAGTAATAAAGATCTAAATTGTTGTTGGTAATATAAGTATGCTGCAGTCCATAATAATATGTCCAGACACATGACATTTGCGTACGTAAATGTATGGTTCAACTGGTGAAATAATTGATGACTGAACTAATTACAAACCTGGGTACACTGTTTGTGTATCAACCCTTAGATAACCATGAGAGAAAAACAGTTCAACTCTTGAAGCGTGCGATAGTACACCCCTCTAGTTTTGCCAGTACGGAAATCCTCTTTCCAACCTTCCACGCGTCCTCGGCCAACTCTAGTTCTTATATATAGTATCAAAGTTTTATGTGTTTTCACTGTCTATTTTTCGTTGCTATGGGTCCCCCCCCCCCCGACTCCCGCAAATCCACGCTGGCATTTTATTGCCCCAACACTCTTATGTCTTAAGTTACAGTCGTAAAGTATTATTCGGAAACTTACCTTCAATTCCAGGTGCTTTGCACAAATTGCCCGTGATTTTGACAGTGTATTTCTTCCTGTAGAGGTCTAGAATATCACACATCATTTTGTTTCCCCAGTGGCGTCAAATGGAAAGTCTTAGCGTTTGGTGTGCAAATACTTCAGGACTATTGTGTTGATTGAACGATACATCTCAACAGTTTCACCTCCCACTAACTTTATTTGGGCTATTTACTGGAAGTTGCCTATCTCGCAAGTTCAAATATACATATGGGGTTTTGGAGTGTCAAAACGCATATGTTAAATAATAAAAGGGTCGTCATTGTCGGACAATACGCGCTCACATTGGCCTGCATGCAGTTAAGGCTTGGTGGTGGTTGATGCCAGAGAGGGACTGGTCACGTGTTGATTTCAGTTATTGGACTCGAAGCGCAGACTAGCTTCCAATAAAAGTTCGTCATCAATCGAACCTCCGAAACAAAGAAAAAAGACAACATATATAATAATTCTGTTATCCGCCGACTTCAAATATGAGCAAAAACGGCAATGGTAAAGGAAACTAAAATGAGAAAAACTCACATATCCATGACAGGCGTATCCACTTTTCTTCAAGCAAAGGTCTTGTTCGCGAGAGCTCATAAAGATGAAATGTAAATGTGCTCAAGGTCACGTTGACAAGATCATTGCGGAAAACTTTGTTGCATAATGCAATTACCGAACGAAGAATCGTTGCTGCACTACTGAAGTCGTAGACTCAATACTCTTCACAAATTTGTACTTTGTTTTATTTGGCCATTTTTCAAGCAGGACTGAATTTGGTTTAATTTATACATAAAATGTATAGGAATATATAAAACAAGGGGAGGCATAATATGAATACTAGATACCATTTATTATTGGGATTTGTATTCCAAAATCCTGATTTTAGGTCCCTCCGCTCCGCTTCAGGATTTAAAATGCAAGCTTTCGGAGTATATCCCACTAACGCGTGGGGTGTCCTCTTCATACTATGCTGCTCTGATGTCTCATGACTTTGTGCTCTGTGCTACTGTCACATCAATGACTTTGGGTATATAACGCTAAAAGATAAGTTTTTATCATTATTATTATTATTATTATTATTATTATTATTATTATTATTATTATTATTATTATTATTATTATTATTATTATTATTATTATTATTATTATTATTATTATTACTGCAATTGTTTTAATATCAAAGACTATTTGTGGGTCCCCGTGACTTTAAAAAATCACTCACTGTCACACCTGTGGAAAAAAAATGAACTTCTACCTATATCCCGGATGGAAAAGAGGGAGAAACTAAGGAAATGTGCCGATGTTATTTCCTAAAATGCATGGATATATAATTGGAGTAAATTATAAGTAAAATATGTAATACTTATCTCTGTAGAACATTGGCCTTATGTTTACTAACGTGGGTTATAATGATGGCATAAGTAGAACCAAGTGCTAGTACAGCTGAGCATTTGATCATATTCTCAGTGGTTCTCATATATTAGTGAACTGATTGGAATACATCCCGATTTCCGGAATTATTTTTTGTTGACGATCCAAAAAGTAAGGTTTTTAAATTGAAGTGTGCAAGGGGAATTATTGTAGTTTGGAGTTCATTACTCGCCATAATGTTTTTGTTGCATTGGAAAAAAAATGAAAACTGTCAGTTGTATGTAAGTTATAAACGTACACAAACGGCTTCGAGGAAGTATCACTGATTCACGGCTGCACGGCTGAGTAATCATTTGAAGGATTATTTCACCGAATCTAACTTGCATGCGCTGCTGTTACGCATACTTACGGAATTGGTCACGGTCATATTGAAGCACTGAATATATAATGTGTATACATATGGACTGCTGTACATTAAATCAATAAGTTATGCAGTACCTTTTATGCACTTAGCTTTCTCCCAGCAGGTGCGTGCACAATGCACCACTTTTCGTTTTCAATTAAATTTCCTCTGCCTCATTTTGTCATCTTCTACGTTCTATTGTGCCCCAAAATAGGGAAAGATTGTGTAATTTATTCTGTTGTGCTGCAAATCATTCAAACACCATGTGGGATCGACCGCATAGATCCTGTAGATTCATAAGTACATGGACTTCCGCAGTTACGCACAGGTACCAGTTCAAGCCTGCACAAATTGCTTACCCATGAGTTCGTTATTTTTGGCACAGGCTGTTCAGTTTGGGAGTGGCGCAACCTACTGATGGTTCACGCAAAGAGAAAAAATACCACACTTTCAAAATGGGTTGCACATCACAAAAACGGCTATGCGTTACTTTTGCTAAACCATTGATGGGGTGGACTAAATTTCATATTTTGCAGGCCCGTAGGTGATCGATTTATAAAGTTGAACAGAGCAGAATACATAGCTCTTGTGCCATGCTTTACTCGTTTGTATTATAACAACTACGAATGAAGATGTAAGCTGACTTTGCTTCAATAGTAGGGCTTGTGTTCCATTCCGGTTCAATGTCGATAAATACAAGTTCTCTTTCAGTTTAAATGTTGTGTGACACATTTTCTTTAACATATAATCGCTAAAGTAAGAACTTTACAGACAACGGGTCTTGGATGTTGCCGTAAGCATGATGATGATGATGATGATGATGATGATGATGATGATGATGATGATGATGATGATGATGATGATGATGATGATTGCACATTTTGCCCAAATGGGGCTGTGTTTGTTGTGATACGACCGAAGCCAAGTACAAACTTCGAAAAGCTTGACAAGACCAAAACATGGCATCAGTGTTAACGAAGTTTTGATTCATCTTGGTATTAATGATATTTTAAAGTACAAGGTTGATATTAGTAGAGAAATGGTAGGATACACAGAAGGGCTAAAAAAAGTAAGGGATTTTTTCCCTCATGCAAAACTGGTACTGTCAGATGTGACCCGCAGACGGGGTAAAGGTAGACTGGTGGAAGTGTACAATGAGACTGCCAAGTCTTTGAATAGCTTCATGAAAAAATGGGCAGAAAAAAAGATGAAATGTATATAGACCTCTGGGATGACTTTGCCCCTTAGAGTATCCCACTCGCAAAGTGGCACAATGGGGAAGATGACTCAGGAATCCATCTGAGCCAACGTGGAAAAGAGATGCTTAGAGACAGGATTTATGATGCGATAACTCCTGAAACAAAAAGGGGATGAACAGATGGGAGAAGTGTTCACACCCCAGGTGAAGGAAAAAAGAGTGAGAAGTGATACTTCTACGCCTTCATCAGTAGACAAAGGTGTAGGAAAAGCAAAAAGTACTGACTGAAATGTAAAAGAGTTCTATTAAGTGTATTTCACATGCTATGAATGGACTAGAAGACAAAAAGAAAAGAAAAATTCTTTATTTTACTGATCATGGAAAAAGCAATATGACAAAATCTTATTTATAAGAGACTCACTGTCATAAAGGTACTATACAAAAATGGTCATGAAAATGGGACTTAAGAGTTTTTTGGGCCATATTCAAAGAATGAAAGAGGAGTGGCATTGCTTTTTATAGACTTGAAGAGCACAAAGTTTACAACATAGAAATGGATAATAAGGAAGGAAGATACAGACACTGTATACTCAATATGGAAGAACTAGAATACAAATTGCTTAACATATATGTCCCAAATGAAGGGGATGAGAGGAAAATGTTCTTTAGGAAGGAAATAAGTGGAATGGTTGAAAATAGAAGTCAAGATGCTTCATGCATCATAATGGGGGATTTCAACTGTACATTATTAGACAAGGATAGGGTAACTGAAGGAACAGATAACTGTTATGAACAAGGAAGAAAGGATATTTTACTGGTAATGCAGGACAATGATCTGGAAGATATATTAAGGAGATGACATCCAGATGAATTGGCCTATACATTTAAAAGGGGAAACACCATGGCAGAATCAAGAATATTTACTGGTTAATCTCACGTGAGCTGGATGTTAAAGTTCAGAAAGTAGAAATAATGAATAGTATCGGTTCTGATAACAAAACCATAAACCTTATACTACAGACAGATACCATAGATAGGGGCCAGGACCATGGCAAATGAATGACAATGTGATAAAAAAAACGACTGTTTCAAAGAATTTTGGGAATACTGGAGAAGTAAAAAAAGGTGATTTTAAAAATTTTAGGGCATGATGGGAAGAAGGTAAGCTAAAAATGAAGGATTTAACTACCACGTGTTCAAAAGAAAGTAAAAGTCAGCAAGAAAAGAAGTTACAAAGATTAGAAAAAGAACTGAATGATGAGAATATTGTAGATATGGAAAAGAAAGGAGTACTGGAAATTAAAATGGAAAATATAGATACGCAGAGAGCAGAGGGAGCTCGAATAAGAGCAACGGTTAATTGGATAAAGGATGGAGAGAATCCAACAAAGTAATTTCATGGTTCTGGGAAAAAAAGCTTAATGGAAAATGTGGACAAAAGTGAAAAGACAAGATCGTCAAACAGTTGAAGGAATTTATATTATTTTGAACGAGCAAAGATATTTTTTAAAAGGCTGTAGAAGTCAGAAGGAATCGATAGAACAGCTGCCAACGGATTATTGGCAAATGTAACTGTTGCATTAACAGAGGATCAAATGGCAATGTGCGAAAAAGAACTGGAAAAATGTGAATTTACTGAAGCACTGAAACAAGTTAGCGATTTGAAAGCTTGATTAGTTACACCAAAATAATCGTTTGTTTTTGTGATTTGTATCATTTTGGGGAATGTGAGAAACACAAATCTGAAATTGGCGAGTAGTCGTGGGTGACGTTTGTATCAATCGTTGTTGAATATTGCAAATTTTGCTCGGCATGCACCGTAAAGAGCCGCAAAAGCCAACAACTCGTACCGCAAACGTAATCCACCACGGCTTGCCATTGCCAGGCTCTCTAAACAAAGGACCACGCAAACCTATTCATCATGCCATTATCACATATCTACTTCATGGAACTATTAGTTTTTAAGAATGTTCTTTTTAGCCGGGGTCTTAAATTAAGTGTTTTTAGGTGCTGTTTCTCAGGCGTTGGTATAAGTTTACTTGCCAACATACAAAATTAAGCAATAACAGATGGCGCTGGCAGCACCATTTTTCTTTTGGGTAAGAACAACGACCATAAAGGTCTAATGTAATACACAGAGGGAAAATAAAGAGACGTCGACAAGGACCAGGCAGGCAAGACCGATAGGGGGGCTATGACAGGGATGGATCACCAGTACCAGTAAATTGTCAACAAATAAAGATACGTTGTATAGGTTGTATAGATCTATTCATTAATCATTCTTATCGTGAATCTATCATTAGACAAGATGTTTCGATGTTGGAACGACCGGCAGCCGATATAAATGCGTGGGCAACAGACGAAACCTACTCTGTGAAAAAAAAAATGCCAGCCATGCATACAGGTGTCAATGTATTTGTAACTACAGGGAGCACAGCAAGCTAACTTGATATCCAAGTGTAATTCCGACAGAGTGTCTGTGGACAGGGCAATAAAGCAAAGCACTCCCAGTTGTGTGTGTGTGTGTGTGTGTGTGTGTGTCTGTGTCTGTGTGTCTGTGTGTGTGCGCGTGTGCCTCTGTGTGTGTCTGTGTGTAATACTGCGGCGATGGTAATATATGATATCTTGTCTGCCTTTGACAAAAATCGGGAGAAGAAACGACGAGGAAAACTATTTTTACAACCTTACTACTGCCACGGCTACTACCACCACTGTTGCCGATGTGGCTACTTCTTGCAGCTAGTTCTGTCATTTACCCCATTTAAACCACAATAACGTTCCTGCAAAATGTACTGGGTGCTCAGCCAACGAGCTTGCATGAATCAAAATACACCTCCGACAATTAGACGTTTATGTAAAGGTAGACATTTCAACTTTGCCAAAGGTAGCCATTTCAACTTTGCAAAAACAAACACGCTGAGTTATAGTGGAGCCGTGTCGTTGTTGACGAGTCTTAGAGCAAGTTATGTACTTCGTCCAGGAGTAAAATTTTTGATGGAACGAGACTCTCCTTATTTTTGAATAATTCAAATTGACCTTACCCCTTAACCTTAAACTCTGTGTATAGTCAGTTCAATATAGTCCTTATTTACTATACACGACTTATAATGTAAATCCTTTTATGACGGAATTATTAAAACTGACGTCGTGATGAATTCTTGACCGTGCAGACAGTCTGTCCATTGAACCGTGCCACTGTGGATATCAGTCTCACGGCCCCATGTGCACCCCGTCTCGCTGGCCTTTCGGTCACAATTTTCTCTTCGATGCACGTTGCCAATAGGTCTTGTTTTATTCAGACTCAGTTATTATGGCAAAGCTTTATGTTGCTTATAAATTAAAAATACATGGTGCAAAACAATGTATATCCATTCTTTTGACCTGTTCAATTCTTGTCATGATTATGGTTCTGCATATTTCAAAATTTATTAATAATAATAATGATGATGATGATGATGATGATGATGATAATAATAATAATAATGATAATAATAGTCTGGAATAAAAATGATTTATGCTTCACATATCCATCGGAAACGAAAGCGCTCGTTGCTTTTGTGAAAAGACAAAAGTGGGAAATGCGAATTGCTTTGGCCGCGAAAAACTACAAAGACCGTTGAATTTAGCTATAAAAGTAAACAGTCATTTGAAATGTATTTTGCACAAATCATTGTTGAAATATGTTTAAATTAGAAGTGTCCATCGCATAGTGGCCTTAATGTATGTAAACAGTTTTACATGAGTAACAGATTTTCACTCACCACATTGTCGCGTCATCTTTCACTTCCTGACAAAGCTAAAATTCTAGGAAAACTAGTTGATATTTTACATGAAATTTTACCAAAATTGCCCAGGGCTGTGATTTCAGTACCTGACTGTAGAAAGGCAACAATATTTTTTGCCGCAGTACAACCCCAAACCAGTTTCAGTTAAGCTAAACCCACACCGCTATGAACGCATTTGTGCGGTAAAGCTAAACTAAAACCAGTCGAGTATAACAAATGATTTTTTTTTAAATCAATATTTTCTTTTCTTTTCTTTTTTTTTTTTAAGAATAATGTACTTTATGGCATTTGATCTGGATGTTATGTTGCACATTTTACAATTATTCTCATTTTTTAGTACATATGTCGCAAGGGTTTAGTCTGCAAAACCCAGCAGTTTGTTGATAGTTTAATAGTACATATATCATGTAATCTCCAGACATCACGTTCGAGTGTAATATACATACTGGTGACGTCAACCTCCGGTATGCAAAGGAAGACATATGAAAAATCTAACATGAAGGATCTGTATTGTAAACTTAATACACACTTTAACACACAGGAGCCCTAAATAGGGAGCATGGAACAGGCTGAGGCATAATCGCGAGCTTGTCTTCTGGAGTAACTTCATCTGATATCCTGGGTTTTGCTGATAAGGTAATGCTTGTGGACTCGGTATCTTCCGTGTTCTCCACAAAACACACACACACACACACACACACACACACACACGCACACACACACACACACACACACACACACACACACAATTCAAAAACAAATACAAAACAAACGAATGAACAAAACACACGCACCCCCAAAAACAAACAAACAAACAAACAAACAAACAAACAAACAAAAAACACAAAAAACCCCCAAAACCCCCACCCATTTGCATGTGTTGCTTGTCATAATGCAGAGTTCGCCTGTGGCATAATGCGACCATAAAACAACCTGGCTGTTTCTTCAAGTGTTTTCTTCTTGTGTACACAGGCATGGAGGTAATCACACAAAGCTCCATGGGTAAGAATAGTTCATTAGAATTTCGAAAGGTAAAATTCTGTGTAAAATAAGAATTGTTCCTATGATACAATGGGGTGTCTTAGCGGGTAAGAATTATTTGCGGTGATGCACAGACTTATCTATCAACTAGGGCAAGCGAGTACGTGATAGGCAACTGAAGTACACGTATTTAATTATATTTCACGCTCAACGTGGTGGACCACGAGAGTAAAGACGAAGAGCTTGCGGTAGGGCGTGTTTGAGAGAGAGAGAGAGAGAGAGAGAGAGAGAGAGAGAGAGAGAGAGAGAGAGAGAGAGAGAGAGAGAGAGAGAGAGAGAGAGAGAGAGAGAGAGAGAGAGAGAGAGAGAGAGAGAGAGAGAGAGAGAGACTGCAGCTGTGTTGGGTCCTTCAGACAGCCCCTCATCGACAACGGTCCCTCTCCAGCACTAATGTTATACAATTGATAGCATGGGCCCATGTACCTGGGCATGCAAGCTGTCCAGCCACATGATCTGTGGCCTGTTTCTGTAACAAAACAACACACAACTGCACGTAACGATTGGAAGTTTATGGAAAAATGAGGGAAAAAAGCACTTCAAACTTCTCCTCTGTCTTTCATTATGCCATAGACAAGTTAAGCGTGCTGCTCGTAGAACAAATGTTTACATGTCCACTAATGTAACGATGTAGCCATTGTTATTGAAAATACATGCAGGTTTTTCTGCGGAAACATTTTACACCAGCACACTTCAGAGGTTTTTGGGAATTGCCTTAATGTATATAATTGCGAACTTTGGTCTGTTTTTCCCCATTTCAGCAGCTCTAATAGATGTTTTTATATTGCTCAGTATTATCGCCTATGCCTACGTCACATCGAGACACCTTGCCCAATGGATCGTCAATTCATCACAGTTCGTTTGCACGCTCTGAAGCTTTCCTCAATTGTATATCCCTTTTTTGTGTGTGTTTTTTGTTTTTGTTTTGTTTGTGTGTTTTTTTTTTTTTTTTTGTTTGTTTTTGTTGTTTTTTGTTTTGTTTGTTTTTGTTTTTTGTAATTTTTGTTTTGTTTTGTTTGTTGTTTTTTTTCACAATCATCTCGTTGTTGTTTTTTCTGTCAGATAGAAGGTAGGCATGCACGTACAGTGAGTCTTAAAGTGCTTCATGGTATTATGTTCTTCACACCCTTTCCTCTTTCTTGAATGAAGCTAGTATTCAGTGGTTTGCCCCCCCCCCTCCCCCCAAAAAATATGTATATATATATAAAAACAACAAATACTTTCCATAACGAAAGGAAACCAGTTCCAAGCAACGGTTTTCATGAAAAAGCAACGTCACCACAGAAAGGCGAAGCGGCAATGCACTGTTGTTTTATATATATTTTACAATTTTCTGGAAACATGGGTAAACAGACAGAGCCGACATGAGCCTCTCTGGTGAATGCATGTTCCGCATCGTTGATATCCCATGTATGCGCGAACGATGCATCGCACATCAGCATACGAAGGGTATTATTGGATATTTTTGGTGTCCAGGTTTAGCACATTTGTAAGATTTTGGAGTCCACCAAAATTTAAAAAAAAAAAAATAGAATAATAAATAGCTTGATGAATGAATGAATGAATGAATGAATGAATGAATGAATGAATGAACGAACTAATAAACAAAGAAACAAACCAATAAATAAATAGAATAACTTGATACACTTGCGTTTCAAACCCCCATGTTGTAAGTCACAATTGAAAATATCAGTTGCAAGACCTGGATCATTTACATGAACAAAGAGGGTGGTGTCATCAGTAAATAAAAAAATCAGAGATTGTACAATGTTTGAAATGCCATTGATAGAAATCAAGACCAGTAAAGGTCCTGTAACTGAGCCCTGGGGGATTTCTGTCTCAACTTCTCCCCAAGATGATTCACTTCCCTGTACAACAAACCGTTTTTGTGATCCTGAAAATAATACTCAAACCATGATAGAAGGGAGCATCTGACACCATCCCTTTCTAATTTATGCAGTAGCACAGGATGATATACACCGTCAGCCGTCTTTGTGATATCATAAAATACCACTGTAATTCTTTTCCAAGGCTTCACGAAAATTATGATGCAAATATATGAGTTGGTTCACAGTACGGTCACTGGGTATGAATCCCGACTGATACTCTGATAAGACAAGATTATCCGAAAAAGATTAAATACTTATTTGAATATTACTTTTTCAAAAACTTTTCTCATGCAGCTCAACAGGGAAATAGGTCTGTAATTACTCAGCAGCTGGCACAACATTAGCCTTTTCCAATCGGATGGGAATTTTTGCGCGATAACCATAAGTTGAATAACTGTGCAAGAGATTTGGCAATATTTGGAGCGTCGTCCTTTAGTATATGTGGTCCGATACCATCCAGGACGCTTGCCTTGGAAGTGTCCAGACTTTCTAAAATACACTGAACCACGTCTTCAGCAATGGAGATGTTTTCTACCGAAGTTAAATCATTATCAACGTTCCCTGGTAGGGAGAAGTTTGCATCATCAACAATACACTGGGAAGGAAAGAAGTCATGAAGTTTTACGCCTTAGTTTCGTTATCTGTAAAGGCTCTAATATCACGCACAAGTGCCGGTATATCGGAGGTTTGGTTTTTTATTCAGGAAAACTTTGACAGTATGCCAACAATTTTTGCCCATTTGTTTGGTATTGCTCTAAATAGAGAATTTGAAGTTGCTGTAATAATTTTCTTCAGCTTGCCTCAAATTATCAATATATTTATTTCAAAGTTGTCTAAAGTATGGCCAAAGTGTTCCTTTCCTTTTAATCTTGTATTTATATGCTCGAGTTGGCGTGTTTTACAGCAAAGCTGATTAGTGTACCAGGGCACATCGTCCGGTCGTACAGTTATGTCTTTGTTCGGTGTCGCTTGGCTTGCAGTCGCTAGGAAGGTATCAGTCAACGCTGTGCACACATCATCAATATTACCAAGCTCAAAGCAGTTTTTCCAGTTACTAGATGAAAGGTCTACTCTGAATATATCATAATTTGCTTTACTATAATCCATACTTGTCTGCAGTAAGACAGAGTTTTTTCCGTCGAAAAAGACGATTTGCAGCAAGGCATTGATCACAGTTTGCTAACAGAGTAAAAACATCTGTACATCAAACAAAATTTCGAATGTAAGAGATGATTTGGTTTCAACATGATGAAGTTCTTTCGGTAATCCTAGTGAGCTGATCAGTATGTTTTGTTAAAAAGTTAACATTACAAAACTTTATCAACTTTCAGTCATGGTTGGTATTGGGGTCAGCATTAAGACCACCCATTAGAATAATTTTGTCCACACCCGAGTTCTTTGCTGTATCAATTGGTGTTTGCAGATCATCCGAAAAAAGATACTAATGCGCTGGTGGGGGTGGGGATGGGATGGGGGTGGAGGCGACGAACAATTGTTCCAAGAAGCTATTATGGCGTAAGCGCACTTCAACCCAAAGCATTTCCAACTTAGCATGTTTAAGATCACTACGACCGTTGATGACTAATGACTGTGATGCATCAAAGGCCACACCTCCGCCAGCACCAGTAGTCCTATCAAGCCCAGTACTTGGGTAAAAGACTGGGGTAGACAATTCACTGTCAGAAACCCTACTGGATAAAAATGGTTCAGTCAATGCAATGATACCAAATGAATCAGCCAAAGATGTTTCAATACAACACCATTATCTGTTGATAAACTAAGAATATTGGCAAATTATTCAATCTACATGTGAATCTGTTGCGCCTGGTTTGGTTGTATATCACTCGACATGACTAAAAGTATCGCTGCAACACAATATAAGTAAACAATGATATTAACAATTATTACATGCATCATGTAACAAAAAATGGCCGTTGGCAGATGTTTCTTTTGGGCGACTATGGTAGATATCTCTGCTTCTGATTATGTCAAGGACAGACATCCATAAATAAAATACAAAACAACATAATAAACATAATTGCCGTATGATAACCATCCATGGCATTCTGGTGTGAAACCTAAGTTTAAGGGTATATTCAAACTATTCATCAAAATATTTTGGTAATCTAGCACTTTATGCCGACAGAAAGCGCAAGCATTTTCGACATTACGACTATAGGTTCATCCCTCAAGTACTTCATGCCCGAATGAAGCGCATTTATTTTCAACAATACAAATGTAGCAAAATGACTTTTACCTAGTAAAGGATCTGTTTGGTCAGGAGCACAAGTGATGTCATGCTGGAATCGTGCTGCATCACTCTGGCGTACTATTCACGTACCTGCATATATATATATATATATATATATATATATATATATATATATATATATATTATCATTATTATTATTATCATTATTATTATTATTATTATTATTATTATTATTATTATTATTATTATTATTGGCAATTACTTCCTAAGCCATTAGCTGCGATGTATTTCTAGTGCACCACTTACACCAAGGGTACTGTGTCAATACCACTGTGCTCACCAACCGGCGTTCTCAGATCGCAGTGGGGATGAGAGGGCAAAAATGGACCGCTTTGCTGACTCAAACAGGTTTCTGGTCAACTATCCAAAGTATAAACATCACCTGGAAAGCACCGCCTGCCTGTGTTGCTCACTGGCTTAATCTGAACTCTATTTGGTGGCCTTTTCTGACAACACTAGGAGGAACCTCTGAAACACTTCGCTGAGGTGCTTCACGTGGTATGCACCACGGGCCTCCTCGTCGGCGCACCTCGATCTTTTGTTCTTACCTGCACAAAAGTGTATCAGTGTTTAGATCATATTTTACCGTATGTGTTGGGAATTATTTTATTCATACATTTTATGTTCCATTTCCTATATTTTGCTTCAACTGTGACATGATGTTTTATGCACTTTTATGCATTTTCACTTATTCTAGGGTTCTATACTATAACTTTTCATTACGTGCTGCTGGTTGCCTTAATTGGACATTTGTTTTCGTTACTTCAAAACCCACACCGGGAGACAACCATTAACTCATGAAAACGTATTGTTTGCATCATAAATATGCTATTCTTGAATTAAGGTTCTTTTAAGGAGATCTTGACGAGTCTGCGCATGTTTGCCACGACGATATAACATTAAAAATATAACCATCTCTTCATCGCTATCATGAGCATCACATTGGTATGATTTGATCAAATACAGCGACCATCGAGGCCCCTTGATGGCGCATATTGCCTTTAAAACATTTTATAAAGCAATGCTGATTGCCGTGGCGTGCAGGTAATGGAAAAGGTTTTCCAATCAAGCCTGTTAGGTGGTCACTAATCTCTGAGAAATACTGAGAAGGCACTCGCAGGACTTCTCAGTTTCTTTCCCTCGTTGGATGGCTGGGTACACGTGTGACGACAAGGGGTGACGACACATCTGCTGGCCTTTTTATGCTAAGAAGAGAAATATAGCCCACGTGATGGAAGATCACATATCTATTTTATTTTAAAAGAAGGCAGCATACTTTTACAATAGATCCTAGATGTTGTCGTTAACAAGAAGAATATCATCCATTTCTCTGCGA
This sequence comes from Hermodice carunculata, assembly GCA_964020975.1. Taxonomy (NCBI): domain Eukaryota; kingdom Metazoa; phylum Annelida; class Polychaeta; order Eunicida; family Amphinomidae; genus Hermodice; species Hermodice carunculata. Next base: position 19,736,002 of record OZ026627.1, read on the forward strand.
TAAGCAACAAGAACCTGGAAGGCGACTAACTGGATGTTTCAGCCGAACATTTTGTATGATATGAATGACAGTTTTACCCTCTGCCATTCAACGCAACAGTCAGTCTGCAAGCGACCAACAAGCGTAGCAACGCTCAGATGAGCAGTGCCGTGCAAACCGCAGAATATTTACAAATGAAGCGTATGAGTGTGTATGCAGAGTGGACGCATTGGAGGAACAAAAGGGAAGAAACAAAGCAAGCGAGTAGCATCTGTCCAGTATATGAAGATAACACATTGATGCAGGTCAAAACGCTGGGTACCTGACTTTGTTTCTTTGTACGTGAGGTAAAGCGCAAAGATGGCCAAACCCATCCTCCCATCCTCTTAGTATACAGATAATCTAGTTGTAGACTCTACCACATTATCTGTGTGCTTCAGCGTCACCGAAGTTGTTTCTGAACTCACCAAACACTACAAAGATACAAGCAAAATCACGCTCCCATACAAAGCTGTACATTCTGAACACGGATCTTATACCGTGACCCCTCGCATATCGAAATGTTTGTACTCCGGGAGCATCAATGTCTGGACTATAGTATATACTTTAGAAGACTCCCGGTGTACAAATGCCGATGGACTTACTAAGTACATTCCCTTATCTGGGACAACTGCGAATACAGTTCTTGTATTGAATAAATTACAATGAACTGGGCCGTGTCGATTATGGCATTCGAGCATACCGGCCTCCATTGAACCATACTTTTAGAATGGGGTTTTGGTGCAGTTGGAATGTGCTTTTCCCATTTTCTATCACGCGAATGGTGCCGAAAGTTGCTGGTTCGAGACTCGGCCGTTCCGTGGTCCCGAATCATAAGATAATAATGGCCTGTGACCTTGGTCATCAGAATGCTGCTGGTTTCATTCAAAAAAAAAAAAAAAAAATAGAGAAGTATTGACAGCCATATACATATTTTAGGAAGTTTGGAAGTGAACAGAATCGATTTTAGGGGACCATGGTTCCATTCTGAACATGGGTCACAGTGCACCTGGGTGCAAATTAAGTATCTAGCCAACAAAGCGAATTCTTTTTTTCCACCGCGCATTGTTTGTATTGAATTTATCATACAGATGAAGACGTGTAACTTTTCTCTTGATACACAAAGCTTTACTGGCTTTCTAATTCCCCAGAGCTGAGTAAGCCTTTTTTTCCTATGGACTTTGCATCTAAATTGCACGTCCCTGATTTTCCAAGCAGTGAAAACAAAATGTATCTATGGACCACTTAGGCCTCATGTATTTCGTTATCTGCATTCACTAGACACACTTCACAATAATGTGTCTAAATACGATACAGAGAGCACAGCAATGAAATACAAATGCAGCCTGCAGAACAAGAGGTAACACCGGTCACTGCAAGGGATTGAAACTGGCGGGTGAAGTACCTCCGTATGCGCTGAATGAATGATATTTCAGCCCATGGAAATACTGGACGCGTCAGTCTGTTTGTCATGGGATTTCAATGCAAACTGTAGCCTCTCGCACAATGCTAATATACTATACGCTTGAAATGACTGCTTCTCCACACCTCGATACGTATCGTTAAAAACGCACACCTGGTGCACTCAGTGGAAGATATTCTGTTCAGACAAAGTGTTCAATGTCGCGTATGGGCTGCAAAAGTACACCCACAAATATACACATGACAAGATAGTAACTCATCAGGTCAACATGCATCAAGATTTCTGCTTTTTTTGTCCTCAATTGAGGCAGCAGGGAGTCATGACCGTGCAGTGATTGGGAGGCAATCTTTGCTTTTTGCACGAAAAGAAACGCAAGTCTTGAAGGGATTTTGCCTTGCTTTGTGTGCATGGGATGCGATGGCGGTGGATGCTTATTTTTTAGAGTGGCTAGGGTAATTCAACTTTGTTCCCTCAGAGATAACGGTACTGAGGTACAAATCGACCGAAATTTCGATTTTTTTTTTTTTTGATCTTTGTATGGATGCATATCTTACGTATCTGTCCTGTAAAATTCGATTTTTATGCCGAAATCGCAAAACAAAACAAAAAACAAAAACAAAAACAAAAACAAAAAAATGGGGTATTTAGTACTGCTTCTTGCTGAGCGTTGACAGTCACGCCGACCGTGTTTATTGTTGGTGTGAAGGGGATGGGCTGGAGAAAATGGTCACATGATCGGCCGTGGCAACAGCTGGTTTAAAATGGCCACCGCTGTGTCCGCTCTATCTGTTGATGGTAATGCATTAGCGCCGTGGTTCCCGAACCATGTGGTCATACAATTATGCATTAGGTAGCTCTTGTTACATGTGCTTTGTTGTTTTCTTTATTCTCTAACGATCGTTTGCCCTCGTAACATGTAGAACGAATACCTGGTACCTAGTGAAATATTACGATAACAATCACCGAACAACCGAGAGGTGTTGTTTTACCGAAAAAACGTGGGTATGCCTTAATATTCAACTTTATGTTGCTATGCTGCAAGTTTACCCTCAAGACAAGTTGAAATAAAATACTGTATTTGAGTTTATTTTACTGCAAAATAACGGCACATGACGGCCTCATTCTAAGTAAAATCTTTCAACGGCGGCCATGGCAAAGCTGTTTCACCAAACAACCATGGCTATGCAGCTATACTTTTTCCCGGGTATAAATTAATCCTTCACTCCAGACAAGTGGAAATAAAAAAATGAGTTTGATTAGACTTTACTGCATAATAACGGCACACGGCGACCACTTCATCGACAAAATCTTTCAGCTAGGGTCGATGAATTTGTGTTAGGGAATGGCGACTAGAAACTTTTTTTGTTTTATGAAAAAATATTTAGGTTCGGGACTTGGGCCATTTCGGTGGGCTTGGTTGGGCTTTTGGAACCACACATATATATTTGTTAGGCCTAAGTAACTTGGATATTCACTAAAGTCTTACCCCACAATGCAGTGCTCTGAGCATTAGCAGAGGTGTGAGAAGTCCCAGGCAAAGCATTGGCCAAACCAGGTCAGGGGAACGGCTGCCCTCACCCTGGACCAACTTTTCCTGAGGCTGCCTAGTTACGTTCTTCAAAATACACTTTTTGATCGGCGTATTCGGATAAATTTTTGCCAGATCTTAGCCAGATCTTAGCCAGATCTTGAATCTATTGTCTACTCAAAGAACTTATAAAAATTTGATGACTTTTCCGTGTCAAAATTTATTTGGGCTATCTATTGTTCTTTTGTTATTTTATATTTGTTGTACCCCTAAAGTGGGTTGCCATGTTGCACTGCCCATGCTCAGAAGCAGTGCTTTGTGAAGGTCGACTTACCTGAAGCTTTTTAAACATGTATAAAATGTGCGTTCTATCCCCTTTTACACATTACCTCCTTTAACGTGAGTTTAATTTATTACGTGGTCATGGTCGATATATATAGTCTTAATGCATTCCATTCCCATGCAGGCCGTTTATATATATATATATATATATACATATATATATATATATATATATATATATATATATATATATATATATATATATATATATATATATATATATATATATATATATATATATAACACTATATAAACCCATATTTTTACATGGATTGCGAAACAGTCCAAGCTTATATTAAACACTCTGCATGGCACAAATGCTGACGTATACTTATAAAGTACATAAGCGAGCATGTAGGCACTCTATCGACTTGCATCCCCGGCCGTCAATCGAACCCCAGGCCGCAGAGGTCACAGGTGAGCGTAGTCCTGCTCCGCCAACCATGCAACACACACACACACACACACACACACACACACACACACACACACACATATATATATATATATATATATATATATATATATATATATATATATATATATATATATATATATATATATATGTATATATATATATATATATATATATGTATATATATATATGTGTGTGTATATATATATATATATATATATATATATATATATATATATATATATATATATATATATATATATATATATATATATATATATATATATATATATATATATATGTATGTATGTGTGTGTGTGTGTGTGTGTGTGTGTAAATGTTGCATAGTTGGCGGAGCTGCAACACGCTCGCCCATGACCTCTGCGGCCCGAAGTTTGACATGTAAAACCAAGTCATGAACATATAAACATAAATAAAAACGGTTCAACGTTAGTCTCGAGCGCTGATTTCTGGAATACATTTTGACGAAAATTGTCACTATCTTTTCTGTTAATAGAATTTTACCAAGAAGAAAAAATTCACATTTCTATGACCAACACAAAAATAAAACTGAGAAACTCCTGCTCAGAAGATTTGGTATAATCTTATGAGTCTTCTAATGTTATTTACTTGATATCCTGAATCACATGAAAATTTCAACATGTGGGCCTAACTGCTCAATCAGATGAAAAGAGAGACGCAAAACTACAATTAAAAGTAAAATTAAATACCTTTTAGTTTAACCATTCAATTCCGCGGAACATTCACATTTGGAGTACCGGGCACAAATTATTGCTGAAGAAGCGGCTAATTCAGAAGACAAAAATAGTTATGATGGCGCTAGGAAATTATTGCAAAAGCAAATTTTTGGATCAAAATACTTAACTTTCCTTTTCCCTTTGGAATCAATTACGTTTTGGTGATGTTGGTCATTTGGACTTTGCGACTGTTGAAAGCAGTCACACACCTTTCGATAATAATCAGGCTGGCACACAAACAAGTAGATGTTATGTACAAAGGAAATGCCGGGAAAACTGGGAAGTTACGAGGGTTGATACAAAAATTATCGTTTCAAGTTTACTACAAGCTTTCTCCAGGGGCATTTGCCAATTATATATAGGTCTTGAAGCACTATTATTTCAAGATATAACTAGAATAAATTATTTTTAGGGTATTACCTATTCTGAATTCCCAGTAAAAACTCCTTTTTGTGAAATGGTTGATGCTTACACAACAAATATTCGGAAAACAAATCTTAATAAGAAAAAAAAATGTATCAAATGTTTTGCAGCATTCCTTTCAAAAGCAAATTATTCATTCGCTGGACATGCAGTCCCTTTTCAAATTAAACTTTGTTCGTAACACGATTCCCAAGCAATGTAAAATGAAAGATCTCCCCATTAAGACTGTATGTGTAATGTTAAATATGCTAATTTTGTTGGTACATACCACAAATATGTATTTCCAGGGTATTTGGATATAATACAAAATTCGATTTTAAAGGAATTGATGAAAAAAGGGACAAAATTGCGGGTATGCCCTAAGTTGAACATTGACATTTTTACGGGATATATGTAATGCTTTTGATTCGTATTGTATGAAAGGGGGCAAAGCAAGAAAAAAAAAATCAGAAATTTGATGGATGGTTTTCAATCTTGAAACAATATTTGGATGTAAGATTTATCGTTACAATCACACATTGAGAATTTCAGAATGGTAAATTCAATGCAGATAAACGTTTCCGAAGCAGTTAAAGAATAACAGGAAAACAATGAAATCACTAACATTGATAAGCCAAGTAGCAACTTTGGGATCATCTGCCCCAAACATCATCTTGATGCGTTGAAAGAGGAAATTTAATATAAAAATAATTCAGCCATAAGAGGAAATGTCGTGCATCAGTTGCACAAAAAATTCATTGTTAATTTGATACATACACATAATGATGAGATGTAAAGAAATTTTAACATCAAAATCACTGAAGAGGAAACTTCCATACCACTTTTATTTTGGATACCCAAATTATATAAAGACCCCTTTAAATCAACATTCATAGCTGGTGCTTCAAAATATACAACCAACTCCCATCAAAGGAAATGATACTGTGTTTAATAGCAATCAGAAATCATTTCCGTAAGTACTGTAATGCAATTTCTAGAAACTGAAATAAATTGCTTTTGAACTACTAGCAATTCCTCCGAGTTTGTGTCCAAAATCAAGATTTAAAAGCAAAAAAGTATTTAATCTTTGTATTGTCTACATCTTACAAAAACCCACCCATAGATAAAGTCGAAAGTTATCTTTCAGAACTAATCAGCAAAATGTTTAAACAAAATGGCAAACCCTACATAAATATCAATTCATATCCAAAGAAAGTATATTGGTCACATTATATATATCAAAAAAAGAGAAAAGTTAAATCTTCCACTGTTGAAACTTTGAAAGAGGTTTTAAATCATTTTGGATAATGCTTTTGTTCCATGTGGACGATTGTTTTTTTCAAAAAATTAAAATGCACTCCGATGGATAGCAACAGGTCCTTGTTACTGGCGGATTTATAATTAAACTAGCATGAATTTAAGTATATGGATAACTTGGTGAAGAAAAGATTTTCATTTGGCTACATAATTATCAAACAATGCAAGGTATATTGAGCACATTGCTTGCGTAAATGTGCAAAATAGTAATGAAATTGTTAAAGAAATTTAGGCAAACGATATCACTCTAGAAGGTAACAAGTGAGATTATTTCAGATATGTATTCATAGACTTTTATATTCGGGTCTGAAATGACAGGTTTGGCATTAGAGTATATCACATAATTGATGAATTTAACTTTGACGTGATAAATTATTCGTCCCCCGATAGTGTTATTTCAGAAACTATTGGATATAAAATTTCTTTGTCAGAAATTTTGAGATTTTGTCGTATTTGTTTTAATTTTCAGGTATCCATTTACAACGACCTTGAGTCAACAGTATTCAAGCATGTATTTTTGATCAAATACCTCTTGAAATGTTGCTGCAAATATCCAGAGATTGTTACAAAAAAGGCTACGTTTATTGGTTTCAATAAATAGAGAGATTTAAACTTGTGCCTGTTTTGCTACTTAATTTTATCTTTTGGCATGTTTTTGCTTAAAAAATTCACCTTTCCGACATTTTAGGCTGATATGTTAGCTCACATTTGCTAATTCAAACAAAAAAACAAAAACAAAAAAAACAAAAAACAAAAAAAGAAAGAAAGAGACAAAAAACACACACAAAAAACCCCAAAAACATAAAAAAAAACAAAGAAAAAAAAAACGAGAAAAAACAAACAAACAAACAACCCCCGCCCCCTTAATTCGGCTGTCTTAACCCAGGGCCGGAAATCAGTCATAGGCTGCCCTGAACGCTTTGCTAAAAATGGCAGTGTTTACTCAATGGTCGCAAATTTGACTCGTTCTTTTTAAACATTAACTATAGGGTCGGGTGTCAGTCATAGGCTGTTCCCAGCACTTGACCCAAAATTGGCAATGTTTACACAATTATCACAAACTTGATTAATATCTTTTCATAAACAAACGGTTGACAACTAAATAGAACTTGATATTTGGAGACTTTCATAGTGAAGAGTGGGTGTCATCATGGGGTTAATTTTACATTTCTGATACAAGCTGTCCCTTGTTACAGCACTTGTTAGGAATATTCAGGTTTATGCAGGTGTTTAGCTATAATTGTTTATTTTATAATCACTGGGACTGAATATATAGCTGGAGGTTTATTTTTCTTCAGTTATACAATGCCAGGTTGTTGGACTTACGTAACCTATCCAGTTGGAAAGGGTACATACTGGTTCAGTAGTAAGTCTAATTATTCTTATCTGAACTTGTTCTATACAAGTATGGTGATTATGTTTGGTCCGATAGATATTCTTTATCAATTTTATGTTTGGAACAAGCTGGGCACGAACCTGCAACTTTTGGCACCAGTCGCCTAGCTGAAATGGGAAACGCACACATCCACTCGACCAAATTCTCATTCTTAAAAAGGTTGGTTCAATGGAGGTAATTATGTGCGATGTGTTTAATATTGAAAATCCGCATTTATAAGCAAAACTTCAACTTCATGTATTTAGCATATCAAGTTAATATCATGCATGATTTAACACACACAACGGCCGCATCAACTTCTCCTGTCAGTTTGCTTGGGCATTAGTTAATGTTTCCCCAATTTTAATGGATGTGTATAAATTAATATGCAATCGAATATCGCTCATAGTTCGCTTCACTTCAGACACAGAGAGAGCGAGAGAGAGAGAGAGAGCGAGAGAGAGAGAGAGCGAGAGAGAGAGAGAGAGCGAGAGAGAGAAAGAGAGAGACAGAGAGAGAGAGAGAGAGAGAGAGAGCGAGAGAGAGAGAGAGAGAGAGAGAGAGAGAGAGAGAGAGAGAGAGAGAGAGAGAGAGAGAGAGAGAGAGAGAGGAAATGTGAATACCAGTTTTACATGTATAGAATTTCAGGTATCTGAGGGAAATACGAGCTGCCCATTGCCTTTGATATTTGTGCCGACATATTCTAGGCTTGGATAATACAGAATTGTTGCTCCATTTTTTACTCAGCATGTAATAGAAAACACATATCCAGTAATCAGGAAAGAAAAGTGTAATTTTTGCAAATTCTTCACTGGAAACAATGAATTGAAGGCTGAAGCCTAAGAATGCCAGGTTGTTACTTATGATTCATTCACCCAATCTCGAGCTTTGGGTCAACTAATCGACATATCTACGATGCTCAACGATCGTGCTGCAGATATGGATTACTTTTATTGACATATCTATGAAGCGCAATCACCGGTCTGCCCCTCGAAACAAAATCTTCCTGTTTGTGTGCCTTGACGTAAGGACAGGCAAGACACCACTAACCTTTGCATGGCCGATTTTGATATTTTAACGGTTTTTATAAGATGAATGTCCTTTCTATTAGTTGTCAAAAATTCAAGCTATTAACTCAAGTAGAAATATGAGAAAAACCCCAAAATCCACACAGGCATGTGGAAATCCGAAATTTCATGTGTAACTCTTTTGGTTTTCAGCCACCAAACGGAACAATGCCCACTCGTCAATCATACTTAACAGCCTGTCACGTGGCTGCAGGTAGCACGGCCCGTGGCAAAAGGAGAGTGGTATCAGTGCGGCAATGCGAAATAAAGCGGCATGCCGAAAGTATGGGCAGGGAAAACATGCAAACATGCTACCATATCATAGCCTCAGTGGATTACTTTATAGTTATTCTGCTTGTTTTGGGTTCTAATGAAAGGAGACTTTAAATGTTCATGAGGAGCGGGAATCTTCAGACGATGTCACTTCAAAGGCCGTGCCGCGATGGATCACCCAAGTAGTCCTGCACACCAAAGACAGGCGGGGGAAATAACTGGCACTTTAATCAGCAATACCCGCGTACATAGCGACATTTTATCGAAACCCAGGATGAGGGAAATAAAAGTACAAATAAACACATCGAAACAAGCATAAATATGAACAACATAGAAAACACACAAAATTGCGTTACAAAACTCAGGTTGGAAAGAGAAATGAAACTCATTGAGAAAATAACTACAAAATAATGACCAGCTAAGTAAGTGAAGTATACAGACAAGTCTAACAAGCTCACTGCATAAAGTATACAGACAAGAGTATATACAATAAAATGCTATCCCTAAAAACGGAATGAAGAGGTAGGGGGCGGAAGACCAAACCTGCCATCCATGCACTGACCACGAGCGGCCGTAGGTCGCCCCAATGAAGCAAGACAACACAACTTTCGTTGCCAGGCTTGGGGTCACAGGGTCTAAAGGACCGCCTCCATGATGTCACACTTTAAAACCAGACTGTCGCTGTCGCCGTTTGACAGATCTCTGAATAATGTCTTCCGCGCTTCAAAGGCTCTTTTATTCCTGTGATTAGCCTAGAATTGATTGACAACCTCCTCAAATGTTAAGGGAGGATGTTTACTACCTTCTGTACAAATATCAGCTCAACTTGAACAAATGGTATTTTTCCAGAGGCCTTTGAAGCTTGTTTTCTCAGAAAGGATAACAGGTCGAGAACCCCATTTAAGAACGGTTATTTCAAGAAAACGGCTCGGCGAAATTTAATCCGGTTAACGGCTTTTGATTTTCTTAGGTCTGAACTGCAACAACAATTCAGCGATTTTCAAAATTTTGCTTCGTTCTTTTTCTATGAAATGAAGAAAATGAACATTCTGAAAATCAAATGGAAAATTGAAACGTCAAACTTTGAGGAGGGATAACAGAAAAACGAAACCAAACATAAAAAATTGCAGGATCGTTTTTTATTTTTTATTTTTTGGGGGTTGCCAATATTTTAGGATTAAGATGCAAGTGTAATTATGATTTTATCACAAATAATTAGTGACTTATATCAACATTTATGATGTGGATGCTTTGCGGTCAACTTTCAATTGTTTATTCAACAATTAACATCACAGACACACAAATACGGAACGTATGAAATATTTGGGGTATGACGATTACACACATATATGATATGTTATCCTAACGCAAAATATTTTGAGCTAGGATTGACTAAAGTGGGATTTATTTTTGGTGTCTTACCTGTCCTTAAACATGAGCCAAACTTACGGATGCGATTTTTTTTAGAAGGGGATCTCTTCAATCATCAACATAAAAAGATATATTAAGTTTGCGTGCTGATGCTGTTTTTTGCGTGTTACAAACGCAACAAGACACTTTAAACTGTCCAGCGCTAAGTTGCTGCCATTTATGAAACATCAATCTTGAACACGCAGGTAAATCATGAAGAACGTAACCTTATATTATCATGTGAAATCAGAATTTGAATGCTTGTTGTTGTTTTTTTTCTTAAAAGTTTATGAAACATACAATGCGGGAAGACAATGGAAATGGACATCCGCAATATTGAATACAGGTAATGAATTATTTGCAGTTGCAGAATGACCAGACTTCAGCGGTGATTGTGTTCGGATGGAATCTTTGTCATTTGGAGGATTTACCTGCTCTCTAGTACCCCATTGAAAAGTAAATAAAGATAAATAAACAACGCCTGCGTGAGTCAAAAATACGGTATCAACACCAATCCTTCCATCCAACAAACATGACAATCGAAAAAAAGCACTTCGAACAAAAAAACAAAAACAAAACAAAACAAAACAAAAAAAAAACCCACGGTATCAACACCAATCCTTCCATCCAACAAACATGACAATCGAAAAAAACACGGGTTTGCCATAAATGAATTCTTATGGCCATTCAGCACCACGTAAACATAGGTTGCCGGCATCACACTGATAATGGCTATATCAAACAAGAACACCCGCACTCCAAGTGACCATGCAATGTCTGGAACAGGGACGTCAAATGACTTTTTGCATGCATGTTGGTCCGCCGTTGAAGATTGCTCCATTGTCTTATCATTCATACAGAGCTCTCATCACTTGAGAACCTTTACCTTACTTAGATTTTTTGAGCACTGTTTCATATAATAAACATTTTGAGTTAACGATACCTGAAAGAAAAACTTCTAAACTTTATTTTACATGCAAGGCAACATTGTCTCGAACATGAAAATATATAGCAAAAACTTCGTTGAGGATGACAGAAAGCTGTGTGCATGTATGCATAAATAAGAAGTTGAATTTTCGTATATAAAGTCTGTAGCGACCGGCGTAAATGTTTGCAAGACCGTTTTGTCCTCATTATAATGTCCTTTCATTGGCCTTTGGGCTTGGGTGCGTTCAAATTCAGCAGGTGGTGCTGTGCATTTATGGAGTGCTTACTGGCATGTCCCGTAAATAACCAATCCACATGATTGGCCCGAGTCTTTCCTTTGGACAAAAACCTTCCAAAAGCAATCCTGGTTTTGCATGTAAAATGCAAGCTGTTTCTTGATTTAAAATAAGTAAATTAAAAAACAATAATGAATAAATAGATAGATAAAAAAATAATGAATAAATAAATAAATAAATAAATAAATAAATAAATAAATAAATAAATAAATAAATAAATAGATAAATAAATAAATAAATAAATAAATAAGTAAATAAATAAATAAATAAATAAATAAATAAATAAATAAATAAATAAATAGACAAAAACCTTTCAAAAGCAATCCTGGTTTTGCATGTAAAATGCAAGCTGTTTCTTGATTTAAAATAAGTAAATTAAAAAATAACAATAATAAATAACTAAATAAATAAATGAATAAATAAATAAATAAATAAATAAATAAATAAATAAATAAATAAATAAATAAATAAATACGTAAATAAATAAATAAATAAAAAACATATAAATAAATAAATAGCCGTCCTCTGTCTCCAACTGTTTTATGATTGCTCAGTCAAATAAACCCAAGTTTCAAACTTCGTTTCCAGTTCAGTTGGATTTTTTGTAAAAGCAAATGATAGGAAAACTTTGTTCAATTGCATCATTCCGATACGCAGATCAAGAATTCCATCTCACATCAAGAGGGGGTTAATAGTTAAGCTGAGGGAGTTTAATAGTAATGTTGATAGCATGAGTTCACAATTTGCTGAACTGCAGATAGCCCATGGATTGTCCAAAGAACATATGAAGCTGAATCACAATTTGCCTTCTCCGCATAACGGTCACAAGTAAGAGGCGCGATTTTCACCAATTCGTGGGCCAGACCTGCCGTTCGGGTTTCACGTGTGTCTGTGTGCGGCGCGCATGTGCGTTCGGGCGTGCGTGCGTGCATGAGTGTGTGTTTGTTGTATTTGTATGTACATACATGGAGGTGAAAAATTCGCTACCAGCTTATAAATGTATACTTTCATCTCCCAACAGTACACCAAGAGCCAAAGGACACCTGTTGATATTTAGCAAAACGTATCGGAGATGATTTAGTTGACATGATACACCTGAGACCAAGAGGAATCGTTTGGCCAAACGTCAATAGACAGGGTCGCCGGATATCATGTGACGTTTTGCCAAGGCAGCGGCTATGAACTTTTCCGGGCTCTTCAATCATGCCTTTGTTTGAAGGCATGCAAATATGTCTCTGTATCGGTTCAAATGTGTGGCGCCATTTTACTCCGAAATTGCTCTTTTTTTCCTGTTCTTCAGAGAATAGGCAATCACAACAACATGTTCAGTTTGGTAACACTGCCAAAGGTTTCAGAGAGCTTAAGACTGGGCGGTTCCCACAATAACAGCCACTTAGTGGGTTCATATAAAAAAAAAGCAGGAAAAAAAAAAAAAAAGAAGCCATCATGCGGTACAATGGGAATATACAGGACTAAGTCACTGTTGCCAAGAGCCAATTCTACTGTCTTCAAAAGCGTTAAAGCTATAGATCATGGTGTGTTTCGTAGTGCTGACAAACTGAATTTTTGTTGTGTATTCGGTACTGCTGGAAACCAAAGCCGTCTAAAATGCAAAGAAAAGCCGACCCACAGGCAATTTTGCTGATAAAAGAAGGATCAAAGGCTTTGTCCTTTCTCATATAATCAATACTTTTTCTATTACAGCAAAAAAAAAAAAAAAAGTAAAGTTAACTATAACCAAGCACTTTAGTATGCTTCTTTGAGTGAGATTTAACAAAGCCTTAATGAAACGTGTGAAAACGAAGAAGACTGTGTCGTCTACTCTTCTGACTTAGTGAATATGCATTTTTAAAGCAAATAAATGAAAAGACAGAGTAATTAATTAAAGAAAAAACTATTTTACATACATAAGTTCGAACAAATATTTATAGGCATACATTACTATTCATAATTTATGTACTTTGGGTAAGCCGTCAAACAACGCTTAAATAACGGATACATTTTGCACATTTTGTCATACGTAAAGATAAATTATGCTTCAGAACGTAGCTGGTACTTCCCCTGTTAGTAGGCATCGGCAAACCGCATTCCGACAAAGCATTAAGGGCAATACGGGGCGACAGTGGGAACCAAAAGATTTCGAGGTACGGGTACTGTCGACATTTATCAATTTAATTCCGTCTTACAACAGCATATAGTACTGACGATTTTTACAGAAGTTCATGTATCTAGTGCTCAACATGGTGCCTAACTTGTTTGAATTTATTTCAGGTTTAAGATTGACTCATGCCAAGTATACGATCAAAACATGTTAAGCTTGTAAAGTCACAGTTAGTCATTCACACACACACACATACACACACACACACACACACACGCACACACACACATACACACATCAGCATATATATATATATATATATATATATATATATATATATATATATATATATATATATATATATATATATATATATTCAAATCTTACCCGAAAACTCGCATTTAATTTGATGCCTAGCTCTTTACGATCAGATGGATGTGGAAAAACAGTTCACAGCTGTACCACCAAGTAGGGCAAGGAATACTTTTGACGGTTTCTGCTTGTGTACAATTAAGTTGAAACTTTGCTAAAGGTAATGCACAGATTCTGTTAACTGATTTCTAATTTACTTTGTATTTCGCTTGGTTTTCCTTATTTGCTTTTCACTTCTTGCTTTGTTGCATTTTTCATCTGTCTTCTTGCCCATCTGTCACAATTAGAAACGTGCGCAACATATATTACCAATGTTTACAGGCCGTTCCTTCCTCAGAGCGACAATGGAGCTGAAGCCGTAAAACCAGAATATGGATGATGAGCGGGGCCCCATCACGTAGCTGCATGTGGAGCCTTAATGGCTGTTCTAAATAGTGCCGAAATAGTAGTGCAACTAAGTCTGCTTGCTTCTTTACAATGATGATTTGAACAAACTTTATTGATCTTTATGTACAAACCCATTATTAATTATGTATAAAATAAATGGTATGACGTGCATCACTTTGTGAAAGTGTCAATGACACATAACCATGGTACATCCTTTATTTTTGTTTTTATTTCGGTATTTGTACTTAGGTAATATACTTTATTATATTAGTTGATTTCTGTCCTTAGTTTATTCGAAAAAGACAACTACGATCACATTTATGACCTTTTACTTCTAATCCACTCTCGCAATAATGGTATGGTTTAGCTATTTCTTTCAACATCCACTTCTCATCAAACTAATTTAAGAGATTATTATTGGCAGCGAGTGGTAAAATAACTCTAACTGACCAATTAAAAATCCATTTTGCAGCACAAACAATTGATAAATATGTAGCTTAGAGGGTCTCTTCTATCCAAGTGCACTTCGCAGATAAATTCAGCATGGCCATAACGGGATTATGTTGATGACATGAAATGCACGTTGTACTCGTTTGTGTAAATTTCCTGGCATATACAGCAGACATCAGAGTGGTATATGTACAGATAATTGCTGAGTGTGAGAGATTTCTGTCGAAACTCAATCTGCGGGCCACTTAGAGCCCCAAATGGTTTATTCAGATAGATAACGAAAGCAGAGGAATCCTTCGACATTGTCTATAAGCCATGTGCATATTTTGCACCTTCCATTGCAAAGGCTGTCCATTTGTTTTCAAAGTGGGGAAATCATTGATTGAAATTGATTGAAGGGAGAGAAACGCAGATCGATCATTCATTGAGAGGACTGTTCATTACTCACCCATGTTGCCAAAATAGGAAGACCTGCATGAGTGATGGTCTTCCTTGTGAGCACAGGGCGTATATGCAGCATAAATAAAATACATGATAAAGGCGATATTTCTCTCGTATGAAGTGAAAAGCCAGGTTCACTATGTAATTTGTCTGAAATATCATTGGTTTGTGCAAGGTTCATGAAGGAAATGTCAATTTTGATACACATTATAGAAGCATGCATACTGGTTATCTTAATTTAACCAGCAAGATTGATGCATACTACTTCAAAGTTTAGAAAGACGCAATTTTAATATTTATTAGCAAAGCCCAAAGTGGAGAGTTCCTTACGAGGTGATGGTCTTCATACCTATTATTTTACATACAATTAATAATGGATGGGCAATGGTAGTTCGGAAAGTTGTCGATATACAGAAAGGCCTGGGTGGATAGATAACAATGATACAAATATATGCATGTCGTATTGCGTCAACGCTTAGCAAAGATTTCCTAAATCTGTTTTTGATCATTTGCTTCACCTGACCGCACTCCATTAATGGTGGCAATTCGGCAACAATTATATGCTGTAAGATGACACTTGTGACATGCAGTATTTTATGGAAAAGAACCCTGTAAATCTCCGTATATGCATATCTTATTTGGCCATATAGAAATAAAAGTCACTTTGTTTGTATAAAATATATCTCTGTGACATCGAGTCGTGGTCAATATACTTATGTTATGTTCACGCACTACATGAAGACCGAGAAGCAGACTAAATGCATTCCACTACCATGGAGGCCGTTAACTTTTATATATATATATATATACATATATATATATATATATATAATTTGGCTTGAAGCTCCGGCATTAAGAAAAGGATTTCGTGTAGGTTTTCATCAGAGGGAACTGGTTAGCCAACACTTTTTGAAGAATTAAGTTTATCATTAAAATAGTTTTCTAGGGGTTTGAGGTGATGCTCTGGTCTAGCTGCAACTGTATATTTTACAATCACTGGGACTGAATATAATGCCCCAGCTTGTTTCCACTTCAGTTAAACATTAAGCGGATGGTTTAACTAGGAAAAGCTGTCCAGCCAGAAAGGGTACATTTTGGTTCAGGGGTAAGTCAAATTGTTCTTATCTGAACCTGTACTATGAAAATTTGGTAATTATGGTTTGTTTGACAGGTATTCTTCTTTGATATGAAGCTCTGCATTTACAAGCAAAACTTCACATATTTAGCTAATTCATCAACTGCCACGTTCATATTTATTCATTATTATGTGGGTTGTCTTTGCTGAATATTTAGCTTAGGCAAGGAGCCGCTACTCAGAGAGACATGTACGGGTAAAAGGCTCCGAAACATGTTGAGTAGTTACCCGCTGAAGACCCTTTAATTTATTTGGGCTGATACAGCCTATGTCAAAATTTTACAGAGGAATGTGTGCAATATAGACAATAGTAATTCCATATATATACAGGTTAGACAGGGACAGGTTAGCTTATGGAGAGTAAAGAGTTCGAACTGCGGAATAGGATATTGACTACTAGGAAGTGGTTCTGGGCAAAAAGACACAAATACAATAAATAATTATATCAAGCCCCTCTGTTTGTCCTCATAATTGTGTATGATTTCTTATTTTTGTGACTGTCTAGTGGCTGTAAAACGATGATGCGGCAGATTGTGTGCTATGTTCGGTATATTCATCGTCCCGATCTCTACAGGAAAGAAAATATTTTCCAGCTTACTGTAAAATTGATTTCGTTGACATTATGCACAAGTATCAAAATAAGAAGTATAAATTAAGAGAGTGTGGAGGTTCCTTCGTTATAGCTGCCCTGGCCCCCACCTTAATCCTTCGTGAAATTATACCAGCAAAATAGGGTAAATAATACAATGATTCTTTGAAAGCCTGCAGACTTGTGAATAAGAAAACTGCAGGGGCAGTGACTGTGAAATTCAACTTTAATGATATGCGGACGTCTAATTTTAGTGATTTTCTAATTTAGGATTTAGCGTATGTAGGCCTGGCAATATGTTTTCTATTTCTTGGTTGCCTTTACTTGTCCAGCTGGCGACTAATTCACTGTATCCTTCACCTTTTTCTGACAGGTGATAAATTTCAGTCAATTACCACAAGAATTCGCATGAAAAGTGTCCCCTTTAACAAAACCTTGACAAACATAAAATCGCTTGTTTTATAATTGCAATGAAGTGACTACTTTCTTGTCTATAAGCAACAATTCAGGCATAATTCGTTGTGTCAACTTCACGGAAGAGTCATTGTTTTATTCCTTTCTCAGTTTTAAACAACCGAAACAAAATTAGGTGACCATACATATCTAAAATGGGTCTCTTTCCATATGGTGAATTTATATGTTTACAGCAGACAGTTTTGCACAATTAAAATACTACAAAAAACACACAATATATCAGATTGTTATTCATTGCTGCAAGAAAACAGACCATAACCTTTCCAAATGTCCCAAGTCATTAACATGAACAATTAAGATGCTTGAATGGTTTCAAAGTGTTTATAATTACCGTTTGGAAAAACGGCTTTCGTTGGAAATGCCCAGTTCAATAGGATTCACATCTTTCACTTTTAGTTTATACCTTTCAGGTCCTGCCCGTTTTTCCCCATTTGCTGCCAGGTGTGAACCAGTTGAAAGCTTGTCATGTGTTATGCACATTATTGATATTGTCGCCATGAGAGTGCCAGTTCTTTAAATATTATTATTTAGTGCATGTGAGTTAAAATTTGTAGGGCAATATGCTGTCTTACTAAATGTTGGGCAAATATTCACACCAGAAAATATATCCCGGAACTCGCCAAGAGAAATATTTTCGTGTCATTCCTAAATATACTGACTCGAGAACAGTGCAACTTATGACCCGTTTTAGGAGGCACTTTAAATCACAATAGCCCGACATCCCGGGCAATTACATTGCTTATTTCGAAACTGAACGAAGCGTAAAGATACTGTCATACATTTGTGTGTGTGTAGTTTTACTGACTCGTGTGTTGTATTACTAATTCAGTTGAGTATCGCGTGCTCATTCAGTGGAATGATACCATACTTATTGCATATATCCATGAATACAAAAAATGGACGATAACCTGCTTTATTTGGTAATTCTTTATATTTTCAGCGAGCAACAAGTGGTGTCATAACAACTTTCAGTTTCAAAAACATCACAGACTGGGTGGACATATTACAGGATGAATAATCGGACAGCCATATCAGAGATTACATTCAATATACCGGGGGACAGTGTGCCGATAAACTATAATCACCTAAACATATCCACGAACAGAGGCAACGCTGCATGGGTTACAGAAAGCATCCCTGTTCTACTGGAAACAAGTCTGTGGAAAGTAGACTTTCCCTTGTATCTGAGTGTATCGGTACTATACTTGCTCCTCGTAATCACAGGACTGTTTGGGAATTTACTGGTCGTTCTGTCCATCCTGACTAGTAAAAGTATGAGGTCAGTGGCTAACCTGTTTATTGTTTATCTGTCCCTCGCGGACCTTGGTATTACTACCATTGTTGAGCCTTTGTCACTCTTAACCATATTCATAAATTCAAATATATATGTGAATAATCCAGGCGTATGCATGTGGTTTGGTATAATGTGTGCCCTTTGTTGCTGTGGGTCACCTACCGCCCTGGCCTTCATAGGATTTAATCGATATATCTGTATCTGTCACAATCAGTATTATTCCAAAATTTTCAGCAGAAATAAATCAATCTTATTTTTCATTATTTTGTTTCTGTACAGTTGGATGCCCATTTATCCAATACCAATGGGGCTTGCCTACATTATATATGACAAGCGGTCTCTCTTATGTTTAGCATTTGGGGACTATGCATTCGTAAATTATATCTCTGCCGTGCAAATGTATATCCCAATAGGCTTGGTCGCCCTTTTTAACTTGATGATATTTATATCTGTTCACAAGTCGAAAAAATCCCTTCGAAAGTTTATAAAAGCTGAAGACAAGTCCGATAAGAGTCACTCCAAAATGAGTAAAGCACACTTGGACCAGGAAATGAAACTGGCTCGAACTCTTCTTGTCATCTTTATCACCCTTGTTATCTGTCTATGCCCTTGGCCCATCATAGGAAATCTTGATGTAGAGAAAAAGTTTCATGTATCAGCGTACCATTTTGCTGCCATCGTGTATCACCTCAACAGCTCCATAAACCCCATACTGTATGGCCTCACCAACGAACGGTTCCGTCGCAGCTATGTTGAGTTTCTGTGCAAAACATGTCCAGCATGCGTCCCGGAGCGCTGGAAGTCATCTGGGAAGTGTGGGTCATCAGTGCACTCAGCATCAAAGACATCTGTATCCCATGTGTCTGAACCTGCATAAAGAGGTCCACCTATTGTGGGTCTTCATTATGAATACTATTTAAACAATGGTTACGTCAGCAATACGTTCGTTGAGTCGGGGATTCCTGTGTGAGTGCGTTGTTATCCCAAAACGTGAGTGCATCCTACTTCAATGTGATTTATGTGCGTAGTTTTCATATATATCATGTGTTGGATATTGTTTCAGAAAATTCGTTCCTCAGTTTAACTCACAAGACATATATTTGGGGCAATTTGCACAACGCAAGGTAAAGCTGAAGATTTAAATTTTAAGCTTTACTTAGTTCATCCAAAATTTAGTTTTGATGTGTCATTGCAGCATTTTTTATAACATTGTCTTCTGATAACAATTGACGGTCTATGGCGTCATTTACAACATATTTATTCTGAAGTTCATTGAGCAAATATGTTAGTCAACACTATAGTTGATAGTTTAAGCAGTGCATCCTGAAAAAAATCAAGTATCTGTTCGGACCCTTTAGAAGGTATCAGAGTAGCCTAAAGATTGGTAATTCCTTACCATAATTGTATTTGCCTTAACTAAACGGCCTTGAGCAGTTAAAATTCAATTTGACTATCATATGCACATCTGCTATTTTAATGTCTAAATAAAGTCATGAATGAGATATGCAATCAGTAAGACAATACCAGCTACTGGTTGGTCGCTGATAGCTTTGGTGTTGTGGAAATATCATTGTTATACTAAAATAAGAAACATAAGAACGAGCATATAAGCTTTTCGCCCTTGGTCCTGTTGTGCTTTCGTATACAGTTGTTTTATTGTAACTGTCCCATGGTTTGCATACATTATATTGTGCAGACTGGGGATAGCTACGGTGAATTTGCTGTAGAAATGGGCCAAAGCCGAACAGAAGGGTGTACGCCTACCACACTTCGACATTTCAAAACGTGTCTTCAGACTTTGAATAGTCTTGTTAACCTATGGAGTTATGTGTCTTATAATGCGTATATGCGCCTTGTGATATCATGTAGGCCATATGAAACTTTCTGCACTATTACATGGCAGAAGTGCAGATAGGATCGGGTTATTATATCACTAGATTGTCTGCTTTAAAAGGTTAGCTCAGTGTGACGACATGACTGTAAATAGTGTTACTCTGTCCCTTGCAATAAAGTTGAACTATGGAAAAAGCATGTTTTACATGGATTGCGAAACATACCAAGCCTCATTCTCCGTGGCACAGATGTTAAGGTGTTCTGTTCTGGCTAATTGTGAAACGGCGGAAACGTAAGGACTCGGGAGGGAAACCGCCATGCACTGTCACAGTGACAGCAACTCTTTCCTCATGCCTCCTGGGCCGTAAATCGTACCCGGGCTGTACAGGTGAAAGCCCAGCGTGTTACCGATACACCAAGCGTATGCCATTAAGCTGTAGAGTGATGAAAAACAATTGACAGGTGTCATCCAAAAAGAGCAACACCTGATGCATAGTTTTTTTGTTAAAACAACCAAACGACGCTAAAAACTGGGGTGGCGTTGCTCTACGTGCAAAATGTCAAACGGCATGTGTCATGTCAGTAAGGCAAACATGGTTTCCGCTTTCTTCTTCTGGGAATACAACCCTTGATATCGTACAACCAAAGATTTAGATACAGCCGCCGATATACTTTGGTATTGATGATATATTGCAATGAGCCTTTATTCTTGTTACACCATAGTATCAAAATATCCAATTGCAGGGGACAGATGTGAGAATGTCTTTTTATGGCATGGAAAACCCAAGATATAAAAAAGTTACATGTATGTATGCCTAAAAACTCCACAATTGTCAGTAATTTTACAATGGCTGATAATCGGGTG
This sequence comes from Hermodice carunculata, assembly GCA_964020975.1. NCBI lineage: Eukaryota > Metazoa > Annelida > Polychaeta > Eunicida > Amphinomidae > Hermodice > Hermodice carunculata. The sequence continues at coordinate 19,757,494 of OZ026627.1, forward strand.
CTGTTGGATTTCATATGGTCCTACCATGCTGGTTACCTTGTCATATTACTTAAATGTATTTTGAATTTCAGCATTCCAACAGAAAGGAATATCCGAAAGATGTTTACTTTTGGTAGGGTTTGATATGCTTTGTAACAACTCTATTATGCACAATAATGTAGTCCTATGCAAGACAATTTTTGCTGATATCACCAACTAATCTTCGTCTGCAGTAAAATATGCTAAATAGAGGCATCGATAATCTTAGGCGTTGATCTTTAAATAGTATTCCTGTCTGGAACTGACTGCAGTTTCTGAAAATACTGTAAGTATATTTTTTTCATGCCTCTTTATGTACCACACATGTTTCACACATGGACATGCAACCTGACCTCAATTTAGGACAAGACAGATGTGGGCCGTAAAAAAACTTTTGTTTTCATTGCACCTTGAACATGTGGGATGTAACTACCAAGGGCAGATGTACAGGTACTGCACAAAATACGCAGTATGTTCAATGTGCATACGATATACTGGAATCTGCCAATTGTGCATATTGAATGTACAATGTACTTACGGTTGTCAAATGTGCATACTTGATGCAAGATGTACTTCCATAATACCAAATATGCATACTTTATGCATCAGGTGCTTACGTATGGCAAATGTGCTTACTTCATGTACGAGGTACGTACGTATGCTACCTGTGAATGATTAATGCATGTGTATTTACATGTGCCTCATGTGCATACTAGATGTGGAACGTACTTTATTAATACGAATGCTATATGTGTATACTTCAAATCACGTTCAATAACATGAAAATATTCATGGACCCATTTTCTTTGTTTAATGGAGCATATTTATCTGTTCTATCCAGTTAATACTCGTACACATAAATGTAATCCGGGCTACCAAACAGCATAAAAAGTAACTTATTAAAGTCCACTGAGCTAATTTTCTTGCCATACGATTTGAATTATACACCTGAAGTGACTGTACAATGCTAATGTGGGCTTAATTGAAATTCTGCCTCAGGTACCCTATGTCATGGTGGTACGGATCAACAATATGGAATTCATATCGGCATATTTAACTCGGAAGGTTGCGGTACTGACAAAGGCCAGTTTTGCTTTGTTAAGACTATTTTTGAGTGTGAAGCTATTTAACACTGTACACCACGCATACACCCTACTTACCACCAAAATGTTTATGTCAACTGATTTTAAATACTGACCATACTGATTATACCTAAGTTGACTGCCTAATGCAGTGCTGTCCAGCTGAAAATCTTTGTAGCAAAATTTTCTTTACTTTTAGCCTTTTATCCACTTCTTCACATAAGAAAAACTTACTTTTGAGATTTTTTTTGAGAAAATTTGTAGCAATTTTGAAGAGCGCTGTAGCAAATTTTTGCTACAATGCTCCAGTTGGACAGCCCTGTAATGTTAAGCTTGAAAAACTATTTTTCACACCCGACGTGGTCTACATTATGTTGCGTTGAATCAATGATAAGACGAACCATCTATCTTATGTATCGTTAATGTGCCAGATATTGACTGAAGCCTTCTTCTGAAATTAAATACAGAAGACCATCAGCAAATTAAATTCTTGATTTTTTGTTCGTTACAAATTATAATAAAGGTGCATGGTATCGCCCGTTCCGATGTCGTAATGTATGACATGGACAAACGCAAATTATCCACCTCTGTCATAAGCTGTAGGTAAGTGAGGGGTTTATTATTTTGTTATTTAATTTTAGTAGGCTTAATCATGAATGTTAGGTATAGTTTAATTATATTTATATTATATGACTACATTTTTAAGTAGGCCTATTAACAAAAGAGCATCATATTCGCTGTTTTCCGTAATACATCAGCTCGGGATGTTTGTATTGGAAATGCAAACATGGTGCCGCCAGTTAGCAGAATGACTTGCCCGGGAATTAATGGTGCCGAAACAAGTGTTGCGCTGGTACCCCGCTGGAGACCCAATTTTATAAATGCTAAGAATGCCTAAAACTCTCTTCTTAATTACACATTTTATGAATATGATTTGTTCCTTTTATAAATTAATTTGCTATTATGATTTAGGACTATGCAGTTTTTCAGTGAATGGTACGGACTTTGCTCTTAGAATATCAGACTTGATAGTGTTCAAACGGTACATGGGCTTACAGAATTAGGTTTGCTAAATATCTTTTTGTATTAAATACACTGTATATGCCAGCAGTGACCTGTACCAAATGCCGGTTTCGCCATTCATGCTTTTTAAACTATGTTTACATTTTCGCATTTCTAGATGATTGCCTAGTTACAATCACATACAACAATCGACGATTTAGATACAGTTAAATAAATTTAAGGTACAGGTGTGTGCTAGTACATGCAAGAGAAAGAGGAACGTTCTGGATTTTTTCCCTTATTTTGGCACTTTTTCGGTGTTTTGGTCGTTAATTAGCTACTTTGACACGAAAACACAAATTTCCATCTAACTTTGCCACACTGCTTATAATAACTTCAACATTATGTCTTATACATAAATCAGATAAAAGAGTCCAAAATGTCATTTTCCGACTCTCAAAACATCCATGACACACGTAGTTTTAACAGGACCTGTACATGATATCTTTAAGTAAGCGTGTAGCATTTATTGTGAACAGACACGTACGGTTTTATTAAGACACCCATCATATGCAACAAGTTTGGCAACCCTCTTCTTCTTCTTCTTCTTCTTCTTCTTCTTCTTCTTCTTCTTCTTCTTCTTCTTCTTCTTCTTCTTCTTCTTCTTCTTCTTCGTCTTCGTCTTCTTTTTCTTCTTCTTTTCTGTTTCTTCTTCTCCTTCTTCTTCGTCTTCGTCTTCTTCTTCTTTCCTTTTCTTCTTCTTGTTCTTCTTGTTCTTCTTCTTCTTCTTCTTCTTCGTCTTCTTCTTCTCCTCCTTCTTCTTCTTCTTCTTCTTCTTCTTCTTCTTCTTCTTCTTCTTCTTCTTCTTCTTCTTCTTACCAAGTTCATTGCTGCAGCCTGGAGGACAGTAGGAGAACCCAGTAACTATAAAAGCCTCCTGCTGACATCTACTTTTCTTTCTTTTTTTTTTTTTTTTTTTGCTCGTCGCTTGACTCTTTCAATTTATGCGCGCTCCTTATTTAAACCTTGGACCGTCAAACAACATTGATTAATATTACACGACGGCTTATAGCAACTTTGAAAGCCAACATACACACAGTTTTTGAAGCTTTACAGATGAGAAGATGGCTGATCTGACAAGTGATTACCCTTCCACTTCTCCATTCATTAATAGGCTAGCGGCAAATGCTTCAAAAGTGCCCTAAAAGTAGGTGCAACCCCAACCAAAGGTATAACAAAACACAACCTATATCAAAATGTGCGCACATGTCTCCTCGTTACAGAAAAATAGGTTGTGGAGTCCTAAACGCGTTTTTTTGGTATGTTTAAACGCCCGTTTCTATGGCAACCTTTAGTTTTTATTGAAAATGACGACTTTTCACCATTTTTTTAATATCTGCCTTAATGTTGAGGATAAACACTCCAAATTCCATCAAAAGGTAGCCCCAACCTTACTCTTTCAACAGGCATAAGCCTTTTAAAAAAATATTTGATAAACATCATTATTATTATAATTGTATACAAAATTGTGTCACGTATTTGGCAATATAAACTAAACGAATATCACTGGGGCAAGTCACTCACGTAACTGGGATTTTTTTTTTTTTTTTTTTGAAGACAGCGTGCTTCCAAATGGAACGTTCTGTTGGTAGCCAGCATGGCGATGTGACGATTACGTTGATGGGGAATTTTACTGTTTCTTTGTGGGACCATTAAATGTCAATATCATAACTTGAGGTCAGCCCTAGTTAAAAACCGGCCAAGCCCGTCAACATGAACCTCCCAACATATGGCAGCAAGACTGGAGTGTCCGCGAAACTAGATATGTTCATTGAATGTTAAAGATTATAAGTTGTCATGTTGACCACATATAACAATGAATTTTATAGGAAAATAGAAGCGGACAACAGTTTTAAATAATACAAAGAAACTGCACCGTATATCCAAGAAAATAAGACACCTTCCATTACTTATCCAGTCAGCTATCAAATAAGCAAAGCCTAAATGTAAAAGTCCAGAGTAGGCATAACGACAACTTATCATCATTTTTATATCAGTGAATGGATTTTAAATGCAGCGTGATAGAAATCATCTCTCACCTGACTTGAGACAGGTACCAAGAAAAGTTAATAGTACTTTAAATTGTTTTCATGCCTGTAACTCTTATCTTCAGGAAATTTGCTGCCTCATACTCGCATCGTAAAACATGTCAGCTATAATAGTTAGGTTTATATATTCACTACATCATTTGTAGTAGCGAATATATGGTCATTGGTTGCTGAGAAACTTTGCTTTTACCTACCGTGGAACATTAACGAAAACCTTACAATACTGCTTGCAAAGTGAATGGATTGAGGGGATTAACACTGGAATTGTAGTTATTTTTAATGAGACAATGGGGCATCGCTTGATTGCGTTGTTTGCGTGGTTCGTGTGTTGACTACATTCCAGGAAATCATTGCAGTGGTGGTCTGAACCTTACAATGGACACTTGTCGCAAACTATGTTGAAACTAATGGGTTCCCGGCATTTGTAAGACAGTTCTTTGAAACTTTTCACTGGGGTGGGGTCTGTGTGTTCAGCAATAATACGACTCTACCCCCAGCAGCAACCTCAGAGGTGGATTACCGGCCCCTGATACGTTCATCAATTAGACAGTGTACTAAGACAGTGCGGGCATTAACCTTACTTGCTTGTTCGTTTCATATACTGTACACAGAAACCGTATACTCCCTAGTCACTGCTTTCAGACTTAGAGAGTCAAGTAGGAAAGAATTATGCTAAAAGCAACGAGAGCATCAAAAGCATGACGACGCCAACGTCAGATTGCCGAGAGTGTAACAGTAACGGAGAGAGAGCTTGCGAACCAGATAACACAACTTCGTCAAGCTTTATCCTTTGTTTCCTTTTCAAGTATATAAATAACTGAATATCATCATCATGATTTAAGCCTATAGATGCAGGCCAACCATTTAAATTATTATTTATTGCTTGGACATATTAATTAACCCAAAGAAAACGTAGGTTTAGGGGGGTATTAATTGATTGAGCAATAAGAACGTATAATTTAGTATTTACCAAAATCAGACGTATCCAAAGTCTTGCATTGGCTGGCTATTATGCTGACATTTATCAATATTCACAATGCTGTGTTGAAGTGCTCATCTATGAAATTACAAAACCAACAAACAGCACCCCCCCCCCCCCCCCCCCCGAGCTAAAACATGTCTCTGGTCAAACCAAGGCATATAAGCCCTACCCTGGAAAATTAGCATTGGAGAGATCGACCAACTGACATTTTCTCAGCCGATCCCTTCAAATTTGGTGACTTAGCTACTGATTTTATATGAAAGATTGGATACTGCAGAATTTTGTCATGATTAGAAAAATGAAGAGGAGGAAGGTCTTAGGTATGTCACCAAGGTTCAGAATATTTACACCTTTTTGTTTGTTTGTTGTGTGCCTGTAGCATGATTGGATCTACATGTACGTTCATGTACATGCAGTTTATCAGGGATGTGCTAACATACCACAGGCCCAAAATTATGATAAGAGTGCCTATTCTGATCGCTATTTCATTGATAACTTCTGTCCTTCTGTCTCTGGTTCAGATATGACGGAGAAGGATCGAGTGAACTTTTCCGTAAAACAAACATTTGAAATGCACGCTGTCTTCACTTGCAGCCGCCATATTTAAACACTGGTTGTTAGGGTCAAGGTTATCACACATCAGGTCACGTGATTAATCCACTTACAATTCCTGTTTGAAGTCAGCCAGCCCCATGGGAAACCAGCCAGGTAAAACCAACAGCGTGGCTGCCTTTGGAGTCTTTGAGTTTTAAAAACATGCTTTTTAACGCAGAAAACATCAATATACAGTTTACGAGCAATACAGGGGTTAAAGTCGCTAGTTCTTCACGCGCGGTCGAAATATGGCCACCACCTTAATTGTGGTGAAGCAAATAAGGGATAGGAAAAAGTAGTATCAAACATTTACAAGCGCTGAACTGCAGTAACCACAAAAATACCGAGGATGTGCCTTGAGCAGCTATTCAGTGTCAACAAGATTTATTTGTTTGTTTGTTTGTTTGTTTGTTTGTATATTCATTTATCTATTAATATTTTTCTGTTGATTGGCACCCAAACGCAAATATGAGTACTGAACAGATAAAAATCTGCTACCACTATTGTGCAGCTCAGGATATTCATACTTTGAGGAACTGGTGGACATAACCCAGACTTAAAAGCTTGAAATGACGAACAGCAACAGGTAGGTATTTTGTTCCATAATTTCAGTGCTCTTGGGAAAAGTGATTTATTAAAGACTTCAGCTCGAACTCAAAATGAGGCAAGTCGAAACGATGGCTTGTAGCATAGCTGAGTGTGTTCGAAATCTTTAGGAATAATGTAGCTGAAACTATAGGGAGCAAGATTTTTCACCATCTTGTAAATAAAAGTTAATCTAGAAAGATCCTGTGTTCAGCAATGGTATGCCATCCAGGTTTCTCATAAAAGTTTACATTAGTTGTACCATACATTGTCCCAGTGACAATGCGGACAGCATTTATCTCCACATATATTTTCTATTTTTTTTTCTTTTCCTTCGTCAAATTGGTCATCCACCCCAAAAAGAGCTATCATATTCAAGTATTGATCTAATAAAGGTTTTTATATATATATATATATATATATATATATATACATATATATATATATATATATATATAGTTTCAAAGGTAGTAAATAAAAAATATATATATGTATATATATAATATATAATATATATATATATATATATATATATATATATATATATATATATATTTTCAAAGGTAGTAAATAAAAAATAATTTGAGAACCTAAATGATTGTGGTAATTTTAGTGGATTCAACAACAAATTCATAAGCATGATCATGCCAGAACGTAATATAACAGTGACGTGTTTATGTCGAAAAAAATGACCGTAGAGGATAAACGACGTAGAGTGGGGGGATTTGGTGGATAAGGTTTCAGAGATATATACATTGAATCTGTTTTCAGGCCATTGACTGACTAGCCAATCATCAGCCTACTCGCTGGTATCAGAAAGATCGGAATGAGTAGTTACAGCCGCCGTATCAGGGTTATCATTTTTTAGTAAAAATAACTATCATCTTATTTAGAAATGTGAAAGTACAAGGTCAACGATATCATTAATATAAATTAAGAACACGAGGGACCAAGCACTGAAGCTTGTTCTACATCCGTGCCAACCCTGTCCAAACCGAAGTTTGTCCATGAATAACCACATGTTTTTAGTGATTGTGAAAAAATCGTAAAAGCCACCCCAATTAGGGATCCGAAACACCATTTTGTCTCAATTTGTACAACAAAACCGCTTTATTTATATCCAGGAACACAATGCGCATTTTGTTTTGATGGTCAACTGCTTAACACAGTTCATGACAAAACAGCGGTAGTTAATTAAAGGTCGAATACCCGGAGTAAAACAATAGCCTTGAGCAGATGGCAAAATTGTCCCTAAAATAATACAATGCATTTTCAATGTAGCGTTTTAAAAACACCATTCCAACACAGAAAAGCAAAGACCCTGGAGTATAGTTATTACACACATTCTGTGGCCCTTTGTCATGATTATGAAGAGGTGCAACGTTGGCTTTCTCTCTCTCTCTCTCTCTCTCTCTCTCTCTCTCTCTCTCTCTCTCTCTCTCTCTCTCTCTCTCTCTCTCTCTCTCTCTCTCTCTTCTCCCTCTCTCTCTCTCTCTCTCTCTCTCTCTCTCCATTTGTTTCTCTTTTTTGTAGCTTCAAACAACTTCATGATGTTCTTTTTCAGTGATATCAATAAAGTGAGGCCAGAGCTAAAGGGTTAACAGTTTCTGACAAAATAGTAAAAAAAAAAAAAATCAATGTCAAACTCCTTGCGAATAATTGAATAGAGGATTTCAGCTTTAGTGTTGTTTTCTGCTATGTGTTTATGGTAATGTTGACAAGGATTAACAGTAAAAGAATGGCTTCGATTTAGAAAATATTTAACAGCGGGATAAAAGCGTAGCGTTTGATTTTACGATATGGATTTTTTAGGTCTACTTGAATTATGTTATTGTATTCCTGTTCTGCAGGTTTCAGTAGCTATTGATTAGTTGATTGAAAGAGGCCCAAGATCCAGTTTCATAATTGATATTTTAGCGACCATGCATTTGCATTTAACTTGATGTTTGAGCGCTCTAAGCTGTGAGTCGTTGCAAGGTTGGTCAGAATGTCTCACCTGAGTGCCCTAATTTGTGCGTACTACCAAGGTAGGTCACAAGGTCTCACCTGAGTGCTTTATTGGGGAAGCAGTGCTTCGCAGCTCTTAGGAAATATCGGACCAGAATAATAGCATGGCTTTATATTACCTTGTTATTTGATGTAAAACAAGAGTTTCAAGTGACTCCAATGCGATAATTTCAAAATTATTGAAACATATTTTATCGTATGCCTAAATGAGAAGCTCATAAACTCGTCCTTTTTCATGTCGAATTTGTAAATTGCTCCAAGGCCGCAGTGATTTCACTTCGAAAGATGAGGAAAAAAGCGAATATCATGAAGAATGATTCGTATACCTGAAATAATTTAGTCCAAACAAGTTTTAGAATAATCAATAATACCGATAGGCACGTCGACATGTGAGGTTATGGGATCGGTTTGAGCAACATTGTCAAGTTTCCTACTCCGATGAAAATCAAAATCTATCAATAAGAATGTATTGAATTCCGTACAATTTGGTAAATTGAGACTCCCTTGAAGTTTATCTCAGAAAGCAATTCGTGACTTGGGTGAATTATATATGACACAATATGACCCATGTCTTAGCAAAAATAAATCACGATGTCTCATACTATATAAAGGTTTCAATAAACAGAGCTTCACTCCCACCAAATGCAGGTACTTTCCTTGATTCGTACACCACAAAGCGCATGATATTGCAGCCATAATAAAATTAAAAGCTACTGATTAAATAGCCGTACAGGTGTCTAAAATTATAGATCCACATAGGTGGAATTCTCAAAACTGCTTAAATTTTGAAAAAAAAAATGCATGCCTATTTATAGCGGTGTGTGCTGTTCATTACGTTAATACAATAAAAATAAAATATGACCAGTGTGAGCTTGGCTACTTGCAGACTGGTGCCGCTGTCAAAGCAGGCATTAAAGCATAAGGGATTACGATCGATGTCTCTCTGTTGACCAAACACCTTAACATGGAAATTATATGTCAAGTTGAAATACAATTCTAAAACACATGACTTCAACATGTGCAAACAACACAAAATCAGTTTACATGATGATAGCCTTCTTTTCTGAAGATACACAGAAAGACCGCGATCAGTTATTTTGGCCAAAGACATTGTAGGCCCCATGAATTAATCGGGCCTAAGACATTGATGGCACAATCAATTAATCAGGCCTATGACATTGTAGGCACTATCAATTAATCAGGCCTATGACATTGTTAGGCCCCATCAATTAACTAGCCATTCTTTCATCTTTGCAACATTTCTCATCAAAATCATCAAATACAATCAGGTTTATTGTTGGATCCAGAAAACTGTCTTGTTCCAAGTTCTAAGTACCTGTAAGAAATTCAGTGTTTTCAATGGTGGCTAGCATCTCATCATACGAAGACTGCCAATGTGAGCAACAGATGAGGATTCTTTCTGGTTGAGCTTCCTGAAAAACGTTGGACACATACACAGTCTTGTAAAACGGTTGGGATTGCCACAATCACTGTAAAAGGGTCTTTAACAGTGAAATGATGAGATGTCATTAGCTTACCCTTGTCTATTATAAGAGTGTCTCAAGGCGCCTAAAGAACGGCTGTGGTCCCTCAGAGTGTAGCAGTATCGTCCCCTGAGGCTGGCCTTTGGCTACCAAGAGTGTCTGTATCGCCTTTGCTCGAGCAGTGTACAGCTTTCGTCAAGCAATTTTGTCTTTCCTGTTATTTAAACCCTGCACATCATAAACGTGTATGTACTAATGCAGTAGATGCGATTTGGTACCAATGGAATACACTTTTCACTTTTTAGCAATCTACAAAAATGACCAAATCGATTTTTTGATGATTACCTACATACACAAATTTCAACCCCACAATGGGAACAATGTCAACTGCAGCAACAGACAGAGATCCAAATTAGCAAAACATAAACATTTATCTTCCAATACCAATATATGGAAGAAAATGCACTTCTGACGTGAGACAGGCAATCATCCATAAAATACAGCTGATACTTTCAAACTGGTCATCTCAACCTTTGAAATATTCTCTTTTACCTAAACTATTAGTTTTTACCCAAATCATATAGACTTCACAAGATAAATCCAAAAATTTATTACTTGGGCCAAAGACAAAATAAGGTCAACAATTTTACAAAACTTGCATTTATTGGCAAGCAATTAATACATCAGGTAAACATCAGGTAATAATGTCCAGGGAAAAGAGAGTTAATCATAACACCACTTGCAATTAATAAATTCCTTAACTGTATGTACTCCTCTTTATCCGGTACTGCAGCATAGTTGAACCTCTTATATGCATTAAAAGCTGATTGCAGGTGTTACTTCGTGCTTGTTTGTTTTTCTTTCTCCTGTGTTTCATTGCACACCAGGCATCTGGGAGTACATTTGATGTATTTGTGAAGCTTGGAAGCTAAAGATATATGTGACTTGCAATATACCAACCCTCATGTTAACCGTTAGAACAATTTTACATAGAGAAGAACGAAACGGGGGGAAGTTAAATGTGGAAATGCAGTTGTTATGATGAGTCCGTCGAGTCAACAAATACACTTGAGTTTCGCTGAGCATTTGCGAGTCCTACCAACGTGCTGTATGTACATGTAGTGCTACATGGTGTTGAGGCTAAGTCGGCGAGAATATTGAACAATGTGCACACAAGCAAATACGCTGCGGTCAGATCGTTAAAATTTATGATTGATGGCTCGTGCAACTGCTGCATGGTGTGTTGACATTGGTAAAATATTATCACGATACAAAAGGTGGAGGAATTTTCTTCAAATTTGATCTATTATGCTCTAAGTTTCGCTTAGGAAACAACAGTTGTTTTTTCACACCGATATGACTTCCCCTGTATTACTTTGGCAATATGGACCTGCCGGTAAGTATGTGCCTGCGTTACCAAATTTTGTATAACTGACCAACTGGCCTCCAAGTCATATGACGCAAGCCACACTAGAGCCTGTACATGTGCAGCTGGTAGGGCGAACGGCTTAATAAACTGTACATCACTAAGTGCCGCTGGGAATTCTGAGAGCAATTTGGTGATTGGCGTCCCAAACAATAAAGAATACTACAATTAATAAACATTTCCATAATATTCATTTTTATTAGGTATTTTTTGTTGCCACAACTTGTTCCCACGGACGTGATTTCCAGAATAGAACACTAGTTTCCCATGAGCTATTATACTTTTTTTCTGATTTACAAACTGCGCGATATGAAATGAAATGAAATACATTTGTACCAGCCTTGAAAAAAGTTGGACGATGGATACCAGTGCTTGTCCCTTTACTTGTCCTGAGACTACGCAGGGTTTAAATGCGATAATTGTACTTGTGACCATCAGACCCCTGTAAAGCTAGTCAGATAGAGAGGTGACTATTCGCCATGGATCTCAGGCGATAATGCACCAGCGGGAGCTTTACAAAAAAAAAAAAACAAACAAAAAAAAAAAAAAAGAAAGATAAAACAAACGAACGAACGATAGAAAAATAGATGGAAAGAAATAAAAAGGGAAGAAAGTAAAGAAAAAAGAAAGGAAAAAAGATGAAAGAAAGAATGATAGAAAGAAGGGTAATCATATGAACATGTTATGTATAAAACACTCAGAAACGAACTTATTGGTAATATTAACAGGCATATAAGGACCTCTATCATGAAATAATTTTAAGAGACTACTCTTCTGAAAATGTGCGGATAACTTTTGTGCAAAAAATTTATACCTACAAAGTAAGCAGGTGAACCCCAATTCTAAGAAGTCGATGGAGTCACGGTCAAACATCCTAAATCCGTCTCTAACTCATATAACAAACTGTTTACAATGTGGACCAAAATCGGCAAAATGTGTATCAAAACCTTTCCGTGTCGACTCAAAATGTGAATTCCACAATGCATTTATTAGCGGTTTAGGTATTTCGTATACTACATTTCACCTTACTGATGCTTCAGTGCTTATGGACAGGAATGAATCTACAGAAGTTACTACTATATCATGACGATATTACTGGCACGAAAGTACAGAAGTGTAGATATTTGGTAAAATCTGGATTATGCGTAAGCTAATGTGCAAATCGATTGCCGTTTGTCTTTCATTCATCACCGAGATTTGAAAGGTATTTTTCTATTGGTGCAGTTCCATTATTAAATCGAGGAACAATAGATTCCTTTCTTCATCTATGATTGAAGACAGAAAAAACAGGCGGGGGAACGTGATCATTGTAAATGTGTTATAGTAGCTGCATCATTTTTTCGACCATACTTGTCATTTTTTCTTCATTTGAGCCTGTATAACTTAAAGGATGCAAGAATTAAACTTACAAAGAAAAAGAAATAGAGAATACCAATGCAGGACTTTTTTGTCTAATTGAACTGAGTTTGTATCCATTACAGGTCAGCTTGACTATATTGAAAAGAAAAGAAATGGATCTGCTTTGCCAATGATAGAAAAAAAATCAAAGTATATGCGACGTACTAGTATTGGAGATATTTATTCACTCAATCCCTCTTCAGTCTTTCAGTGCCAAACTTTTGACTGAGTCAACAGCTTTTATCTGTGCGCTTCGGGGCGCATCGTGGATAGGCCTTGACCTGGATTAGTATATTCTATATAACCTCATACATGCTGGTAAGCTAATAAACGGTCTTTTATTTTAAGGAACGCGAATGTAGCACTCGCATTACAATGCAAAGAAGATATTGTGAGGTGATTCGACCTTCACCGCAGATGGTATTGAAAGAGTTAATTAAACAGCAAGACTGTTTGATGTGCCACGTGTAGCTACTATGGCAAGCAATTCGAAGAATATTATTCTTGTACATAGATATGAGGCATGTCATAAAACCTGCACTCGAAATTCAGCACCAAAAACATCACATGCATCAGGTTTGCTCTTTCAACTTTCAGGTTGAAAAAATGAGAGTATTGTTATTCAGCGCATACTAAAGCTATCGATGCATAGAAGTTTTAGCTTTGTGACAATTATATGATAAGATGAAAATGTTTTTATGCATGTCTTTTTCACAAAAACGATTCAATTAGACATGATATTTTTATACGCCAAGAACGTATATTGTACGACAAGCTACTATATCAACTTTTTCAGCGCCATTCACGTCTAAAGTCGATACACTTAAGTCAAACTGGTCTGAATTTTTACCACGGTATCAGACTCGTATTCCTCGTAAAAAAAAAACCTGTTTTAAGTACAAGCATGCCCCTAGTGCCAGAGTAAAGCTGTTGACTCGATGCAAAATTTGGCATCGAAAGGGTTAATATGCCCTTGTTGACTTGATTTGTAATTTGTTAATTATCCCGCATTGTTAGTTATTTAAACTTGTTGAAAAACTAAATGGTGACTCCTTCTCTGTCCCATACACTAACCAACACAACACATACATATACAGTAAACCCTGTTTTGAGACACCACTCCTTTGGGAGACCATCTGCCTTTTGTGACCATTTTTCATGTGCAAAGACACATTCCAACGATAAGTTACCTATTTTGGCATACCATCGACAAAAACTGACGAGTGACTCCCAATATAGCCCCAAAAGACCATTCGTCGAGCCACTAAGCCCCCCTTTAGATAAGTAAAATCCACCAGTTTGGCAAGATTACTTAAACTGTTTTGATAAAATTAGTGTGAAAAAACTAAATATGTTTATGATATCAACAGACGAATAAACATCTGACTGCCAGATGCAATTAAGTGTAATAAATGTAGAAACATGCATGTATAAATCTAAAATATGGATGGAAATTCAAACTGGAGGTCAGTTGTTTGCCAGGTGGAACAGCAATCAATCCTCCTTTGGGAGAACGCCTGTCCTATACGACCACTTTTGGGTGTGTCCCAGGGGTGCTCTCTCAAAACAGGTTTTACTGTATCTTTTTTGTTCATGCATATTCTCTTAATGCCCTTTTTTCTGTCAATCCTGCTATGTGTAGCAAGCTGCGTAAGATGCAAGGATGGATTGGTCCAAGATAAAAATCTAAAGTATGTGGTCACCAAACATTCTTTGAAAAAAATCAATATTTATATGAGAAAACCAATGAAAAACTATAACAAGTTTCAGAGGAGCACTGCACGTGTATCTTCTGTCTACTTTGGTATGGTAATGCTCCAGAATGCTTGAACAGCCATCAACCGTGCTCACCGGCCCCTCACAACGACGAAGTCACGTGACCGCAGGGGAAAAATGGAGGCACGCTTGATTCGATGCACATATCAGTCGACGAGAGACACATCAAAGGAACTAGTGCCGCTTAAACAACTTTCTTTTTGCTGTTATAGTGACTTATGACATTATTGACGATCTAGATGTATTTTTGCATGATGTGATTTATCTAAATGGAGCGTGAACTGCGTCACAGCAGCTGGTCAACTTGACAAGACTCCATCGTTCCGACTTCAAAGCATGTCAAAACCTAACAGGATTTTACACCTTGCGTCATTGAACAATGGACATTATTTCCGCGTTTGCGAATGAATTTAAAATTGTCCAAGCTATTGTGAGCCATCTATTTGATAATGTTCACTGGGGTGGATATGTGATTTCAGCCATTTTTGGCCAACCAAGGAGGCTACGGGAAAGGAGAGTCCACTGTGGCTTTTTCGCCAGGTCGATCATCTTTGCTGCAATGGGATTATTTGACATCGATCTAGCTGATAGGCAGACAGCGGGGGGACAATAAACCCGTGCATGTGTTTAACACGGTCCGGCCGCTTTGGGCTTTTAACATCGCGCAACTCCAAAATTTGCCACTTAAAGCTTTAATTCGGGATGCTTTATTCATCTCTTTAAGCAATACGCAACAATATGTACATACACTGGTACTTCTTACCTTTCCCTGTAATGTCACATTGAGCACAGTTCTGATTATAGATTCCCTTTGGGGACTAAACTACTGCAGAGGAGGGCTAACAGCATCAGTTCAATTACAAATTTGAGAAGCAATAAATGTGTGGGTCATACTGAGACCACTGTTTTAACTACATGTATACTTTTTGTGTCTGTGCATCAAAGCGCTTTGCGCCTGACCCTTTCATCCTACTTTTTTATCTCTTTGTATTCACGACTGATATGCTGATGACCAATATTACTGTGCATGTGGCCTTGTTTTCATTACATTTAATCTGCAGCCTTGCAACCATTCAATGGCCAAACGGCAGACCTTGTCAGCTTTGTGGTGAGGCCATAGTACTCCGTTAAATCACATCGGAGTCTTTATTTCTACTGCATTTCTGTCACAGGTTGACATAGATCAACATCACCAAAAGGGCCTAGAAGCCCATTTTGTAAAAAACTGAATATGAACTCCGCGAAACACTATCTGCATGCTTTTCCGGCCAGGCATAAAATGGTTAAAACAATAGAGTTTACTCTATAAAACATATGTATCATTCCTCTTCCGATGATTTTGATATTTTGAAAGTAAATAGTTTATAGATCACAAGAACCTGAAACTACTCTTCTTGTTCACAAACTTTTAGGGGTGGAATTCACAATATTTATTTTGACTGTCAGATACATGTGAGATAATACCCAATGGATACTTTAAACAGGTACTATGCAAAGTATGTGCATGATCAGTGCTTAGTCAAAGTTTATGTATCGAATATACGTAGTATGCAAAATTCAATGAAACCTTTCTAGTGCGAACTCAACCTAATAATGTTAATACACTGCCTTGAAGAACATGTGGCAGGCGGTCCTGTACCGTGGACAATTGATCTTATAATACAAAATGGTGACAATGATAATGGATCAGACACGTTTTTACGTAATGTGGAACTAAAACGCCCCAACCAACATTTGAAACTCAGGCGAAATTCCACACTATTGTATTAAATTGGTCTCTAAGTGAGCAGCTATCGTTTATAAACCACCGTAGTTTCAGCATATTTAACGTTGGGGGTCCTAACCCCTATGTGCCTGCATGCAAGGTTTTCAGTTAAAATAGCCGCCATACAGCTGGTATCATAAACATCGCCTGCTTCGTCCTGCCCCGAAGACAAAATGTCGTCTGTCGACAGCTTTACTCGGTGCAGTCTGGGCGAAATGCAGACAGAGTGCACCGAGTAAAGCTGTTGGCTGAATCGCCAGAGGATAAATGATGCATTGGGCATAAGAGGCAAAATGTCTTTCTGTTATCACATAGACGTGGATTTCATCAACTCCGCTGTAAAAATTCTGTAAATTACGATGGCCAAATCCAGTATCTCATAGCCTTACTCCTGGCCATGTTGCTGATATTAAAAGCTGCAAGATTCATGCAAGTCGTAGCAGTATTTTGCACGTTTTTTGCTAACTTCGTGGAAGTTATTCAAAGGACGCTGGGGGACGTTGCGCGCATGCACGTAAACAATTTGCCATGCATCCCGAGGCTGTGCCTGGTACCCGTAATGTAGCAACAGAATTTGTTATCTTTTGACTGTATTGATGACAAGCTCTTCTGGTTGAAATACGTTCCACCCTATGTAAACGGGTATACGAAATAACCATGCCAAGTCAGTTATATAAATATTCATTTTGCTACTTGAAACCAAAGTTCCTAAAATCCCGAATCTGAATATGTGAAAAAACAGCTTTGGTCACTGAATAGTGGATGTAGTTAAGTGGAAACTACTGATAATTATCATCAATTGCTTGTATTATTAAATAAGAGCTTAATTAATCAGGCTGGGTGAGCTGTTTCAACCCCAAAAATTCTCTTTTACCTAATCTGTTATTAGATACTCCCTGTCGCCTCAGCAACAATCAATAATGTAACTAGAAGAGATAAACACGCAAAACTGGAACAGCTTTTGACACATGAAAATTTTGAAGGGGTATCGCGTGAAGCCTTTGGTCTTTGTGTCACTATATAAGTCCTAGTTTACATCACACAATAAATACTCGGTAAAACCCCGTAGCACTTCTCCAAAATGGCGTAACGTAGCCTAGTTTGATTTCTCATTTTAAAGTTTCCTTGTGCTAAAAGTATTTTGTAACATAAACTGATGTCAGCTTTATCTATAGGCAAAAAGCATGGGACTGGACCTAGCTGTTTTGCACTAGTCCAGGTGTCCCAGTGTCATATGCTATTTGGCAGCACCGGCTTGGTGCCTGGTTACTCCAAGCAAAATACTGGCCAACACTATTGCCAACATAAGGACGCAATTTTGAAATATATATATATATGTTTTCACCAACACATTGGTATTTTTGTTTAATGGGAATTACAGCATTTTGCACTGCCTGGGTCAGAACTACAAACTCAATCTTTCTGTTCTGTATCGAAATAAGCCAATTAAAACCTCATCATATTGCACTCCAACTCGAAAGGTGACAAAGGATGACCCTGAATTATAGAAGCTTGCATGGGCTTCACCGGAATATAGCATTGTTTTCAGTCTCCATTGACATTTTTTTATCTATCCTTACATAAGGGACCCTATTTGTTCAATGTCGCAGACCAAATCAGCATCGCTGATAATATAAATGTCCCTTATTGGATAATGGCACAGCAATATATGCGCAAACAGCCTTGAATCCTTACAATGGTTTCTATGTTTGATGTGCCGTTGTATGGTTTGTTGATGAAGAGCCATTCATTAAATTCTTAGTTTGAACGGTATAATGGGATAAGATTTTTGTCAATGGCCCTAGGAACATAACCGGGAATATTCACCGCTAAGCAGTTCCTCATCCTGATGCGCCAAGGACCAACCAATATGCTGGTTAGCGACTTGTATCGTTTTGGCGATTATACAAATAAAATGTGCTTGTCAATTTTTCAGATATCAAAGATGGTGCCATAAGACGCTAAATCTGAGAACAGAGTGCACTCGCACCTATGGTCCTTTTCAACGTGACACGCATTTCAAAATGTGCCGCTTAGAAAAGGTGATAAATTAATCTACCGATTATGCTTTGGTTAAATAGTGATTCCGGCAAATACATTTCTAGGAAATCTAATCTGGATAACTCAGAATGAATTTATTCTCTTTGTTACACAAAAGGTACAAGGAAAACTCCACCACACAAAAGGAGAGGCATTGCTTTATATAATTGTGCACAATAAGGTGAAATCGGATAGAACGCCACGACACCCCTACTAATAATTCAAAGTCAACGGGGTTACATATGGTATGACAAACAAGTTAGAGTACACCATAGCTCCAAAGCACCGACATAAAAGGGATGGAGTTTTGCGATATATTTAGCAGGCAACAGATTTTCTTTAAAATTGTGCTATTTCGATTTTGCAGTTTAAAGCCATGGTAAATTTTTGCAACACATAACACAGGAAATACATTTTTGCTCCAAACATGTACTTATGGACAATAATCCTTTTATTTATGGTCATTATTAATTGTATTTTCCCTAAAATTATATATTTGGACTAAGCTACTAAAAATATAATATCTGTAAGTGTTAAGGAATGGAATGTTAATTGCCTAATTAAAAAAAACTTTAATTCTATTTATTTTTTGCTTTAAAAAAAGAATCGAAACGAATAGTGCACACACCAAAAACATGGGGTGTTATTCTCTATTGGGGGATGAAAGAGTACACCTCTAGCAGCAAAACAGTGTTTTAAGCTTTGTATAAGGGTTTTTGGGCAAACTTTACAGGATGTTTACATAAAATATAAAATTTAAAATATTTCATAACATTTTACCAGCATCAATAAGAAATTAGCCCTTTTACAAAAGTCTTGACTGCAGTTTTGGAGAGTGCTTTGTGTTTTTTTTCATTTGACATTATGAACAAAATCAGATTTTGAAAAAAAATATATATTTAAATTTTATGCAGAACTAAAGAATTTCGATTAATATTAATTAACATCAAAGCAATACTAAAAATCTATATTCATCATCAGAATCAAACTTGATGCTATGTTTTCTGTCAGAAAATAGTAAAACAATTACACATGGGAGTCATTAAATATACGACACCGTTAAATGTCACATAGTTATAAAATGTATGATAACATTTTCGCAAATATAAATAGGTGTTTAATTTATGAGTTAAAATATAAGTTTATATAATTAAATATTATGCACAAGGGTCCATTAATTTAATCTTGGGCCCCATGGGATATAATTTATGTCAACGCCTCCACATTAAGGTAGGCAAGAGTATGTAGACCTTGACACTGAGCCTGCTTTAACATGCAGTTGCTACAAGCAACCGCTTATGCGCTAATAATATTAATCTCACATTTTGAGAAAGGATTGGAGCAAGCGTTATTAGAATGTATAAAATTTTTACAATGCATACTTTCTTGAAGATCCAGTCTGATATATCGCTAAAATCGTACAAATTGTCATGCACAAGCTACAGGTGTTATTTGTTGCAACTAGTACCAGAGAAATGTAAAGGAGCCCTGGAAAATATGACTGACTGACATATGTACCTTCTTGTTGAGTTTCTATGTTATAACTGCCGCAAAAACGGCAATTTCTCTAATTGTCTATCAGGAAATGCATATGTTTGCAACCACTCACTACTGTAGACGCAACGCAAAGGTATATTGACAGCTCGTTTACAGAAATTTCACCCTATGGCTGTAAAGCATATTGCCTCTTGACACACACACACACACACACACACACACACACACACACACACACATATAAGAAAAGCTACACATCAGGAACTCCAAATTGCGAGATCTTGGAAATTTCAGTATGATTTTGAAGCATAAGCAAAGGCAATTTGGGCAAATATTTCCAATGTATCCTACGGACAATAAACTATTCACTTCCATGAAATATTAATGTGAGCAATAAATCTCTATGAACATGAACTCTGACTCAAACTTCACTGTTATGTAATGTCACCCTTTGTAAGCGGAGCAGAAACCTTTTATTTACCGAAAGCCTCACTACATTATAATTGAGAGCAGGAAGCCTTTCTAAACAGATCAAAAACAACATGTTTCTCCCGTTTTCTATGTGGCATTATGTCCAGTCATTACAGACATTCTAAGCGGACAGGAAAAATGGATCAGGGTGTAACAGCCTACACGTAAATTACTAAAAGGTTGCATTGCAATTTAATTACCTCTCGGTCATTTCGGATCTGAAGCATGGCAGTTCATGTCTTGAAGTGGTCAAAAACCTAGCTTTGAACCCCGAGAGGTCACCATTTAATTCACCCTCATTAAAACTGTGTATGAGGCATTCGTCATTTCATCATGTTTGTTGTATTACTTCCATCTGCGGTGTGAACCGACATCTAGTGCTCTTTGGCCACTGCATCGCCAAACCCCACCATCTAGCCATCTATCGCATTTTTTCCCATTCTGCCAGGCTTGGCATGGTCCGCTGATCGCTGCCGAGTACTGCTGATTACGGTAAAGTGTCTCCCATTGAGAGCAATACTCAGTCCGACGTGGTTTGAAAGCATCTTATTATTGTTCAATAGTATAATTTATTATATAGTACTGCAGACACTCGAATGGCTAATTGAAAGATACCCCGACACGACACTCTCAAATTATGAACATATTCAAACATTTTATTGAAACCAATTACACAGTCAACATATACGAACTGCATAAAGATTCAATACTACTCTGTGCATTTAGTTTTAAGACTCGAAACCTGTACACATGCAATCATATGAAAACAGTTTGTCCACGCAAATGTGCATGTTTTGTACCCCGAAATATCCATCGTGTTCGTCATTGATTACTGAACGAGAGGCATTCCTCATTGGGTGAAAAGCTCATTAGCAACTGCTGAGTTTGCATTAGTGTCTACCTAACGCTGATTATGACAACCAAAATAGTTTACCCACTATCCCCTCTTCCGTCTCCTTTCCATATACTAAAATTTTTATTCCCCCAAAGGGCAAAGGTGCACTATTAATTCTATGAAATTTCTGGTTTTGTTTCGTGACATAAGGTTTGCTTTCACTGACAATGTTCCATGGTTCCGTTTCATATTTTGTCATCACGTTTAACATCGAATTAGTTGCAACATCAGTATGCAGGAAACAAAAAACTTCCCTGACACGTAAGACAACAGCCAGCGTTTCCACTGTGGGCTCATTTGCTTAGCAGGCCAACCTGTTACGCGCAAAAATGTCCTGTTAAGATTTGTAAGCAGTTTCTGTATCAAACAAGTTGGATAAATTAATATATATATATATATATATATATATATAATTCAGTCAAGTTAGTGCTCAGATGACCGTATGGAAGCCTGTGGAGCACCATAGGCTTCATTTATCCATTTCCCCCGAAACCGGTCACCCAACTCGTAGTCCTCTCTTTCAACCCATCGCATGGGAAGCTGTTGACTAAGTCTTCATTCCAGGGGAAAGAGTTAACATATTGTGAAGCAGGAAGTAGGTTATATAATGGCTCCGTATACTGTCTTCTGCATGAGTAACAATCCGTCATCTGATGTCAGCAGACCAGATAAGCAACACGGCAGATGCTTTTACCCTCACATTAGGGTGATCGTACACACACACACACACACACACACACACACATACACACACACACACACACACACATATATATATATATATATATATATTTATACTGGCATCATTAAGAATATATAAGTAGATTATGCCTTCACCACCACCACTACCACCATTCTGATAATAAGTAAGAAAAAAAAAAAACGAAGCCCATGGGCCGAACTGACATTTTAACAGATCATCATCATACAAAATTTATATAGTTTATTTCCTGGTATGTAATACCTCTGTGATCTTGCAAAAGTTGGTCAAGTGATCCACGTTGTACCAAGCCAAACTTGTATGTGACACTAAAGTGGTTAAGGAACTGGAAAAATATGTCAAGCTCACCCAAACCTTTGTGAAATGTTACCATTGGCCTAACGCATGATTAATGGTTTTTTTTGTTTATGTTTCAATTCATTATTACAATTACAAATTTAATATGTTTTGATACATATGATGTTAATTCCAATTAATACCGACAGTGGCGCCAACATGACGCCATGCGTCCAAAGACTTATGTGGGTATCATTTTCTTGCATCGACATATGGAAATATTGTCAGAGTAACCATCAAAGATCACTCCGTGAGAGGCAATGCCAGCGTGATCTTCAGAAAGTAGGTTAAAATCATATGTAGTCAATATCAAGACCTCCATCAAGACCCCCAGAAATAATGCACATTTCTGGTACGTGTGATGCTATAACTAGCCTGACTGTCTCTGGCCATATCAAATTGAGCGTTCTTTTACTAAATTCCTCAACCATTGATTTGAAAGAACTATATGACACAGGTTCACAAATCTCTCAACCATGTAAAGAATCCTTATGAAAATTGCTACGAAGTGCACATTTTCTGAAAGCCAAAAATTGAAAGCCCCAGTATTTTGTACTGTCAATCATGTGCTGGTTACTTTGGTTTATACACGAATAACAATTGATTGCCTTCTTAATTTCGAGCAAAAGTCAAATGTATATTTTCTATTTGTTTCCGTCTATTTGAATACCTATTTTTGAAATTCTGAGTAAAGGTACCTTTTTTTTAACAAAGTCACACATTGCCCTCTTAGCTGTGGCTTTGTTTGTTTTTTATGGGTGTTTTTTTGTGTGTTTTTTGTGTGTGTTTTTTTTTTTTTCGTGTGTTTGTTTGTTTGTTTGTTTGTGTGTTTGTTTTTGTTTTTGTTTGTTTTTTGTGGTTATTATGGGTTTTTTGGTCGTTTTTTTCTTTTTGAGCCTTGGCAACTGTGAAGATGGTACCAACAATAAGTTACCCGAATTTGATGGCACTCCTGGTAAATCTGCTCAAAAATAAAATACAATGAAATATATGAGAGTAGTTTTTAAGAGGCATATCAGCAATGAATTCACAGCACATTTCAAGTCCTTAGGAGCAAGAACGAGAAAGTATATACTTCCGAGTTTACATATTTTGTGACCACGGGCCCCGAAGATGTGGTCCGTCTGTCGATGCCGAGAATGGTGGCTTGAAAATTAATGCCATCTTAAGGGTATAAATCAGGTTACGCGTGAGTCTTACAAATGACTAAATAAAAGTCTGAAAATACGCTAAAAGTACCATAAACTATATATTTTCTGAAAGCTAATAAATCTGAAAATAAGTTGATAGCATTTTCATTTGTACCAGTTCTTCTGTGTTGACACAACAGTCAGGTAAAGTGATCATAAAAAAATCAAACACAATTGTTAAATCTACTTTTTTATTTTGAGCTTGAGCATGTGCACTTCTGTTTCAAAAGCTAGCAGACATGATTTTCTACACAATCGTGTCTCGCTTTTTTCATTGTTTGTGCTATTGTGGAGATACTCACGTTTCAAGTTGAGAAGATGACATTCCATTCTTACATCAAAGGTTTTGACCTTTGGCTCGCTGTAGAGAGAAAACCACTCAACATAAAAAAAATCTGAGACATTTTTTTTAAAGATAATATTCTTGTGAACAATTTGCCACAAACCCCAGATCTTTATGAGCAAAAGTGACGAAGTTGATTTCACAAGAAGTTGAGAAACAAAGGCCAGGAATGATGCTGAGAAAAACGCTTTCAAAGCAAATGCCGACTTCAATGGGACTTACGCCATTCTTTGGGCCTTTGATCGCAATGACACCTTGGTATTCTGTTACGCACTCCTACCTGTTGAGTAAATGGACAAGTTTGGAGCATCAAACTTCAAAGAATGCTTTATTTTATAGGTTTTACATCCAAAAATGTTATAATCGTGCTCATCTGTCTCTTTGGATTCCATGTTGGAGTTTCTCAAGTTTACCCTGATTGGCCGACAAATGACAGACAGGTGGTCACGGGGCAACCGGGTTGTATGATGTTTGCCGTCTTGCGTGGGGCCCAATATAGGGGTCAGTAAATCGGAACTTCGGTCTCAGTTCAGAAAGCTTCTATCAAGTTCAGAGGATCGTTGCTTACATTTGTGTGATTAGAAAGTGCTATTGCAAAGATGCCGAGAAAGAAAAAACATAGGGGCAGACCGATGCCCGCGTCAGTTGCAAGTGAACTCAAAGCGTCTGATCTAGGATCATACTACAATCAGTTCCCTCCAGTGGAGACGACCCTGCAACCCGACGTGAGCCTCACGGAGACCCCGGGCGAGTCTGGTATTGCTGGGTCAGGGTCGAACGAAGTCGAGGCCAAGGTCACGGATACTGATTCGGTGAACACCATCCACAAGCCAACCCGGTCTGGACAAGCGATTTTGCAGTGCTAGTGCCAAGAAACTCGGAGACTTTGTGGTCCACGAGGCTAGATCTGCAGATTGTTGTGAACAAGGAGATGTGAATGAACAGCCAGAGGGATACCGATTATGGGACTGTTCTCAGTTGCAGGCTTATGTTGATGCCGTTGCTGTGTGTGCAACTTGTAAAGTTGGAACTCTGAAACTGAGCGAAAGAACAAGTATTGGCGCAACAAGAGGATGGAAGTCTGAGTTCACATGGATATGTTCAAACGAGAGTTGTACACAAAGCGATAATGGGGTTTGCCTGCCCAGCTGATCGTAGTCTGCTTGTGCGGAGCGTACGCAGAAGCGCTCACACCTGCTGTATGTAAATGAGGCTCCTGTTGGATTCCTGCAGGGCGGAGCTTAGAAGCTTAGCTAGTCCCCAGCCGAAGCCACACCAAACAGTGAGAACCAGGCCCAATACTTTTGCCAAAATTCACAATTTTCCTTTACACAACCTGAAATTCGATTCCGGCATACAAAACTTGAAAGAAAGGTGCATAACATGTGTGAAAATAGCAAAAATGATGGTTTGACCCATTATAACCCGATATATATCCTAAAGCGGGGTTAGCGCTAGCTTTGTTTCACGCGACAACTAGGTCATGCAAAGCGTCCAACACTCATTAAGTATTTTACTGGGCTTTCATTAGAAACTTCAAGGTTATCGATTTTTTTTCATTTGTTTTTTGTTTTTGTTTTTTTGTTTTTTGTTTTAATTTTTTATTTGTTTTTTGTCTTTGCTTTTTTTTTTTTCATTCTTATACTTTATTTTTTTTTGGGGGGAGGGGAGGGGTGGGGCAGAGAGGACGTACCTCAACCCCGTCCTTGCTGCCCATTACAGGTGTTTCGGTGCAGCTTCTCCACCCTGATTGCCCTGATTAGTAAAACAAAAACCTTGCTTACATAATTGATCTGACAGTGCGACACGCACTTCAATCGCCATTTAACAATAACGCAAAGTAAGTCTGTTTTGCAGACAAGAAAGTTTCCAATTCCCTCAAAACGGAATTGGAAAAGGGATGGGGCAATTAAGGCAGAGTTCAGTCTTCGTGGCTTTGGCTTGGGTGCTGATATGTAAGGTTGTCAGGAGTGTTAATTATATGCCAATCCTATTTCACTGGTTCTTCTGCAAATTTTGGTCTTTCTCGTGATAAAGGGGACCATACAAACTGTCATGCTTTCCCCGGGTTTTGCCAATTATATAATTGGGCCTAATGTATAATTTTATTCTGTAGAGATATGTAACCAGTGTTACTTTACAAATGAAGATCTGCAATAAACTGATCGCAACACAAAACCGAAACTTCGTGACTGGGTTGCAGCGATAACGCAACAGATCGCTCACAAACACACACATTATACATGGCCGATCGACCAAGCAAAAAGCAGTGTGCAGAGCCACTTTACAGACAGACTACGAAAAAGAAAAGACATGAGTCACAGCTCTATTGTAGAAACTATATTTACCTGTTGAAACAAACGTGATATCGTAATTTTTCATGATGTATTGTACTTTTTCTGTACAGGTTTTGGGCAGCACACATGGTGTAAGCTGTAGTTTGGCAGTTGAATGTGGGTGGGTTTCCGTGTAGATCTCCATGTGCATTCTTTGGAGTGACATATCTTTTAATATTGTGGTCTCCTGCTAGGGTTTCAACCCCCAAAAATTCCGATAAAGCAAAATCAGATAAAAGATACTCAGTTGGTAAGTTAAATGTTTCATCAGTAGAATAAAAAAAGCGATGTCCGATATGGAAGCAAGTTTGATCATGCACAGCCACCTCAATTATGCTTAATTCCGTTCCTTAAATTCCTTAAACATATATAAATCGTAAATGCTTTACAAACTTCGTTGATATGAATCCAACAATTGATCTAATATTTTGCTCGATGATCGATGCATATAAGAGCATGTACTTTAATCACATGCAGAAATGTAGCTCAAAACATGCTTGGTGGACTTTATCGTATAGAAAAGAAAAAAAATCTGCCATAAAGAGCTCAATTATGTACTACATTGAAAACTATTATATAGCAGTCTTTTTTAGTGATCAACCACCGAACCGGAGTTCTGGGACTTATGCCAGTGAAATTCGTGGACACGTTTCGGTGCATCATGCATACCTTGTTCCAGAAACAAATAGGGAATGCCTTTGGGTTTTTTTTTTTTTTTTTTTTTTTTTTTTTTTTTGTGTTTGTTTGTTTTGTTTGTTCTTTTGTTTTTTCGTATGACATGACATGTGGGGGGAGGGGGGGGGGGGGCGGTATTATAACTTTTATGTCAAAACACTGTATTCAAGACCCATTTTTTCACCAAACGATTATTCGATTATTTTCCACACGAAAACACTACCTGTGAAGGACTTGTCCTCTTGGTCCTTGGCGCTGATAATTTTTGTCACCAGGATTTCCATGAATCAGCATCAATTTCCTCAGACATGACTGGCTTTAAGTTTATTTGTTTGTTTACTTGTATGCTTGTTGGCTTGTGTACAGAGTTTAGTTCAAGGATCAAAGTCTAATATTTACCGTAAATATTATCATTAATGCAACATGTATTAAAATGTGCTTTCGAATACCAGTTTTACCTGTTCGCTCGATCTTGGTATCATGACCGTCCGCAAAGCAGTGCAAGATATAGTAATAATAATAATAATAATAATAATAATAATAATAATAATAATAGTAATAAAGATAATAATAATAATAATAACAACAACAACAACAACAACGACATATGATAATAACAACAACAAGAACAATGAATTTGGAAAAGTACCCCGTTACAACAGGGGCACCAATCAAGCGGGGTTATTTCATGGTGCATCCACACATTTCCTTTCAATTTATTTGTAAAATACAATTATAAACAAAAAAAGTTCAAGTATTCAGTAGATTAATTCCGTTAGCTAACAAGCGAGAAGGTGTTAAACCGAAGTGAAACAAGCGAAAGCAAGATATTGCGAAAATAAGAAAACAAGAAAACGCTAATGCGAAAACACGACAATGGGAGTGCGAAAACACGACATAATTTCTGTCGTGTTTTCGCGGTTGTGTTTTAGCATTTTCGCCTTCGCGTTTTGAATTTTAGTGTTTTCGCTGTCGTGTTTTCTTGTTTTCGACCAAGGAAGAAAACAGTAAAACAAGAAAATGAGAAAACGCTAACACGAAAACACGAAAATGCGAGTGCGAAAACACGACATAATTTCTGTCGTGTTTTCCGCGGTTGTGTTTTCGCATTTTCACCTTCGCGTTTTGAATTTTAGAGTTTTCGTCTTCGTGTTTCCTTTTTTTCGCTGCTCTGTTTTCTTATTTTCTTGTTTTCGCCTTCGCATTTTTATGGAGAGAGAAAAATATTTTAGTTGGCACTTTTGTGCCACCATATTTTTAATCAATTTATCCATATACTTATATTCATGTTAAATATAAAATTGGCAGTAGAGGGGAGCAGTTGCTTTCCATTGGAGTGCCTTTGTATTGTTGAAAAGCTTTACCATTACGTTTAAACATTTTGCTTATTAATTGTGAAAGTGAATTTTTGACTTCATGTATGGGTAGATTTGTGTACAGTGTAAAAAAATCAAACATTTGACATTTTATGCTTTTACAATTTTGATTTTAGATACAAACTCGGAAGAATTGCTTATACTAAAAAAAAAAATAGTTCACAGTTTCTATAAAATTGTATTACAGTATTTACGAAAATGATTCCTAATTGCAATCAATCACAATGTTACTTCTTTTGATAATCTTTTTGATGTACATTTTGAAGCACCGGTTGTGAATCTTGATTTAACTTTTTTTTAAAATATAATTTGGGTACCCAGAGCAACAGCGGAATAGAGGAGTCCTCTTCAGAAATTTTGATATTAAAATGCCTTTTTATCTCCACTTTATGTGTATCTATCAAATTATCAATGGATTGTTTGTGTAATTTGTATAGGTCATTTGCTTTTATGTCTGAAATATTGTTTATACCAAGTTCCTTTTTAAAAACATCCAGATAATATTTCTTGCAGATGACCCCAAAATTATCACCTGCCTTATCTATGTTAGTGACTACAAATCTTTCTTGTAGTTCTTTGACTGTTTGAAAATTTAGGCTGCTTGAGATTAACCGTATTGAAATTCTAAATATGGGATTTGTAGCGATAAATTCTATTTCTAAAGACTCTTTTCAAGTTTGATAACGATCCTTCAAATTTCTGAAATTCCGTTTTTTCTTTCTTTGCCCATTTCATAGAGTAGTATTCAAAAGCATCACATGTATCCTAATTAATACCGTCAATGTTCAACTTCCGACATTTCTGATGTTGTGTACATTTTTCATCATATCTTTTAAACCACAATTTTGTATTATATCCAAATTACCTGTAAATACAAGTCTGTGGTATGCATCAACAAAATTTGACTATTTACTGTTAGACATATAATGACAATTTTGATACGATGAGATATCCCGAAGAGTAATTGAAGCCAGAAATTTCTTGTAATTCATTTGTGCAATATTGTTGGCATATTTATAGGAACTGGGGGGGGGGGGATCTTTCATTCTGCACTCTTTGGGTGTCATTTTAAGAAAAAAACTCAATTTGAAAAGGAACTGAATGTTAAGTGAATCAATAATTTTGCGTTTGAAAGGAATGCTGCAAAGCATTTGATTTTTTTTTTTATTAGAATCTGGTTTCCGAATAGTTTTTGTGTAAGCATACACAATTTCATGAACAAAAAATTGCGCAAATGTGTTTCCTGAATCAGTGAGACCCAAATATTCATTGATTAATGTTATGTCTCGAAATGATAGCTCTTTAAGAGCTGTATGTAATTGATCAATGTCATTGGAGAAAGCCTGTAGTAGATTTTGAACAAGGTCTTTTGTATCCACGTTCCTAAATTTCCTGTTTTTTTTTTTTTTTTTTTGTCCATAATTTATTCTTCTAGGAATACCAGCCTGATTATTGTAAAAAAGTGTACGACTGCTGTCAAGATTTGAAAAGTCCAAATTCCTAACATCACCGAAGCCTACAATTCTGCCATTGAGTCCATAAGGAAAAGCTTAGTTAAGTGTTTTGATCAAAAAGTCTTCCATTTTTGATCATTCCCTTGTGTTAACATGACTGTTTTTCGTCTAACAAATTTGGCTCTATGTAATTAATAATTTGTATCCGGCAATGCAAATGTGAGTGTTCAGCAGAATTGAAATGGTTACACAAACAAGTGTTTAACTTGTGATTTTTAATTGTAGTTATATGACCACTAAATCCCTTTTTAACTGATTGAGTAGTTACGCCGACATATTGTGATTTACATTTGATGCAGGATATCAAATAAATGATATTGGAAGATCCACAAGATTCTACCAAATGTTTTGATCGGGGGTCTCTCAATTTGAATTTTTTGTTAGTAACGTTGGTGTGAAATTCTTTGCTCTTCATTGAATTTAAATTGCAGAATAGACAGTAGCAATTTCCGTCAAAACATATTCCAAAATCAGCGGTCGAGGCTAACGCTGAATCGTTTTCAGTGTTTTTCTCACTGCTCATGATTGTTTTTGGTTTTTAAAGTAATTTTGAAAGCCCATCTTACCATTTATCTATAATCATGTCCCTAAAGAATATCCTGGTTCGTCGTTGTTAAGTCCACCTAGTTATAAAATCAACAATAACAGTAACTAAAACAAGGCCAAATGGGTCTAGACTAAAGACGTTACCTGGAATCCCGGTATGCTTTAAAAAATCATAAATCGGGGACCAACCTGTACAGACCTGTCCACCAAGCATCAATGGTTCAAAGCAAACAGAATTGTGTTTGTGTCTCTTTTTGCCCAGAACCACTTCCTAGTAGTCATTACGCTATTCCGCAGTCCGAACTCTTAACTCTCCACAAACTAACCTGTCCCTGTCTAACCTATATATATATATATATATATATATATATAGAAGTACTATTGTCCATATTGCACACGTTCCTCTGTATAAATTTTGACATAGGTTGTGTCAGCCCAAATAAATTAGAGGGTCTTCAGCGGGTAACTACTCAACATGTTTCGGAGCCTATTACCAGTACATGTCTCTCTGAGTAGCCGCTCCTTGTGTAAGCTAAATATTCAGGAAAGACAACCCACATAATAACGAATATATGTGAACATGGCAAATGATGGATTAGCTTATTACGTGAAGTTTTGCTTATAAATGCAGAGCTTCATTACGAAAGAAAAATACCTGTCAAACAAACCATAGTTGCTATCTTTGTATAGTACAGGTTCAGATAAGAACAATTTGACTCACCCCTGAACCAATATGTGCCCTTTCTAGCTGGACAGCCTATCCTAGCTAAACCACTCGCCAGTGTACGACTGAAGTTAAAACAAGCTGGGCCATTATATTCAGTCCCAGTGATTGCAAAATAAACAGTTGCAGCTAGACCACCAAAGGATATCCTAACAAGAACTGCAACAATGGATATCCACCACCATAAATGTAAAACAAACTCCATGATGACACCTACCCCTCATATAATTAAGCTCTATTTCACTGCCAACCCTGAGTCATTGTATCCAATTGATGTGTCAGGTTGTGACATTTGAGAAAATATTGTCAATTTTGAGGTTTTTTTTTTTTTTTTTTTGAGTAAATGTGCATGTCAGAAAAGAGTGAAATTCATTAGCCTTTATGCCAAAAACATGTAATCAAAACATTTTTTTCTTAACAAGATTATAAGTAGAATTAGGCAAACATGTAACTGTCGTAGGCCGCTGCTTGCTACCGACAGCCCAAGGGGGTGTAACCTGACAAAAAACATGCAAGCCTAAAATGTCTGAAAGTGAATATTAAAACAGAAAGATGCCAAAGATAAAGTTAAGTTGTCTAAAAACTGTAAATTATCGAAGCAAATATTTCTAATAATCTTTGGATATTAACAGCAAAACTATAGGGCAAGTTAGAAAAGCATGAAAGTCATTTGTATTTAAGTCAACAGAATGCAATGAAAATATAATATTTGTTAACCAGATATCAAGTACAATTAGGCAAGCTTGTAACTGTCATAGGTAGCTGCTTGTTACCTATAGCCGCTGGCAGTTTGACCTAACGAAAAACAAGCTAACCTAAAATGTCTGAAGGGTAAACATTAAAACAGAAAGATGCCAAATTTTGCAAATTACTACAATTAAAAATGAAAAGTGTGCTCCATATGTATTTAACATAGCGTACACAAACTCATTTGCTGGTAATATACTTGGCCAAAAGAAGTCTACAGGCATTCGCACAAAGGACAAGGAAAACAAACACAAAGACATGCACATTTAGGCTGTACATGAGATTACACATGTTCAATGTGGAGATAATTAAATAGATAGACAGACAGACATAAAGACAGACAGACACACAAATAAATAAATAAATAAATAAATAAATAAATAAATAAATAAATAAATAAATAAATAAATAAATAAATAAATAAATCTATGAAAGAATAATGAGTGAATAAATAGATAGATAGATAGATAGATAGATAGATAGATAGATAGATAAATGAATAAATAAATAAATAAATAAATAATAAATAAATAAATAAATAAATAAATGAATGAATAAATAAATAAATAAATAAATAAATAAATAAATAAATAAATAAATAAATAAATAAATAAATAAATAAATAAAAAAACGTCCGTAGTTATATACACGTTACTTGCCTGTGCCGCATTTTCCCGACGGAGACCAAATGAGCGGAGTTTGGACCCACGACCAAGCAAGACACGTCACCTTCTGTATGTATGAAAAGCCCACGTATGATTGGAAGCAGAGAATTGTAGCAGAACGCTGCCTGCCCCCAAAACGTCAGTGATCACTGAGTACAGGACAGTGTTCATGGCGTGAAAAGTTCATTAGCAACTTCTGGGTTTCCATTAGTGTTTTTCTCACTCTGCTTATGAAAATCAGCATATTTTACCACCTATTTAGCTCTCCAATACAGTACATATGTGTTACATGTATTTGTGTTGTCATTAGTTTTCCTGATACTTGTATGGATTATTGCTTACATTCTGATATCACATCTTGATTCCTGTTTGCCTATCCTAGTGGTATTCAAAGGTCGTGTATCATTTATGTTTGTTGTTGATTCTTTGTTTGTTTTTTTCCTTGTCACTGTACTTCTTAAGTTGCCTCATTACTGCATCAAATTACATGTCAGCCTACCTCATAGAAAGCCTTTGCTGACGTCCGTTCCCTCATATCCCCTTCATTCCTGATAGGTTTTACTCGTAAACTGCCACTCGTCCACCTTCTCTCCGCTTCTCCAATCATAATACCACTCAAATTCAATATTGGTGTTTCCTTCCCATTACAGCGTCTAAGTAATCATGGATATTACTATGATCAGTACATAGTGGCAGTCGGCCTTTTCTACAATAACGTAAGTTAGTTTTTTCTTTATCTTTCTCTGACAGTTGTAGTATCGAACTTGAAATGACGGCCTCTTTTTTTTCTACCTCAATGTAGCAAACTTCTTTTTGTCAGGGTACACGACACATACTGCTAATCCTGCTCAAAATGTTTCCAGTGTGCCTACGACGTGCATCCAAACCCTGAACCTGTTAACACTCTCACCATTAACGGTTTAAAACTTTGCCATTCAAATGTCCGTAACACAAGGAGTTCAGGTAAATTCGACGAGCTTTAATTACTAGGAAACACGGAAGGCTTCAGTACAATTACACTATTTGAACCTTGGCTGGCTGCAACCTCGCCTGATCAACCCCTCCGCATGAAAAAAATTCTACCTCCTTTAAGAAAAGAGCGCTTTGCAGGCAAAGGTGGAAGTGTGTTAACTTACATCCTTTCTTCCTTACCATGCCAGAGGTGCACAGACCTATAAAACCATAATTCTACATGTTTTTGGGTAGAATCCCCACCCCCCAAACATGAGGCACTGTTACTTAGAAATAACTTCCATTTTCACATCAA
>OZ026627.1:19796063-19813563 GCA_964020975.1 Hermodice carunculata
TGCAAACCTGAATCTTTCTGTCTCTGCAATAACTCACCCACAATTAAATTACTGTTTCCAACTTCTTGTGAAATCCAGGAAAAACCAAATCAGTATTTAAATAGAATATTGTTTACACTACTTGCCCATGTTTTTCTACCTGCTTGATCTTAACTTTTGAACATAATGTAACTCTGCTTGGGATATCTATCCTGCTCCATCGGTGTCAACTTTATACAGAATTTAAGTCTCCAAAAAACAAAGTATGTGGATCATTATATGTAGCTTTCATATCTACAAGTGAATACTCAAGTCGTTCTATACCACTCTCCTGGCTATCTCCATATATAACTGAACTTTGAGGCGCCACATATGTGGCCACAAAAAGTAAGCTTTTTTCTAGATCCAAGAGCTGATCGTCAAGCACAATAGTTTAACAATCCCATCCAACATATTTCACTTCCTTCACTCCATTTGCTATGGTATCTCTCATGAAAACAAACACACCCCCATGTTTGTTTTGGTCTCTGCAATAAGTATGGCACTTGAAGCCAGGTAACCAAGTGCTCTACTCAGTTCGGCCTATGTCATAGATCCAGGTCTTCACCACTGCTATGATATCATACTCTTGCAAGACAACCTTCAACTCTTCATTGTCTTTGTGTCGCTTCAATGACTATGCGTTCCAGTTATGAACTTTATTTTTTTCCATGTCTCTTGAGTTTGGCCTTGGCCACACCCCTGGCCTCTTTTATTCACTTGTTATCGTATGTGTGTATCAACACACACTTTTCCATTTTTCCCTTCTTTCTTTCTTTCTTTCTTTCTTTCTTTCTTTCTTTCTTTCTTTCTTTCTTTCTTTCTTTCTTTCTTTCTTTCTTTCTCCTGTAACAGTGAATTTGTCTGACACTTTTCTCTGACAGTATTATATGTAGACACAAAAACTTGGCATGATTGAACATCCATACAAGGAGTTGTACATTCAAGCAGACAATCAAAGATGTATTTAATTATGCAGATTAGGGGAATTTGAAAATATAAATCTTGAAAATCCTAGAAAGTATTTTAAATAGAGTTGGTATTCCATTTTCTGCTAGAGCATTATGTACATTGCACATCTATTGAATTTTAAGCAAGAGTTGTAACAATTTTAATTATGCTTATTAGTAACATTCGAAAATTTGAATTTTGAATATCTTCAAAACTATAACAGATAGACATGTCATTTGAACTTCTACTAGGGGTTATTGACCATTGCGCATCAAATGAATATAAAACAAAAGTTGAACCAGTTTAGATTATGCTAATTAGCAGCATTTGAAATATTGAAACTTGAATATCTTTAAAACTATTACAGATAGAGATGTCATTTCAACTTGTACTTGGGGGTTATTAACCATTGCAGATGTAATTAACTTACAACAAAAGTTGTTTGAGATGTTTGAAATTATGCAACTTAGGGGCATTGGAAATTTTAAATCTTGAATGTTTTTAACAATATAATATATAGAGTTGTCATTCCAACTTCTACAAAGGGGTTATTGACCATTGCGCACCTAATGAATTAAAAACAAAAGTTGTAGCAGTACAAATTATGCTAAGTAGTACCATTAGAAATTTTAAATCTTGAGTGCATTCACAGCTATGGTAGATAGAGATGTCATTCCAGCTTGTACTCCTATGTTTTGAATTAGTTGTACATTGATATACCAATATGCATTGAAGACAAACACACTGATTGCTATGCAGCAAATCATCTTGTCTAATTGAATGTCTTGTTTTTTGCTCATCACACACACATGTACGTTGATCAACAAC
Organism: Hermodice carunculata; assembly: GCA_964020975.1. NCBI lineage: Eukaryota > Metazoa > Annelida > Polychaeta > Eunicida > Amphinomidae > Hermodice > Hermodice carunculata. Next base: position 19,797,861 of record OZ026627.1, read on the forward strand.
TAGCTTGCCATAGCTCAAATGTGCCTGTCTTTCCAATTCTCTTCCCTTGATCATGAAAGGAATCAGGTTTCTCATTGTGCTTCTCACTCTTTCACTTAAGTCCTCTTATACATCAAAGTCTGATTCTCTCTTCCAGGTTTTTTTTCTTGCCACAGATAAAGTTTTGTCTTTTGTTTTCCATTTGGTAAATTTAACAATTACTAGTCATACTTTGTTTTGTTTCTTTGGTCCTAATCTATGTTCTCACTCTATTTTCACCTCTGCTTCATCGGCAGCATTGTCAATTTTAACTCATTTCTTAAAACAGTTCTTACTTTCTGCCACACTTTTCTCATGCCTCTCTTTCAGGGTCAATTTTCTCAGGGAATACCATAAAATATGAGGTTATCCCTGCGCGACTGCACCTCCAATTTACCACCTTTGCCCTTTTATTTTCCATTCTCTGCTTTCTCAATATTCTCCACTGTATCTCTAAATGTATCCAACTTTCCTTCCAGTTCATTCGTTTTTTGTCATATATTGTCGTCCTCCCCTGATGTAATAGTGTTCCCTGTCTATTGGTAAGCCCAGGGTTGGCTTCTTTGTCTCCTGCGACCAACAACAGCGTGCACGGTACAAACTTGACGGACTGTGACACTGCCAGCCTGGTGATGGCAATCAATGCTGGCCTCAATTTGTCCATTGGGTTTGGTTTGTAGAAAACACCCAATTCGACAGATTCACGGTGCAACATCCACCCTCATCTCTTCCCTGATACTTGTTTTGGCATTAAACAGAATTTAGATCATCCACTGAAGTTTTTGTCACTCAAAAAAGCTTCCACTTAAGAACCAATGCAGGGCTCAAATGCCTGCAACCGGTGCTGCCACCTCTCCTTAATTTTGTAAGTGTTAGGTTGTGTCCTCTCAATATGACATCATCATTAATTGGGGTGAATATCTGGTTGTTTTGTCAAGTTGGTGCATATACTCATAATTTCCTTGCTACCGTGACAACATTAAATGTTTGACTTCTAATTATCTCAAATTAATGAATATAAATTTTCTCTACCCACACATCTGCATTCTTTTCATTTACGTTGCTTCGCATATATATATATATATATATATATATATATATATATATATATATATATATATATATATATATATATATATATATATATATATATGTATCTTATTTATTTACTTTGTTGCAATCCTTAACTAAAGTCATAACCGAATAGATCTATATGACCCGTAAGTTCCATTACTTCGCTCTGTGCCAATATTAAAAAGTTCTTACTTTGTCTTGTCCCCTAAATTGTTGCCTTCTGCACATAAAAAAACAGAGTATTACACTATAAAGGCTATTAGATAATAAAATCAATAATAAAACCTGAACAGATCTCATTATAAACCATGCTCAAATTGGCATGTAAAGCCTATTTTCTATTTCAGCAAATGTTGGTTCTAATGTTGGTTCTAATTCTCGTTGTGGGCAATGTCATGACACATTGCTTTTCCAAAATATTCTTCCCTGTTTGACTTCTATTCCATCGCCGTACGGTGAAAATAGACAATCCGATAAATATATATATACATATATATATACATATATATATATATATATATATATATATATATATATATATATATATATATATATATATATATATGTATATATATATATATATATATATATATATATATATATATATATATATATATATTACTTGCATGCATTTTACCATTAACACGTTTTGATTAACTATTCATCCCATCATGTCACAAAGGTGCACGTACCATTTATTTTGCCGGACATTTACATAAAGGGATCAATCATAGCTCGTAAAATGAACGCGAGGCACTTGTAGACAAGCAGGATTAGAACTTTTATTTGTAATTCCATGCTCTTAAAATATCTGTACACAATTTTCGGCTGCTATGGATACACAAAGGTATTAGAAATATCCGTGGCTGCACCAGTTTACTTTTGAAAGTGCCCGGCAAGAAGAACAGGCGTGTTCTGCTAAGCAACAAATACAACAGTTCTCTAAGTTTTTTTTTTTTTTTTTTTTTTTTTTTTTTTGTGTTGAAATTTCGAAACGTTTTCATCCGCCCATAACTTCATCTTTGCCACCCAACGTTTTAATCTTTTCTGGTGTTGGCTGATGAATTACTGACTTACTCTGATGTTCTTTTATTTTAATTCATTTTTTGTTTGTTTTATTTGATTTGATTATATTATATTATATTATATTGTATTGTATTGTATTATATTATATTATATTATGTTATGTTATGTTATGTTATGTTATACTTTACTATATAATAATATATTATATTTTATTTCATTTTATTTTATTTCATTTTCAATAATTTTCTTCCTTATGCAGTTTATTTTTACTATGCAATACAAACAATTTATCCTAGGTCATAATCGCAAATACATTGATATCTTAATACTACAATTACTGTTAAATCATCTGCCCTACTGTCTGTCTCGTCTGTGTTTGTCCTCTTTTCTCTGTTCCTGCGCGTCGTGTGCGTCCTGTGTTGTCCTGTGAGCGTCTTTTCTACGAGACGGACCTCGCCCTGTTTCCCAATCACATGCAACTTTCATATGTATTATATTGTGTACTTTGTTGTAATAAAATCCGTTTAAACCAACAGATGCAGTGGTGTTTGTAAGTGATCTATCAGGTGCTCTATCGTCACGCCATTCCACGTAAGGCTTTGAAATGGGTTGTTTTAAGCTTGTTATTTACCTGAAGATGACAAATATTCCCGTGTATCTCTCCACCATTCAATAACTATCTGTTTGTGGCGGAAACAAAACGTGTGCTTGAAAGCAGTCCTTCTCACTTCCAGAACAGTCATAGTACAGTTACGGGACCAGTAAATACTTATTTATATGGCTCGTCTGTGACTTTTTAAGTCTACGAAGACACGCTGGCTTGATGATTTTATTAAGAAATACAAATGTGTCATAGCTGTGTTTGTTTAACTGTCTCTTCAAATGGCACCAAGTATCACCGTGCATGTTCCAATTTTGTCTTTGTCATTACCACTGTGACTGCATTATCATAACATTCCCACTAGCCTGAAGAATTTGCCTATAGTCCAGTGTATGTGTGTGTGTGTGGGGTGGGGGGTGGGGTGGGCATTCTGGCCTATGATGTTGTGCTGGAGTCAATTCGCAACTAATTATAGTTGAATAAAGTGTGAACCATCTGCCGGTTTCTTTCATCTGTGATATATCAGGTGCCGCTTAATGCAGAGTTCCCTTTCAATTTGTTCTCCTTTCGTTTTTAGCCAGCTGCAATAAAGTAACTACGATTCTATTTTTCTGATGTGCCGTTTATATGAATCAAGCAAAGGAAACTAATATAGGGGTGAATAAGAAACGATGACAGGAATCTAATGCACATGTAATAAGCCGAACAAGTACACTTACTTGTTTGTGAAATGAGTGAAGAAATATATGCGATCTTCCCTTTCTATGCATTCGAAGTCATGTCATATTTGATATGCAGTTTTACGTGCATGCAAACGAATATCCTTATTGAAAACTGTGCTGTTAGCTACACACCCATATATATATATATATATATATATATATAAATATATATATATATATATATATATATATATATATATATATATATATATATATATATATATATATATATATATATATATATATATATATATTAACATTTGTTCTGGTTCATAGTGCTACAAATACAGGAGAGGAAACGGAGTTTATTGCGCTGTGAATACAATAGGATGCGAGAATAGGGAGCCCAGCACGTGCAGCCATAGGCAGTTGCACTACGATGCCGCACCATACATGCTTGCACTTGGCCTACGCTGATTGGTTAAAAAGGCTCAAGTCGCGGCCCACTTGTGTTAAAAGAATCCCCATATTGACATGTTTTTGTCATATTTGTAACTCATTTTCATGACAAAAGTTAGAAGATACACTTCATGTAGGCCTTAATTTAAGTGACAATATATCTGGCATACCCACAGCTTTTTCCTCTTTAATTGACAACTTCTGTCTTGTAGGTCTGATATGTAGTAATTTAACTTTTTTTTTCTGCTCATTTGTGTGTGTGTGTGTGTGTGTCTGTGTCTGTGTCTGTGTCTGTGTCTGTGTGTATGTCTGTGTGTGTGTGTGTGTGTTTGTATGCGTGTGTTTGTGTGTGTGTGTGTGTGTTGGTATGGTTAATCTATAGGCCTGCCAAACTCAGACCAAAATTCTGGCCATACTTTAGGCAACTAAGAAGTAAAAATATGGAAGATTTGAAACTCGCTGAAGAACAAAAATTATGAACGCCTGGGAGATTCTATTGACAATGCAAAACAAGACAGGGAAAAGTTGGTGGCGTAAAGTTAATTGTTTTGACACAAAATGAAGCGTCTGATATCCCAGCATTGCTGCATGAAAATGAACCGTTTAATGACAACGAAGCTGAAGCTCAAATTCTAAACGATTTCTTTCATGACCAAACCAAAGTTAATGATACAAATTTTACGCTCCCAGCGTGCCAACCAGATAATCCGGTTACATTAGATACTATCTCAACAAGCAGCAACGAAGTATTTTTCGTTCTGAAAAGTTTGGATACTACAAAAGCCAATGGTCCAGATGGCATAAGTGCACGCTTGCTCCGGGAAGGTGCCCCTGCTATTACAGATTCTCGGGCAAAGCCGTTTAACATTTAATCTGTTTAGTAGTATATTGCCGGGAGAATGGGAGAAGACAACAGTAGTCCCAATTTTTTAAAAAGGGATCATCGAACCACTGTAATAATTATAGACCAATATCATTATTAAGTTCCGTAAGCAAAATGTTCGAGAGAGTAGTATTTAAATACGTATTTAACTTTTTCCGAGGCAACATATTTCATATCCGACTCACAGTCCGGAACCATACTGGGCGATAGTGCTGCCAATCAATTTGTATTTCTGTATCATAATTTTTGTGAAGCATTAGAATTTGAGACGGATGTAAGAATTATATTTTGTTATATAACGAAATCTTTTGATCGCGCCTATCACCCGGAACTTACACACACATTAAAAAGCGGGAATAAGCGGCCCACTGCTGCAGTGGTGCGGTGTTTTCTTAGATGGACGTGTGCAAAGAATTGTTGTCCAGGGTGCGACATCGCGTTGGGGACGAGTCAAAGCAGGCGTCCCCTAAGGGTTTGTTTTAGGACTGCTTCTGTTCCTAGTGTATATATAAATGATATAGTACATACAGTTCATTCAACCACTCGGCTCTTTGCCGGTGACACAACTCTGTTCATCAAAGTGGATGGCGCCGCTGCTGAAACTAAAGTTTTCGATACTGAATCGCACGCAGTTGAAGGTTGGTCGCGGTGATGGCTTGCGTCATTCAACCCTGTGAAATCTACCAGTATGGTCATCTCTAAGAAAAGGAGTCCTTTAAATTACTCCGATCTTATTTTTATGAATGAAAAGCTACCCGACGTTTCGAATCACAAAAATTTAGGCTTTACAATTCGCAGTGATCTGTCCTGGTCTAACCATATGAAAAATTTAACAACTAAGTGAATGAAAATGGTGAATATGCTTAAATACCTGCAGCTTTGTCTTAATAGGAAATCCTTGGGGATTATTTACCTTTAATTTATCAGACCTCTCTTGGAGTATGGGTCAGTTGTATGGGGTGCAGCAAGCTAAACCCGGATCTGTTCAAAAAGGAGCATATCGACTCCCCTCAGTGCGCCTGTGGAAACGGAAATGAAGATTTTTTTTAATCATTGTTGCTAGTGTCCTTCTTATATAACTCAGAGAAATACACTTCAGAACAAAATTATGTCCTTTGCACCATTCCCGGTTTCCACGAAATTATTTGGGTCCAAAGCATGTACCTCCAAGCCCAATGAAATTATTTTTGACGCAGTCCATAACTTCTTCAAAGCAACAGGCAGACTGGGAGCTGTTACGTAGTTTATACTATGGTCAAAATCTTGAAACCAGAAATATAACGTCTGTGTATATAGTTAAGTGAAGGCGGACTGCATCTCTTTACCCTCTATCTGTGAGATCTTGTGTCTTTCCGATTATGCTCGTATGGCGCCGCCACTCTATCTGTCCTCGTCTTATGGCGTACTTTTTTCTTATAGTGAATTCTCTCCTAACCTATGATACGTGACACCTTTCCTTTAATCTTTTTCATGTGCAAGAGGGATTTATATAGGGCCTTGCCCTGTTTCCAAATTGTATCCTTACGGAAATAGAAATATCTTTAAACCAAAGGCCGAAAAGACACCCGCAGACTTAAAACGCATTTTCTTTAAAATACCAGAATAAGTGTCCACCTCTCAGTTGGGGGGTCATGAGGCCGAACCTGGATCCAGCGGATAAAGTTTTTTTCTTTGCAGATTTTGGTAGCACAGGTCGTCTCATTCGATTCGAGAATCCAGTTGGTGACCGAGGGCCACTGCTGAGCATTTCGGGCAATATGCAAATTAAGGCAGTCATTACTGAAATGCATGGTTTTAGCAATATCGCAGGAAGTAAGCATGCTAGCAAGACGAAATTTATGTCTATACCATTATTTTTATGGTCAAAGAATCAGATGAGACCACTTTTGAAGTGCTATAGTGATTACCTAATACAGAATTTGACATGGAAGCCCGTCAAGGTACACTAATGTGCTACCTTCAGGAAATAACTCCTTTATGACTTGAAAACGCACCACCTTAGGGGCCATATCACTTGTCACGCTTAACGGCATTTGACGTAAGAGGGTGGGAGGGGGGGTTCATCAGCTATTACCATTAATTTGCTCAAAGCATGACAAACAATATGAAAGTGAGAAAAAGAAAAAACAAAACAGAAAACGAAGGGAGTTCCAGGTTGCAATATACATCACAGAATACAGATGTTGCCACATTACCATCACTATATAGTCCTAATGTTACTGGTACATATATATACAATCTGTTCGCCTGAGTTTGTATATTTTTAACTTTATTATAGATATATGCCAACTGAGTCTTTGAACCGGAACAGGGTCTCTTATCCTGCACTTAAAAAAACGACAATTTGAATTTAAATGTTGCAAAAAGGTTTTAAGAGAATAATTAAATCCTAGTCAACAGCTTTCCTTTGTGCACTCTGAGCAGGTATACTTCATCGTAGGTATACTCAAGAAAGCTGTTGAATAATGTATAAAACGACGATTTAAGGAGTTAAAAACAATGCAAACTTCATAAACACACTTTGACAAGTATTTTGAACTTTTAATTGTTTTATTCTAGCTAAGGTAAATGGTTGTGGACTCGGGCATTCTATGCATTTCACACGCCTATACACAAGGCAAGATTTCAAAGAGGGGTGTAGATGTATTTCCCCCTGGTCGCAAATGCTCGGTGTAAAAATGTTAAATGCTTTGGTGCAAAGATGTATTTTTAGTACAGTAGCAAAACTGTAATCATAACGCTCTCCCTGCTATGAGCAACTTTAGTAGTGCAGATTATTTTTACCCAATAAAATTATTTTATATTCAGATTCTACGTGGAAAGACTTTTCGTTTAAGTTCCAGTATGCCTATAGTCTAAATACAGCTTCAGTAATGATGGTCTTAGTCTACAGCTTTCCTTGGTGCAGTTTGTGTGCTGTGCCCAGTGTACTAGGGCCAGCTGCTGACTTAGTCCAACTGAAAGATGGAACTTGACATACTGCTGAAAAAAAGTTAAGTTCAGTAATGGCTGTTTTATTTAGCATATTCCCCGGGATGCTCAACAGTGACACACGGTCAGCAACTGGATTCTTGAATGGGGCTAACTGGGCTACCAGAATATGCAAAGAGAAACAACTTCATCCGCCGGATCCAGGTTCACCCCCAAATGGGCTTTTGCCCTCCACCCACCCATCTTCTACTCCCACCCCCAACTGATAACAGTCCTCTAAAACATCCCAAAATTTGGCACCGGAATTTGGGGGGTCTTTAATGTACTCCTAATAGAAATTTATTATTTATATGAGGACGATCTTCCACACAGACCATTTCTAATTTTGCACTTTCTAGATCGTGACGTCCTTTTTTTACCAAACAGTTTGAAGCGTAAAGCACCCGCATATATATATATATATATACATATACATATATATATGCACACATCCATGAATGTGTTAATATGTTCACGGAAATGTCACAGAGAGGAAGCGGTTCACAGGCTTGAAACTCAGCCTACCATGCATGCAACAGACATGCCGACCCCCAATTTGATAATACATTCTAAGGCGCTTTGAACTTTGCTAAAGCTGTTAGGACAGGTGTGGATTTGGTTTCTGAGGGTCACAGTATCTCTTGAGGGGCCATCCGTGACCGGTTGGAAGCTCGTAATAGCATATAATTTTCATTCTTGTCGATCTCGATGTAACGTGAACAGTACACATGCTTGGCAACTTTTTGTGTGACTGAGGTATCGAGGTACCAAGGTACAAGGAAAGCTATTTCTTTTGTGCAGGCTTTTTCACATGTTCTAGCACAGTTGTACGGATAAAGGCATTCGCATGGTAAAGTGTCAAAACGACGCAATGTGCTTCGTGACAACCTTCGTTTGGAACGAAACCAATATACGCACACACACACAGATATATATATATATATATATATATATATATATATATATATATATATATATATATATATATATATATATATATATATATATATATATATATATAAAGTACACAACAAAAGAAAGTAATCAGAGTTACCAGTGTAAATATTTTGGCTGCCTGTAAATACAACCTCACAATTCTTTGCCATGTGAGTACTTGGACATCTTAGGGATGGACACACACACACTAAAAATCAAGGAAATTTGACTTCACACGTAGCGTGTATATGGGACAGGGTCAAAATCTGGTATTATTGCGTGGCTCGTCATTTAAAAAGAGACAACAAACACAGAACGGCATGATTGGTTTCTATAATTTATTACTGTTAACTGATTACAGGTGATCTAAGTTTAAAGGAATATGAAGATACACTTCATTGCACATGTATAGCCTAGTAGATTCTTGAGATTTATTTTTTGGTTACGATTATCACAGCTGCTGTTTTACGGCTTATTGCAACGCTTAGCTATCACACTCCTTTAATAAGATGGATGCAGGTTCAAATATCAATATTCCATGTAACCACCTAAGTGTTGGAGGCATTGCTCATGAGGATACGCTTCATGAAGCTGATCCCTGATGTCAGGACTGGTCCTTGTTCTGGTCCTCAATGCCATACTTGTCACAAATCTCACTTGTTGCCTGGTTGTCACCTTCGGCCTCCCTGTCTGGGCAAATCAGTCACAAAATCTGTTACATGAAACTTCCTTCTAAGGTCATCTAATGTCTTGTGGGTGACGCCAGAAATCTGTGCAACGCAGTGGCCAGTTACCCCAGTATCCAGCATCCCTAATAGATCTGGCACTCTCTTGGTTTGACGACTTGGGCACGGTCTTCATATCACAGTCAAAGTCACCACAGGGAAAGCTCAAAGGGTACCCTTTATTTATACCAAGAAATGCCATTGTTTCAGGAAATTTACCATATATATTTATTAAGAGGGACTAAACTCGTTATGCTATCAGAAAGTGTGAAGCCCATTCTCTTCAGCCAAGTTCAATGCTGTTTTGGGAATTGTGCTTTTGGACTCTGATTTGAGTCAAGTTCAAGTGAAGTCCAGCATGGGCTCCAACACTTTTGAAAATCACAGGGAAGGTATTCAAGATGGTATGTAACACATGTACCAAGGAATATTGATGTTGCACCTGAAAACGTACCAAATTTAAACTCCACAATTTCTTTTTTTGGCCTAGTGTATATATATACATACAAATATATATATATATATATATATATATATATATATATATATATATATATATATATATATATATATATATATATATATATATATATCAAGACATTTTAACAAAAATGTGTCATAACAGGAAAATTTGACACGTTCCACACCCTAGATATTTTCAGTTTCAACACTGCATGCTTTAAATTTATCTCCCTATTATGAGATTTTCCATTTCAGTTTAGCAAAATTAAACCAAAAGTAGGAACTTGCAATATGAACACGAGCGACAGGGGCAGAATATTATTTCTACATCAGGGAAAAGAAATCGCTTGAGAGAATGGATTATTATTTCCCACATAAACTTATAAAGCATTGATTGAAATGTAAGTGTGCGTTTCGTGCCCAATTAACAGGCCTATTCAGATGTAATATGTCTTCAGCAAACCGACAATGAGACAAGAAGGCAAACAAATATAAGTGCATGTAAGACGAAACTATCACACATTCGTGTGCACACATGTTGCACAGGCACATGGTGTGCAATCTCAACTGAACATTTTGGTACTCTTTCGCCTTACACGGTGGTTATAGTTATTCTACACCGAAGCTGAGCACAATTGAGCAGCCATCCAAGGTATTCGCTTAGTTAGACTTCCCAATCGGAAATAAACTGATGCTAAACAGCATCTCCTGCCACTACTTTAGACAGCCATTGTTGCATTAAGCAGATATGGAATATTAGCAAATTGGGAGCCAGCTCCAAAAGAACATAAGTGAAGTTATGATCAACTGACTTTGGATGCACAGAATCGAGCTGTCTCCTGACCTTTGGGATAATACCTCGTGTAACCTTACATTAAAACCATCGTCACTCTTTCCAATATCAAAATCTTTACTCACACATTTCTGATGTTGTCATTTCTACATGAAATAGATCCTTTATTACAAAGATGGAAGCTAATATGTGAACAGGTTAAAGTTGTGACTTCCGCAACTGCCTTGACCACAGGGTGGAACATCATGGTGGCCATGGCGGTGGCTGGACGTCGCAGTTGAAGATCTTGGTAAATTGACTGACAACATCTTCGTCTTTATCCAGAGAATTGTGAGAACCCATTATTGCCTTATATATGAAATCATCGCTGCTGGCTGACTATGATCTGGCCTCCACATCTGTAACAAAAATGAGATCAATAATAATTGTGGCATACCTATGATGGCATATTAAACACACACACAAACACACAGGCATACACACACACAAACACACATACATACATATATATATATATATATATATATATATATATATATATATATATATATATATATATATATATATATATATATATATATGGGGGGTAAACAGTTTCTACGTGTTTGTTTTTGCTGTATACAAATCATACTTTTTAGGTATATGTATGTTTTCAGGTTATAATAACTGCATTTAAACTTGAGATGTTACATTCCTGAGTTTTCAGGTGGCGTCTTCGATTCATTACATACTGAAGTCAGTGTACAGGTAGAAATGTAACTCCATTTTTTGCATTCATTTGGGATACGTCAAAGGGCAGCAAGGACATCATTCTATGCTATGCATAAGTGCAGATAAAATTACCACTCGTTCAACGTCTTCGAAAGACACATATCCTGCGTTATTCAACGGAACAACAGATTTGTCTATCTAAGTTAAAAGTATTATAGACCATGTTACATTTATTAAGAGTTTGGAAACACTAACCAAATTCTGAAAACATAAAATGCAAATAAAGAGATTGTGAAACTTGAAAAGAAGTTACCTAAAACTCCTTGCAATTATGTTGTACTTCATCCAATCCACAAGCACATGAACGCATGCACAATATTTCCTTTTCACATTTTAGCAGGAAAGCTTGTACCTACAATGAGATGGAAATTCTAATTGACCTAGGTTGACATTAAATGCAGGTGCTTTATAACTATATTATGCGGTTGGCAAATTCTCGTATAAATGATCATGCCACAGCAGAGACTTATGAAAACTATACAAACAATGTCACTTAGAATATTTTATTTAGACATGCCATTATTTCAACATCTCTTTCCGACGTGCAATTAGCATGGCAGATGCATCTCTTTGTGCTAGCTGATATGCGCACCAGAAACAACTCAATTACAACTAAACTTGCTGAACCATGATCAGAACTAGCGTTCATCGCTTTTACATGTAACGAAGGGTAAATAAAGGGAAAATTTTTCCAGGTATACAGTGGTATCCGTCCGACATACATTTTTTTTTTTTTGCTGTGAAACACCATCTTCCAAAATCATTTTGTTGTATTTCAAGAGAGAACAATTTGTGGTACGGGTTTGTGAATGTGCCAGTAAAAGCAGGAAAAAACTAACAAAAAAACAAATAACAAAAAACAAAAAAACAATAAAAAAAAAACGATACAAAAACAAGACAAACAAACAAACACACACACACACACACACACACACACACACAGTACATAATTATGGGGTTCGTGGTGGTCAGTGTACATCTTGCACAGCAATATTAGCAGATCCATGGTTTTTAAAGCGACCAATAACCAGGTACTCTGAGAAAAGATCCACCTTGGGTCACGATGGGGAATCTTCTTGCTCAGCGTCTGACTATTTTTCCGAAGTGCAAACCTTCTTTCTTTTAGTGGGCACTCTTCTCCGGTGAATGTCATGTTCGTTAGAATGTTGAATATATCTCTAGAACATTGTACATATATCAATCGCAATTTATCACAAATATTTGTCTTGTATTTGCAAAACTTCCAGTGCCACATCTTCGACACAGTTGCAAAGTGTTACTAGGACACATGCTGATAAAGCTGTCAAACGACGAACTTCCATGTTATGGTTATATTCTCATTAGATCCTTTAAATGTATTTTTCGGGCCTGGTTAATATTGGAAATAATGGCAAAGCTGAGCCCTCTTCAGACGTGTGAATTCAAGTACTAATATCTCCTTAGATTTACCCTACCCCCATAAGACGTATTCCTGTTATAGACCCTTTTTATATACGTCCACGCACAGGATTCGTTTACACATCTGTTGTAAGCCATATAACAAAAGCATCATGTCCAGAATGATAAGCTTCGGATGCATGTTTGGCAATGCGCTGGGGTATAAAAAGTAATGTTACAATATAGAAAATAAAAGAAGTTGTTAGTGGAGATGTGAAACGGAACGAAACGTTTATATACACAACCACTTGTTACAAAACGGTCAATACAAGAATATAAAATGTCCATCCATTAACGATAAATGTGGCATAAATTTGCTGAAACAATTTCCATAAAATCAAATTCCAGTTAGTTAAGTTACAAAATAAAGTATCTGCACACTGGTGTGCACCTTTGCTTATTCCGTATTACAAAGATCCAAATCTCAATCAACTGTTTTCATACCAAACTGTAGGTGACCCGCCTTTCATATACCAATTATATGTAGCATAGGTTATACAGGCACATAAAAGCAGGTAATGACGATTCGTCCACACTACGGCAAGCAGTGACAAATACCTGGCTTGCTCTAATATGCGGTATGTAATGTGCAATGCTGCATTATGCATTCAGTTAAATACGAACTGAAGCCTTTCCATACACTTACAGTTTTCAACATGTTTTTTCATATGCACACTTTCTCCTGTTGCCCATGTGCATTACGCTGCACCAGATGCGTGGTGCCTGCCGCATCTGTGAGCAAGTCAGAAAAGTCTTCCGTCAATACCCTCATCTCTTATTTACTTTAGACATGTTACTATCCATATGTACATCTTTATGTGTCTCTTTGGCTAACCATAAGTTCCCTTGGTGTACACTGGAATAAAGCCTCATTCTCAGTGGCACCTTTGTGGTTACCTGGTTATGTGACTGCAGCTGAACTGACATAAAACACACAATGTACAGTTATTATAAGAAACTGTATAACCACCCAGATCAATGTGCAACTCTAACGTGCTAGCATGGTGCATTTTGCTGTGGCCAGTTGCATCAGCTTTGCAGTCATTTTCGTCAATAACCCATTTTACCACAAACAATCCTTTGGGCTATACCAGGAGCTCAATGTACTCTGCAGGGAACATGATAAACATCTTCGCACTTCGATTGATCTTTACGGTATTTATTTTTTCTCTAACAATGACATTTCTTTTTCGACTTACAGTTACCTAGTTCTCCCCGTGCAAGTTTACGGCTTTTCTAAAGTCTGTACCTGAAATCTGCACACTCCATATGTACTTTGGACATTAGTGCAAGAACCGTCTTTAGTATATAGGTCATGCTCCATTTGATAATTTGTTAAAACGCTAAAACTTCTTAAAATAGTACAGGACCAAGTGCTTCGCAATTGTAAAGGCACAATTTGTTCCGGAGGCGTTGTGTTTTTTCTATTATTTATATAAATATATTTTTTTCGTTTTAAACTGTCTTACTTCCTCTCAAAAGGTGTCAATCAATTGTCCTGACATTTGACGGCAACACTGATAGTGACAGGATTGCACATAGTTTGTCACTAGTCGGTAATACTTCAGATTGCTGATTTTTAACAAGTTGTCCACTTTTAGGTACTTTACGGTTTATATGTATATTCCGATTGATTACAATGTGAGTATAAGAGAATTCCGATGGAATTCACATCCTTTATTCCTCCAAAAGCGTTAGCCAAATGCAATTCAAACGGGATAAAGATGTTCCTTGGCTTTAGTTATCTTTACATTAGTTACGAATCTGAATAATAATTGCATATTCTTACGTACACTTTTTGAACCAAAGGTATGTTAAGGTCTATTTAAACACAGTGGGAATAAACCTGGACTAGGTCACCAGATTTTTTCTGCTACACGGTAGTGCTGTCATTTTCTGATTAAAAAAAAAATCAAAATTAGACCAAATAGACAAGGCATATGCACTGTTAATTTAAATTTTGTCACTAATGTATAACAGAGATAGCGACAAACCTGTTTTTATGGCTTATATATGTGTAATTGTGGTTACCAGGCTCATGGCTACCTTTAAACACTAACGTGTACGTCATGGTAAATGGGTTGTGGAGTACAGTATATGAAAGTGATAAAGCAAGATGTCTTTGTGAAAGTGATACAGCAAGATGTCTTTGCGAAAGTAATACAGCAAGATGTCTTTGTGAAAATACCCGAATGTCACCTGTTGCCTGACAGTAATACTCTGTTGAACCAAAAAAGCTGTGAAGTACAACATGTATCGCGAAGCATATTGCTGTCAAAATTACTAAGAATGTACACGATACGTGTTAATCACCACGGACTCTACGATAACCAGTCAGGGATGAACCATTGTATCTGCTAAACAGACAGGACATCGTGTGCTTCAAGCCTCAAAGAAAAACGTGTTTGATCGGTTTATGATGCAAACACCGTTGCATTCATGCTAAAAAGAGAAATAATTTTATTTCATATTTTAATAAATAATTACAATAATGGATGATCAGCAGACAAAAATGACTCGCGTTCTGTTCACAGGAGTTGTTTCGTTACTTAATCCACTTTTTTACGCTTTTTGCCATGGTATGATATTACAAGCAATTCATTTTGTGTACCAGCCTAACTTTATGTTTCCCACGTAATCCGAAGCGTCACTGAAATATGACACATGTAGCATTGAATATGGCCAAAGAGTCATCCCATTCCTCACGTTCATCAAGAGCATTTTGGTGTAACAGGCCAGCCGTATATAATCACTAAGATGTAATACATTTGGCATGGGTAGAAAAAATGTAAGTTCATAGTGATGCAAAATAGAACCAAAAACATGCATTATCCTACATAATAGATATTACTTAACAGTGTTGTAGTTTTGTTGATTGATTGAGGA
>OZ026627.1:19816063-20001063 GCA_964020975.1 Hermodice carunculata
GATGGTTTTTTGAGGCGACAAAGCCATGTAAAATTCGCCACACCTGTTAACAAGCAACACCTACGTATAACCTATGCCACTGAATTACCATATAAAAATATTTGTTTCAAAGGCGTCGGTTTTGGACCTTCTTTGCTTTGTTTGCCAATGTGTTCGTACAGAAACCAAATGCAAATTCCTCCTTCAAGTAAGTGTCTATCGAGGGTCCTACCCACCAATGATAGGACGTTAACTGAATACAAATGTAAAATAAAGGGATTGCATTTCATGGGAGTATGCTTACCTGCCTGTTGTTTCATAGGACGTCCATCCACTTTTAAATCAATGCTTCGTAGCATGTATAAAAATAAAATCCACGAGAGGCAACACCCGAGTAAGTAGGAGCACATCATGCTGATTTCTCTGTGCATCAACGAACCAACGATTTTTTTCAAAGAGCGTTTTTCTTCACTTTCACTCCTTTGTTTCACGTACGCCGATTTTCCTAGAGCAAGGATAAGCAAACAGATTATGCAGCTATGTAGCTGTGCGGAACTTAAATCACCAAAGAGAATAAGCTAACTTTTTATGAAGCAGTCAGTGAGGATGAAAACTTTATCAGGGTACTATTCAGGATTTCTGGTTAATAAAGAAATCTAACCACTGTAAAATAAAATGTGAAGAATTTAAAGAAGCAAAAGAAGACGACTCTGTGCTCTCCGAAATCTACAGCTGCTGAAAGTTTAGATTGTACCGCTCTACACATATAATATTTTAGTGCTTACCCATAGTTGAACAGAAGTTTTATATTACCATGATAATTGCCAATATGTCACTTTGACCATTTAATGTGGTTCAAACTCGAAATAAACAAGCAGAAATGGAACCACATTTGTACTTCCCTGTTTATATTTAATAGACACCAAGGGCTTAAGACCCACTGCGTTTATGCTATGGCGAAGTATGTATGTTTGGTGGTTCAAGATTGAAATTAACAATGCCAAAGGAAACCTCATAAGTACCTTCCTACTAAGGTTCAATGGAAATAATGCAGCCACAATACAGCATCACGAATGTGGAAAATAAAAAAGAATAATATGTTGAGTCATTAAAATAAACAAAAGAAACTATTATTGAATCATCATCATCATCATCATCATCATCATCATCATCGTCATCATCATCATCATCATCATCATCATCATCATCATCATCATCATCATCATCATCCCGTTCTTTAATTTAATCAACGTCTACTGTGGCAGCTTTGACATGTAAAAGCAAGGCAATTCATACATTTTTTTCTTCACAATATTGAAAAACATGCACTGTATCACTGCTATACACTGTAACAGTCTGTAAAGATATGTGGTCATAATGTACATTATCAAGTGTAGTGAGACTTAGTTCTCATACAATTAAGAATTATTCTTTTCAAATATTCTCAAGACGTAAAAAGTAGCGGTTACGTGTGGTTTCCATGTTAGTCTGTGCTTACACTGGCCAGGGGCACACTTTTCTGACAAATTTTGACACCACACCCTGGCCTTTGGAATCAGTGCTCATGACGCAGCAAAAGGGAGCCAATGATGCATGACATTCAAAACAAATACAAAACTTATCAGGTCACATACCTGGGAACCTATCTTGCCCACTACTCGTTGCAATAAGGAATTATAGGCACTTGTATATGGCATTCCCTAAAATATTTCCATGAGTATAGTTTCAATATCAGTTTCAATGTTGCCGGTTTCTGAATCATGTCACCCAGACACAAACAAACAATCATCAAAACTGGATATGCTCCTCACGGGAGCCGTGTCATGCGAAATTTAGCATTTTCTGTACTCTTTTAAATATTTGAGATTAAGGAGCACAGAGAATCAATTGTAATCTGGTGGCAGTAGCAATATATCAATTTAAAATAGTTTTGAACTTGCATGTTTCAAAGATCATCTAAATCAATCTGAAAAATCTCACCTGTCTCTGGTTTTTTTTTTGTATGGAAATAAATCCATCGTGATGTCAATTTAATATACTCCCGTCGAGGGTCCTCCCAGATCAAATTTAACTTTTTCTTTAAACTGAAGTACTTCCGTTCACTCACCCTTGCGTTCTATGAACTGGTATTTTATTTGGCTCCATCATGCGTTGCAATATCCATTCTTGCCCTTACTTTGACTCATTACTTATATTAATAACTAGATACCCCTCCGGAGGGAGCTACCTCAAGGTATATTTTCCATTAGCCTGTTCATTAGTGTTCTAGGTCCATCATCTCACTATATCTAGTGATTTGATTCGTTTGCAGTCATATTGCTCCTTGGGAATCTTTGAGGCAAAACTCAATTTTTATTTTTGTTTGTTGTTGTTTTTTTTGGTTGTTGTTGTTTTTTTTTTTTATTTGTTTTTTTTAACCATTTCAGTCTCCTAAATGAATAGGTGAGGTCCATCAATAGTTCTCATAATCTACAATAATGAGAATATTTTTCAACATTACTTAGGTGTTGAACTGTCATCCGTCATGAGTTTACCTCTGCTGAGAGCCATGTTAAGCTAAAGTCCACTCTTTTTGCGTCCATCGCATGTCACATGTCCATTCTGGAGTCCTTCAGTTGTTCTGAGCAATAAAAACTGTCAGTTCCGTTGCTTATCAAACATATCGTCGAGACTTTTTGTAAGGAATCATCGGAACTGGATATACCTTTTACAGGAGTCATGCCAGGCAAAACTGAACATTTTCTTCACCCTCTTTAATATCGAAGAGTAGCTTGCGCCACGGATGAATAGTGTATTGGTTGTTTTAGCCTGATATCAATTTTAATTTGTCTTGCACTTGCATGTTTCACAAAAAAAAATTAAAAAATAGACAATCTGACATACCTGTCTTGTAATTCCCCTTAGGCTAAATTCAATGGCTGCACAAGCTCCTATGCACCATTGACAATTGGTGCCTAATCACTTATGCACCACTGACCACGATTAACTGGTTTTGTATTTTCGATTATTGTAAATTATCATGTCTATAGTGGTACTGGTATGGAAATAAATCAGGCATGATGGTTACTTTTCCCCTTGTGCAAAGGTTTTTTTTTTTTTTTTTTTTTTTTTTGTTTTATTTTTTTTGTTTTTTTTTCGAAAAACAATTACTGTGCCATGGGATAACCCGTGTGCTTTCTGAAATGGTCTGGTTAAAGGGTTTAGTATGATTTGTTTTGTTCGTAACTGCCCTTATATTGATTTATAATGCATGATGCTCGGAACAGAACCTATTAAGAGAGCTGTAGCAAGCCAAAGTTTTCATTTTCTCTTTTCTTTTGCGATCTTGGATCCATTATGCCATTAAATCAGTGAGTTTATTTGTTTGCCGAGATATCCTGACAGATCTCTCGGCATAAACTGAATTGTTTCGCTCCATATTGTTTCAAAATGTTCCTAAACAATCACACACACCTCGTATCGGAGCCTTCTTAGGCTAAATTCAATAGTCATAGAACCCATGTAATTTTCTGTCCACCATTGAGCACGATTGATTGTTATTGTGGTTGGGATTGATCATAAACCATCACTGTAGCTGAGAAGACCTCTACTAGGAGTTTTCTCAGGCTAAATTTCATACTTCCCATCCCTCCAACAGTTTCACACATCCCATTCGTTTCCTATTGCATTTCTGAAGATGGCCATCGTTGAAGTGCTCTTAGGCAAAATGGATATAATTTACCTAGGCTATTTTTCAGGTACTTCCAAAAGTACTCAAAATAGGATGCGTCAAAATTAGCCAGTCTTTAAAGTTTCTCTTCAGCAGAGCACTTATTTATTATTATTATTATTATTATTATTATTATTATTATTATTATTATCATCATCATCATCATCATCATCATCATCATCATCATCATCATCATCATCATTATTATTATTATTATTATTATTATTATTATTTTAAATTTTTGAGCTTCAATTAGCAGAATATGTACATCGAAGTGGTAAAAACATGTAATACATATAATTCAATATAAGCCGATATATAGAACAAAGACTGCTGATTCGTGGAGTCGAACAGGTAAAGACACCTGTACTAGTCGACCCCCCAGGGATGATATATGAGCTGGATGAGCACAGTCTGTTACGCTGTGAAGTAATGATAATGAGAGTTAAAAGTAAGATTATAAAGCGTGTTGTCAAAAGTTAGCCTGTATGGATAACTATAACATGATGAACAGTTTGACACGTATAAAAGAACTTGGATCATTTGCATGTCTACTCCCTGCACACGGGACAGAAGAACTTGCTCACACATGCACAGGTATTTGAAGAATCAAAGTACTCAGACTGCAATTTCTTGTTATAGGTACTTAGTGTTTTTTTTTTTTAATGTTGGCTGATGAAGAATCACAGATGTTACAGGGTAAGACATTCAAGGTGTGAATTGCACGATGAACATATGGTGAACGAAAGGTTTCAGTGTGGCAGCGGGCAACTTTGAACCGGATGCTATTATCGGAGTTACATAAATTTCTGGAAGCTTTTGGAACTGGAAACATGTTATGGTAGACTGCACTGTACTGACCTTTTAGACATTTGTAGAGGAAACCAAGATCCAGTTTCTCCCGTCTGTAGGATAAAGGAAGAAAGTTCCATTTCGCTAAATGGGATTCACAGCATTCAATGAAGGGATACCTTAATATATATCTTGTCGCCCTTCTCTGAACAGCCTCAAATGCTATGAGGTTTCTCTTACTGGTTACACTGCAGACAACGATACCATATTCCAAGTTACTGTGCACTAAACTGATGTAAAGTCTCTTAGTGGCATCAGAGGGGGCCTTATACCCACATGAACGTTCTAAACCACCAAGGCACGGTTGGCACTAGTGCAACATTTGGTAATATGCTTAGACCAGTTTAGACAGGAGTCAACTCAAAGCCTAGATCAGTCTGTGGGGATACGTGGTTAAGAAGGGTGTTGTTCATACTCTAGGTCAAAACAATGGGGTTACGAGACCTTGTTACAAGTAGGAAGCTGCATTTATCAGCATAAACAAAACATATTACATACTAAATAATATAAAATTGAATTAGAATAACACTACAACCTGTGCAACAAACAATTAAAAAGCAAGACTTCTGGAGTGATAACAGTATTTCATTGTCAAAGGAGTGATTAAACAAAATTCAATTAGATTGCAATCAATAAAAATAAAAATGCAATATAACTTTATTCATAACAAATCAATACAAATATATCAATATAATATAAATCCAATTATAAACGTACTCAGTAAATGGCAAGTCCATAATTCAGCCAGTGTAGCGGGAATCCAGAATATGGTTCCGCTAAAACAAAAATGCTTATGTCAAAATTGGGCAATTTTGAGTTCCCCTCCATATTTTAAAACGTTCTATCTTATAATTTTATAAGTGGACTATATCAGTCCCTCCATATGAAAGTAATTATACAAGAGTAGGTCCTTATTTTTGCTGCATAAGTGGATGTTTTGGTTTTAGGCCATGTAAGACGAACTTTAATATTCTGATTGAATAATCTGAAATTTTTACATGTGAGATCAATAAAGGTATAGCCAGTTTTACATTTCTTATCCATATATTTCGTGCAATACTACACCTTGAGACATATAAAGTCCATATCAAGATATGTGGTCCATCCGCTGTTTTATTAAAAAAGGAGAGTATGTTGATGCTTTTATGCGCCATTCCCTCTTCAGTCCAAACTGTGAAAACCCCTAAGGACATGTCAAAGATAGTCCTGCCATCATTATCCAAAATATCCTTTCGGCTGCTGCTTTGCAAGTGTATTCTCTTGTTCTCCGTAATATCTAACTGCTCTGCAAACAACCGGATAATGTTCATGCTGTGTGCCAGGGTAGTACTTTGATCAGCTGTCCACTATGCAAAGGGATCGTTTACATGAAGCAGTCTTTGTTCTCCTCGTCGCCGTTGGTCAAATAAGTCCATTGCATCATATGTCATAATGTCCCACATGCCTGTTTCCTGCCTGAACACGTTCCTTCCTTGTAGCGGCATAGCAAACCGGAAAGCATATACATGTTCTCTGAAGAGAGGAATCAGATTTTCGTTATATTGTTTGCCCTCTGACTGCGAAAAAAATCCGTGGACACGGTGTAACAGTATGTAACAGTATTACCATAATCAGTTGAAAATTACTTTTACTGAAATAAGTTACTGGTAGATAAGGGGGTCATATTTTTCGATGGCATAAACTCCACTCATGATATAGCTTTCAACTATTTTTTTGTAAGCTTTTCAGTTTTTGTCTGGTTGAGATTGTAATGCAAAATCGATGTGCCACTGGGTTTAGAATTTTTCTTTGAGTACGTTTTGAATCAAATTTATACAGACCTTGCTAAATCGTTACCACTATTTAGTCAAATATCTTCAGAACCAGTTTCACAAAATGTAACATTTACAGTCCGTAATGAATGGGATTTATCTGATACCATCAGCTCACATGAATATGTTTTCACGTAGCTTGACTGCATGTCAGTATGAACTATTCACGTCCTATTTAATTGTCTGTTCATATATCCCCCAAAACAGCAAAGGTTGTTCTGGGGGATATATTACAGACAAAGAGCTGCTATCAGGTATACATGTCGGGATAAAGACTCCAAATCATGTTCTGGTAGTACCCGCTAATGAACCATGTATTTCTTGTTTATCGATATGTATTTTCGTTTATTTTTTATTCTTTGAACGTGGCACATTATTAATTAAGTTTCTGAACACTTATCAGATTGGGGAGGACAAGCTAGTGACAGGACTGGACACGGAGATTATACACCTTGGATCTGGCTTTTATTTGTGCTTCTAAACCTGAATATTGCTTTAACTAGAAAGTTAAATTGAGTAGAATGATAGATCCAGTGCCAGTGTCCGACTTGTGGACTTGCATCCTGTGTCTGCTCTAACAGTTTATGGCAACCATTTTCAAGAACAGATCAGTATATTTGTTTGATTTTTGTTTTGTCTTTGTTTTTGTTTTGTTTTTTTTTTTTTTTTTTTTTTTTTTTTTTTTTTTTTTTGTTTTTTTTTTTTTTTGTTTTGTTTGGTTTTGTATTTTGTTAATTTAGAAAGAAGATAAACGCATTTATTCCACTTAGATATTGTGTGCAACAGCGGTTGTAAAATATAGCATGTAGTGCCATGCATCAAACGCATGAAGTCATGTATCGTATTGAACATACATCAAAGTCATTAGAAATTAACATCCAGCGGTCCCTCAAACACTATTTTGTTTTAAACTGTACCATACACATCATGTAATCTTAGGTTCCCATTGATCTTTACACACGATCTGTTGAGCGTCTGGTTATCGACAGAAAAGCTTTTTCGGTATTTTTTAGGGGCCACATGGCACAGGGGTCAAGACCTTCAGAAAAGCATGCGTTTGTCCTGTAGGTACATTGGGTATCACTCTCCCTTTCTACAAACGAACATTCCTTGGTAATGCTACTGAAATATCACACAATCAGCATGCTTTTAAAAGCCTTTATATTGTACAGAGGTACTTAAGGACAAGATATTAGTAGAACTAGAAATGTCTGACACAGACGCCTGCAGCTGTCATTTTTGGATATTTGGTTTCTTGCCGATGGAGCGTTTATTGGGGGCAATGGTGAAACCTGAAAAATAATCTTGCCTTGCCGAATGCAAGGTCTCGATAAGGGTGTTGGGTCAATAGATGCATAGAAAAAAAAACCCGGGCAAAGAAATCCGCATAACCGTGTGCATCTTCAAAGGCTGGTTAATATATATATATATATATATATATATATATATATATATATATATATATATATATATATATATATATATATATATATAAAGTGTTATGCACGTAATTTAAATACGTTTGGAGATACACGTATACGTTGCTAACTTGACATTGAACACTGCACTGTATTTCGAATATATATATATATATATATATATATATATATATATTCTTTTTTTTTGTTTTTTTTTGTGTGTTTTTTTTGGCTTCTTTTCTGTTTTCCCTCTTTTTTTTGCTTTTTTGCCGTTGTTAATTAAACTTAAATATGAACTTCTACCATGTTTGCAGGCAAAGCACCATGTTGATGTTAAAGATATCATTTCATCGTGAGCCGTATGTTGAGGCTGAAAAAAAAGTCTCGTTCTTTCATATAAAATTCGTCCGTCTCTGCTGTCTATACTCGGTGATTTTTTTTCAGTGATTCATGATGTTTGTTGTGTGTGTTTCTGAAAACTTAATTATAGTACCATTCAAACACAGTGTAGAGTCTTGAAATGCACACAAATTTATTAAATATATTGTACACTATAGAAATATAGCGGTAAAAATGGAGATATCAACTTCTTTCACTGTTTTTTACTGTGTCTTTGTTTGCAGTTAACTTAATATACCTCGGTTGGTATTGCTGCTAGGACTCAGTGCTAAATAGCGTTCATTATTTACAACAGGAAGAGTATAGCACTATTAAGATAACTGATGGTTGTGTATCTGAAAATAGTGTGATGTATATTTTAGAAGCAACTGGACAAGCGCTAATCATTTATTATGTCTAGAAAAGTTAAGAAATATATATATACATATATATATGTATATATATGTATATATATATATATATATGTATATACATAAACACACATACGTACATATATGCATGCAAACGTTCATACGTAGATACACATATGCATATATACTTATATACATATATTCACGTTCCTGCTGGTAAAAGGTATTTCATACAGTGATGTTACTGTTATTCAATAGGCATCGTATATTTTAACAAAATAAAAGTTATTCGGTAAACGGATTTTGTAGAATGATCCAAAATAAATGGGTGAAAAGCTCACACTTTGCCCCCCCCCCCCCCCCCCCCCGTCCTACTTCAGAGTGACATTGAGCTGGAAGAAAAGAATACACTGAAAAAGCGGTATGGTCATGAAAGCTGTGATAGCGAAGAGCTCAACAAATTTTTGAAAAGTGAAACAGGTCTAAACCACTAACTATTCGAAAATCAGAATCCTTATACTGGCCTAAATTGGAGACAAAATGTTGACCCATACACTACCATCTTCAGAATTATTATAGCATGTTATGCAATTTTACAAAAACGAATAATTGCACATAAACCAATATGTACATGCATAGAACATAAGGTAAAAGATTGGGAAGGGGATGCCGATAATGATGATTATGATGACGGCGAAGAGGAAGAGGAAGAGGAAGAAGAAGAAGAAGAAGAAGAAGAAGAAGAAGAAGAAGAAGAAGAAGAAGAAGAAGAAGAAGAAGA
Source organism: Hermodice carunculata (assembly GCA_964020975.1). Lineage (NCBI taxonomy): Eukaryota > Metazoa > Annelida > Polychaeta > Eunicida > Amphinomidae > Hermodice > Hermodice carunculata. Next base: position 19,825,363 of record OZ026627.1, read on the forward strand.
AGAAGAAGAAGAAGAAGAAGAAGAAGAAGAAGAAGAAGAAGAAGAAGAAGAAGAAGAAGAAGAAGAAGAAGAAGTTGGCATATTCAGGCGATCCCAAACCTTGCTGAAATTGTTGGTAAAGTACAGCTCACATTGGAGACTTCTTAGGCTTAATTCAATAGTTAAAGAACCAATGTAATATCCTGTCTTGAGCTCGATAATCGTTATCGTAATTTGGATTGATCATCAACCATCACTGTAGCTTGGAAGAGGTCTCCTAGGAGTTCTGTCAGGCTAAAATTGATACGTTCCATCCCTTTAACAGTTTAACACACACCTTTCGTTTCATATTGCATCTCTGAAGGTGGCCATCACTGGAGAACTCTTAGGCAAAATGGAAATAATTTTACTTAGGCTTTATTCCAGTTACTTCAAACAGTACACAAAAAAGGATGCGTCAAAATTATGTGTGTATGTGTGTGTGTGTGTGTGTGTGTGTGTGTATGTGTGTGTGTAGTGTCTGGCACACAGATATATCGTTTCACGTTCAATATATGCTGAAAGTTAATTATCCAAGAAAAATCTCATTTATTCGACTTTTTCTCAAAGTCTGTTGTTTTGCTTTTACCCCTTTTTTATGAATGTTTTTTTTAAGTTTTCGAAAAAAAAATATTTTGTTGAGTTCCCATTTCTAAAGTTAGGAAAAATTACGAACAAGGACTGCATGATGGTGGTAGGCTATCTGACGTGTCTCTATATATATGTAATTGTACAAAAGTAGGTCAATTGTAAATAGTAATTTGTCTGTAAAATTAAATCTTTTGTATGTGAGCCATGTTAAACGAACTTTGATATTTTCATTGAATCATTTGAAATGCTCACATCTCAGATCCAAATGGGTGTCACCAGTTATACATTTCTTTATGAATTTGATATATTGCACATCTGAGATCCATAAAGGTATAACCAGTTGTACATTTTTTTAAGCCAAAGTCATAACATATTTCTCTGGGTAGTTATATAATACTATGTATTATATCATGGTTTTGGTTGTGAAAATATGCCGAAATTCACCTTGGGACATAACAGGTCCATATCAGGGTATCTGTTACCATATGTCCATTTGCTATCTTATACAAAACGACAAAGGAAGTTGATGCTTTTATGCACCATTGCTTCTTCAATCCAACCTGTGAAAACACATCAAAGATAGCCCTGCGATCATTTTTCGTTCTATCTTATCGGGGGCTCCTTTGCAAGTCTATTCTCCTGCCCCCTAACTATCTAACTGTTCTGCAGACAACCTGGTAATGTTCATGTTGTGTGTCAGTGTGATACTTTAGTCAGATCCCGACAATGCTAAGAGGTCGTTTACATAGGGCAATCTGTGTCTGCCTTGTCACCATTGGTCAAATGAGTCCATCGCATCATCTGTCATAATGGCCCACATTTCTGTATTGCCCCTTAGCACCTTCCTTCCTTGTAGCACCCTGTATTACGTGTCCCTCGTGTGGCAAGGTCTCAACCAAGTCTATGGAGTGCAACATCAAATCAAACTGGGTCAGATAATGTTATCATCAGGTTTCCAAAAAATTGCAATGACGTCGTGTATATATGTATTTATATATGTGACTTTGTTCTTTGGAGAGTAGCATGCTGGATCTCGCCGTATGTCTGCATATAATAATGTTCTAGATACCTTTCTCATTTATGATATGCAAAAATGGTAAAGGTGTTAAGTGGGTGTTGCCAGATGGTAATTAGACCACCATTCTCTTAATCAGTATGGTTGCGGGTACACATAATAATCGCGGTTTTCATCAGTGTGCACCCCTCCCCTAATCCATATCTCGGGTATCATAATAATATGTATATATATATATATATATATATATATATATATATATATATATATATATATATATATATATATATATGTATATATACATATATATACATTATATAATATATATATATATGTACGTATATGTGTATATATGTACATATATATATATATATATATATTTATATATATATATATATTTATATATATATATATATATATATATATATATATATATATATATATATATATATATATATATATATATACACCCCTGACGATATGTAGTCGGAATATTAACAATTCTGCTTTAGATTTCTTAATTTTGTCAATTTTCTCCTTAAATTTGCATCATTTAGAACAATGAAATATATTTTTAATTCAAATTGCATCTTAAATTTTGTGTAAACTCCTCAGTTTTTGTCTGGTTGAGATTGTAATGCAAAGTCGATATGCCATTGGATTTAGATTTTTCTTGGAGTACGTTTTGAATCAAATTTATAGAGACCTCCCAAAATCTTTACCACTATTCAATCAAACACCTTCGCAATCCATTTCACCAAACGTACCCTTTACAGTCCGTAATCAATCAGATTTATCTGATTCCATCTGCTCACACGAATCTGTTTTAATGTAGCTCGACTGCATGTCAGTGCAAATTGTTCACGTTCTTTTACATTCTCTATTCAACATCACGGGGTTTGTCGTTGGGAAATATTAAAGGCAAGGAGCTGTTATCAGGTGTACATGCTTGGATAATGGCTCCGAATCATGTTCTGATAGTACCCGCTAATGACCCCATGTAGTTTATGTGTGCCAATATGTCTTTTCTTCTAGATTTTTGTATCCATGGAACATGGCACATGAATAATTAAGTTTCTGAACACTTATTATATGGGTGATTTTGAAAAACAATGGCTGAGAAGTGTGACGCCATGGTCAAAAATTGGATTTACTTGAAAAATATTGCTTCTGGTGTCACTTTGGCCCCAGTATATTGTACTATGTGAAAATAGTAAAGAGAAGACATAGAAGAAAGTCCAAGTTTTTAATATTATTTAAAGTTATAAAAAACTAAATTACCATCAAATTTTTATGAGCTCCTTTTAAGTCAAAGTTGAACATCAAACTTAGTTTTCTTTCCCCAGAATAATAATACATTAACCAATCATGTATGAATGGATGCTAGATCAGTCTTAAATCATGGGTCTACAAAAAATTGCTATTTTTAGAAGGAAAATGTTATAATTTTTTTCATATAGAAAACTTTTCAGTCCCAAGAATTCAAAATAAACAATCTAACTGTGCTGAAATCACTTTAGACATCACAGCTGATCATAATGCAGGTGCTGTGAAAATGGTGTGTCAATACATCAGAAACTAGCAACACGATAGCTCCTTGAATAAACGCTCCCCTGTGTTACACTCCTGACATTAGCACAGGATTTCAAGTGAAGCACAGCTTCTCATATCAAAGTGCCGTATAAAAAAGCGCTTTTTGTTCTTCAGAATGTTAACACATTACATTGCCAAACGTGAAATAACACTATTTTCTAAGAATCAAGAACTACACAAAAATTCACTAGGAACGGACAAAATTTTTTTTGTTTTTTTTTTATTTGTTTTTGTTTTTGTTTGTTTGTTTTTTATATATTGAGAAAGTTTCAGACTTCAGAATTCAAAATAAACAACATAACTCAACCATGTGTACTGAAAATCTGCTTAAACATTGTAGCTGGTCATTATGCAGATGCTATGAAAAATGTGTCTTGATACATGAGCAATTTGCAACAATAGCTCCTTGACTCAACAACTAAAATGCACTCTCTGTGTTACACTCCTGACATTAGCATAGGGAAATAAATCACAGCTTTTTACACCAAATTTATGTTTCAAAAACACTTTTCATTCTTCTTAATATTAAATATTATCTTATCATGTTTCAATTAACCTTAATTCATTCTTAGAATCAATAACTACACACACAAAAATCGTTTTTTTTACACAAAAGATGAGGGTTTTTTTGCATATGGAGATTTCTACGATTTTAGAACTCAAAAGGAACAATATAAATGTGTTGAAAATCAGTTGAAACATGCAGGTTGAATGTAATGTTTTACACTCCTGACGTCAGTAGCTAAACAACTTCATCTCAAGTCTTCACCAAAATTACACATGACCCGAGAAAGTTACAATGTCTAGGATATACATACAAGGGTCTTAAATGAAGTGCAAAAATAAAAGTGCATCATTAAAATATATTTAATATCTATTTCATAGTGTTCATTCCAAATTAGACAGTGTCATTACCATATCCAAACCGTAGTCCTAACGAAACAAATCCAAGTCAATTCCGACCAAAGGCAATGTTCCTTGGTATGTATAGCTGAAACATATAAATTTATAGTTCGTATTTACCCAAAGAGACCAAAACGTAAGTGCAAAGGTCCATAGGGGGGCAAAAAAATTTATCTAGTTTTCACATGACAGAATGCAAACAGTTTTTTTTTTTTTTTTTTTTGAAATTATAGGCCTATTTCAGTAAATTGGCTTGAACAGTTGCATCATTCATGCATATACAGGACCATACAATTTATGAAAAGGGACCAAAATTTGCAGCACATCAGAGAATTTGTAAGTGGAGGTTCTTAACTTGTTGAAAATGTCAATAAAATTCAGTATTTAAAAAGCTACTACTTGCAACCACCATCTCAACAATGATCATCATCCATATAAGTCCACAAAGCGACAGCAACACCAACATCAATCCATCAGAAAAACCCTCTAGGCCTAAAATGACCATCAATAAGAATCTAAACAACATGATTATATAATTCGATGTGTTTTAGGCATGTAGTTAAAGACATGATGTTGTTTTAAGGGAAATAAACTAAGAGTATTTCAAAAAGAAAAGTGTTTGAATTACCAAATATAGTAAGTACATTGGTTCAAATGTTAAACATCAGCCAGAAGCAAGTGACATTAGGCCTCAAATCATTAAAACGTAGTAAAAAATGCATTACAATAGTCAAAATTTGTAGGGATAGCAGTCACATTTCAAGTTGGTTTCCAGAAGTATTTTTGAAAGGACATTTAAATGTTCAAGAAAGCATATAATCCCACAAATCATCTAATAAGTCAATTATTAGGGTAATAATTTAGAATTCCAAAAATGTAGTATGCCATTGTAAGTCATCTGTAAGTCAGCCAAGCATAATGTACATCTAACTCGTGGTTCAATAAATGTTGAAATTAATGAGTGATTGTCCATCTTGTACAAGGAAATATCTAGATCAATTAAAAGTACAAGAAAAGTGAAAACCAGCATTCAGTGTGACAAGATGAAAGCCGTCACACTAAATGCTGGTTTTCAGACAAGTTTTTTTTTATAATACAAACAATAATATTCTTTCCCTGAATCTTTAAACAATAGCTATTATAATTTACGTCTCGCTGAAAGTGTTACACTCCTGACATAAAAGCATTCATATTCAGGTTGCATTTTATTCCAGTGCAGATTCAGATACAAATTATGGAGTCCTACAGAACTAACAATTCTGCTGCATAAAACATCACAGTTACAAAAACAAACATCAGTCTTTTTAACACAAAAAGGGCGAAAATTGATGATTAGCCATTTTTTTAAAATTACCCATATTGGTCAGGATTAGACAGTGACAGGATTAGAAATGGAGATTATACACCTTGGAATTGGCTTTTGTTTGTGCTTCTAAACCTGAATATAGCAGGAATGTTAACGTAAGGAGAATAATATAACTAGTGTCAGTGTCTGACTTGTGGACATCGTTTTGCCCTTGTAAAAGTTTATAGCAACCACTTTCAAGTACAGATCAGTATAATTATTTTTGTAATTTAGAACGAAGATGAACGAAATTTTGTAAATTAAGATATTGTGTGCAACAGTCGAATGAAATATAGCATGTGAAGACATGCATGAAACGCATGAATCGTATTGCATGTACATCAAAATCATTTGAGAAGTAACATCTAGCAGTCCCTCAAACACAGGGTTTTTTTTTTTTTTTTTGGTTTTGTTTTTTTTTTGTTTTTTTTTTTTAATGTAATACACACTATGTAATCTGAGGTTCGCATTAATCTTTACACACGATCAATACACACAATCATTTTCTTCTCTTGAGTATCTGGTTAGCGACAGAAAAGTTTTTTCGGCCCTTTTTACAGCCACATGGCACAGAGGTCTCTGCATAAGACCATTAGAGAAGCTTGCGTGTGTGCTGTAGGTACATTGGGTACCACTGTCCCTTTCTACATACCCTGTTACGAACAATCCTTGGCAATGCTGGGGAAATATTACACGATCAGCATACTTTTAAAAGCCATCATGTTATACAACGTTACTTCAGGAGGAGATATTACTAGGACTAGACAAGTTCACGACACAGACGCCCATGCCTGTTATTAATGGATATTTGGTTTCTTGCTCATGGAGCGTTTATTAGGGCAATGGTGAAATCTTTAAAATTAACCCACCTTGCCTAATGCAACGTCGAGAAGGGAGTCAGATCGATGGACGCATAGACAATAACACAAGCAAAAAAAACCTGAATACTAGTGTTCATCTTATCAGGCTAATTATTATATCTATTAAGTATTATGCACGTAATTTTAAAACCTTTGGATATATTTGCATGTAACACAAATTTGACATTGGAGCTGTACTGTATTTCTGTAAGTGTGTGTGTGTGTTGTAACTGACAGAGGACCCTATGTGAATGTGGTGTAGTTAAAAAAGTCGTTCGTTCAAGTAATTTTTACGTTCCTGGGTTGCCGAATACGGTTGACCACACGATCACTCGTGATCTGATGTTAATTTAGTCCACGTGGACATGGAAGACACTATTTAAATGAAGCATGAAGGTACAACCAAGCACACAATTAGTTCAACAAAGATTCATCCACTCTACATAGTCACAAAATTCAAAGAGAACCTGTCAAGCAGCTTAGGGGAAGCTGTTGATAATAGTTATACATCTATGAGTAATTGACTTTACGCATGGTTGTGCCCACCACATTATATGTCACATAAGTGCATTTACATTGTAGACATGTTAACCTTTCGCCTCACTGATGACAGAACTCCAAACAGGCATTTCGCTAAGGCGGGCGTGTTTTCTTTTCTTATTTTCTGTTCTTTTCTTTTCTTGTTTTCTTGTTTGTTTGTATTTTTTGCCATTGTAACTAATACCTAGACATGTAGTTTCACAATGTTAGCAGGCAAAGACATATGTTGATGCTGAAGGAATAATTTTTTATAAGCCCTCTCTGGAGGCTGAAAAACTTCATTCTCTCTTCCATTTTAAAACGAAGTGACCCCGTCCGTCGGTGTTGTATATGCTTGATGAATCTGTTTCAGTAATTCGTGGAGTGTGTAATATGTGTACCTGAATATCATAATCATGGTAGCATTGAAAACACAAAGTAGAGCCTTAAAATGCAGAAAGAGATAAATAAAATTTATTGTGCACTATAAAATTAATATGGTAATAATGGATATATCAACTTCTTTCATTGACTTTTACTGTTTTTTATATTGTTAATTTAAATTTAACATTTTCAATGATTACTTTTGCCCTTTATTCACAATAGGAAGAATATAGAATTATTTAGATAAGGTATCGGGATAATATTTTGTGGAAGTAACCCCATTCCATTGATAGTTGGATAGTAAATTACAGTTTTCCATGCAAAATTAATTCATTGGCTGATTGATAACCTTTATATATTGTCCGGATGAATATTGCATTTCACTGTTTTATTTATGTTTCCGATGTAAATTAAACCAATACAAATTGGTATTTTTACCAATAATATCATTTTTTTTTTATATTTCTCATTTGACAATTGGGACTGCATAAGAGCCAGTCAGCCTTAGGCTAGGTCTTCATGTCTTCAACAGGAGAGCGTAAGATAATGAACCGAATTTCCCTTAAGGTGGATCTTTAGCCTGGGACTCCTTGCGTCTGGGATGGCTGTAGCTCGCTAGATCCCCGTCGCGTCTTTCATCCGTGATAGTTCCGGGCCTAGCTGACCGGCTATTTTTTCTCTCTCTGGTGACTAAAGCTACCCAAGATGACAAGAAAACGAGACAACCTGTCCGACAGGAAAGATAAAAGCTTAAGTTGGAAAAGGATAAGGAGAATTGCGAAAGTCATGAATATGGAGAAAATAGGGAAGAAACTGTAGGACTGCCTATCAATATCATAGCCCAACGGCCACAGAAAAGAAAATAATAAAAAAAGGAAAAAAGAAACAAATGCAAAATCGTAAAGGTGGCCAAGAAAGATTATCAATTTTATCAAAAATTCATATCCAGAAAAAAAATCATATAAATTGTCAAAACGGTTCCTAGCCCTTGGGATGTCAGATAGTGATAACACTAACACAGTCAGCAGCCATCATAGTTTATTGATAAGTAGTAAATAAAACAGTATGTTTTTCGCACGTATATCTTGTTGGTATTATACATTATACCATTTTCATTCATATATGTGACATGATCCCTCTAATCATAAACTATGGGTAGATCGACGATCCCGCTTGCCATTATGCTCTCTTCCAGAAGAGTCTAATAGCAGAATAATTGGTGAGAGTAGACGTAATGATTAACACCATAACGACACCTTTGCACTCGAGTGCATGTATAACTTTCTGAAAAGCCTTTGCTTACGAACACAAAATGAAATATGGTACGTGGCAAACAATCATGTAAACCCAGCTGACAAATAAAATCCCAGTGCAATTTTGACTGTTTGCTTTCGTTAAAATGCAGTCCTCTTTTTATCGGTTAAGAGGAGGAAATATGACAGCAGTGTTTCAAGTTGTTCAGAATGAAATTAGATATGAGACAAATTCTTAGACAACACGTGATGGTCTTTGCTTTTTGGTTCTTCCTCCGGGAACGGTATAGGTTTTTACCTTCTTGTCCGTCCGTGTCTTCCGAAAAGTCTTGTCCGTGTCATATTTGTTATACCGGAAAACCTATTGCTTATCAAATTTGATATCTTAACAATTCATAGGATGGTGGTGCCTCGCTCTTCAACACCAGGTCCCTGTGATCTTTAACTTTGACCCCGTCATGAAAAAGCTTGTGAGGGCCATGTATTTTTACACATGTACCATAATACTGAGAGATAACAAAATTGGTATTTGGATACGTCTCAGGACTTAGGGTGTGTTTCATACGGAAAAAGGGTCACCAGGACCTTTCATCCGGTCGCTAAAAACGATTGTGTGGACCACATTTCCTATATAGGACGTGGTCTGAAATACGTCATGGAAGGTGGGTTTGTGGCATATCAACATTAGGTCACTGAAGCCTTGACGTTTTTCCATTGATGGTTTCGTAGAATATACTAGTGAAGGCCACATTACGCATACCACCATGCTTGCAGGTTCCATACTATTGGTGGGTCCTGTATACCTCATGGGACATGAGTGAGACTAATATCAAAAGTAGTTAGCTGTGCTTTTGACCTTTGACCCTGTCACTTCAGCTGATAGTGGCGGGTTAATGATAACCCCTTCTGTATTAGATATTACCTTTCTGAATTAAAAAAATGTAGATTCTTATTGTAAAATTTGGTGAAAAGCGTTTGATACGTACAAATATCACAAAAACAGGGAGGATGTATACTGTATAATTCCCAGGTAAGCATTTCTGTTTACAGTTCAAATGCGAAACAACTCTCTGATGCTAGCTTTATACAGATTACTATCTATCTATCTATCTATCTATCTATCTATCTATCTATCTATCTATCTATCTATCTATCTATCTATCTATCTATCTATCTATCTATCTATCTATCTATCTATCTATCTATCTATCCGTCTGTCTGTCTGTCTGTCTGTCTATCTGTCTATCTATCTATCTATCTATCTATGTATCTATGTATCTATCTATCTATCTATCTACCCGCTGAAGACCCTTTAATTTAGTAGGACTAAAATAAAGCCTATGTAATATTCTGCATAAGATCATGCAGAATATGGACAATAGTACTGCCATATGTATACAGGTTAGACAGTGACAGGTTAGCTATTGGAGAGTAAAAGGGCTGCAGAATAGGGTAATGGCCACTACGAAGAGGTTCTGGAAAAATGTCTCTAATAGTATATATATATATATATATATATACATATACATATACATATACATGTGACAGTACACCTAAATGACCATCAATGAAGTAACGCCGTAATGCTGCAAACGTGATTTAACAACTTTGCTTCAAAAAGAAGCTACAGCGTGCTGAAAAAAACAGCACTTTCCACATTTATGGATGATATTAGGCGGGATGTGCAACTGGCCAGTCTTAACGGTCGTCTATAATCTGATAATCTTCTGAGACCGTATATTGCATTGCTGTCCTTTGTTTCTGTGTAATTCTGCAATCTGTTTCCGTTGCTCTGCAGTGTGTGCCCTTGTCCGCACAGTAATACAGGCTACGTTACTAAAGGAACTTTTGCCGGTATTGATCAATCAGATGCCACTTCAACTTCGCCAAGCTGTGATTTTTATCTTAAAAATATTAAAACAGTTTGCTGCTCAGGGAATTATCACTGCATATCCCTATTCAACTATGATATATAAAAATAATTAAGAAAAGGCGCATAAAGGCGCGTAATGAGAAATTAACAGTCTATCTTAGTTCTGACGACACAAATGTGTATATTGGAAACGGCCTAAGGTACCCCTAATGTGTCTAAGGTATGTCTAAACTTAATTCGACACCAAATTGAATTGAAGAGTTAACTGATCCATTTCTCATCAGCAGATGAAAACTATTATCATTCACACAAAATATTGCTTATATAACATACAGTCAGAATTTGCAGATTACATCATGCAGATACAAATTTAGAAGTCATGAAAGCAGTCCTCTATCCCTGATCAATGATCGCATCCCTGCTCAACGATAACATACAGTCGATTGTGTTTTTTTATACATACTCTGTAAACAATGGGTTAACATGAATGCAGTTCCCATATCACTTTTTTTGATGATTTGCAAGAGTTTCCGTTCTATTATACATACAACCCACGAGTTACAATGCATTTGTCCGTCGATCGCATGTCTAAGAACGCAACAAGTTTTTGTTTGTTTCGTTCTGTTAATCTTGCAGCCACACCAGCTGTCTGGTATTGCTGAAAATTTACTTTTGCGTTGGTGCCATGGGACATGTAACCTTCATGGGTCTTTATACTGCAATGCCTATTTAAATCGTTTTTATTACAGTTTGAATGTGCTAATAATGAAGCAGACGACATTTGCTTCCTAGTATGTTGGGTATGTTTATAATAATATCAAAGGGAACTCAAAGCCAAAACACATTTGCATCTAGTTTCAGATAATACCCCCTCCCCTGAAGGCACACTCAACGTAATTTAGAAAAAAAAAAAAAAAAAAAAAAAAAAAAAAAAAAAAAACAGACGACATTTGCTACTCTGTGGACTTCCCAACACTTTTAGTGTGAGAAAGCTGCATGCCGGTACATGAGCAGCAGATCGCTTAAGGAAAATGTTTCGGATCATACATTAGTTTTCATCTTTTATGACTTAATGTTATGATAAACAAATTATGTAAACATATCAGGTTTTGGTATCGTTTTTCGGCTTTGAATGTATTTGAGCATTCATCTCATTGATACTACATTAAGTTGAAAAAAATTAAACATGAATAAACTGAGCATGTTTTTTATCTGTTCATGGGCATCCGTTTCATTTGCATTATGTTAAAGCCACCACTCTCCCTCGTGTTCAAATATGTTCTACTTGAACGCATAATAACTCGTGACTGGACAACATATGTTTGAGCAATCAAATAATGTAAAACATATTATTAAATATGAATGAGAAGCCAATGACATTGAGCTGCTCTGCAGACCTCTGCATACCACACTCTATCGGCAGGCAACGCAGCACACGGCGACATCGGCCGGTCGAAGACACATCCGGATTTTCAGGTGCGTTTAATATCCTCATTTTACCACTTTGTGGCATGCATGCCAATGTATGTAATTCTAATATGGTGGGCACTGTGTATAATGTTTCATTGTTTTTATTTCTGGTAGCATTTCATGTGCATGTCAAGAACTTTAGCGCGGGTTGATTGCAAGTCATATCTTTATATATTGGTGCTCAAATACATTCTAGTGGTTTAGTGTGCCATATTTTAAGAAAACCAAATACCCCAAACGCTCATTTTTTTCAAATGATAATTGGTTGCAAACCTATCGTAGTCTTATAAAACAACTGCTACTTGATTTTGCTACACAGTTCTACGCCACAGAGAAAAATTAACGAAAAGAAGAGATGGTGAACTGTAAAATAGAATTAGAGGGTAGTATCAAAACCGTACGCAGCAGTGTGAAAACTAAAGCAAATTGGATAGAGACAATTTTTATGATTTTTGTGGGGGGGGGGGAGTACCCGAAAAGTGCGGGAAATGACTAAATACAGCTCTTCCATCCGCAGACATAAGTATGTTAGGTGAAATGAACGGATATTAACAATACATAAATATTTTATATATATATATATATATATATATATATATATATATATATATATATATATATATATATATATATAATATATATATATGTATCAATACACACAACACAAACATGCAGAAACATTAAATTCTCCATCAAGAGTGGACGATGAATACGGCGATAGATTAAATAGGGTAACGTTGTTTCTATTCCTGACCGAAAAAAACAAGTTTGTATATGCGTATCATTGTATTAATCTCGGATTTAAGTTTTTAATGTACTTTAAATACAGATCTTTCTTTCATCTAGATTTACAAAGATGAATAGTATCACCTTCCGTTTGTTGGGGGGAGGGGGGTGCTGCATGAAATCTTCGGGCGAGTGTGAAATCAGTGGTTGACAGACTTAAAAGCTGCCTTTATAGAGTCAAAAATCATAAACGGGCGTCTTTAAGGATCCAAACATTTTTTAGTTTGCTGATTTCCCTTAAGGAGACATATTCCTGGCCAGTGAGAAAGGCGTCCGTCTACAAAATCCCGCTAAAAGTACCTCTAATGTTTCGTATGAAGCCCACAAGAGTGCAGTTTAAGGATAGAATTATTATCATAGAGAATTCAAGAGATTTCATCGTCACTAGCCCGGTCACACGTTATCAAAATTCATAAATCATTTATTTCGTGTGTGAAAATTGTGCAAGTTATATATCGTATGAAGCACACATCAAGAGTTTGCCGGGTCATGAGGCCCGTGACAATATACCCGTAGTTACGGCCGCTATGTTGAAACAATTGCGAAGGATGTTTTCGCAAGATCCGCCCAACCATTGGACAGGCCGGTGCCGCCTTTCAGAGGTGGACGCCCCAGAGCATGAAAATCGCGTCCGACTTTAAGACATATACGGCCCAGAGCGTGAAATGTACGTCCGGGCATGGAGGTATGAGATCCTTGAAAAATGATCTTGTAGGGTTGATTTTTTTAAAGAAACTCTCTTTAAGGAAGGTAGTTTTGGACGCCTTTTTTTCACTCTGCAGGGGGGACTTTATAAAGGAACCGATTCATTTTCCCCAAGTAAAGGCCTGCTCAGGCACATATTCTGAGCAAGTTTGAATATTCGTAAAATATTTCTTAGTTGTTGTACACAGCCAGTTTTTGTTCAATAGGATTTATGAATTTGACTTTGGCGTCACTGACGCAGTCAGATCCAAATAACATCCTCCCTGGCTACATTGCTATTTTGTCATAACTTGGAGGAAATTAGATCAGTCTTTGAAACATGATCGTACGGAAGGACCCACGAACAACCTAATTAGGGTGGTTTTCCTCTGCATCCGATCCGTCCGATCCGATCCGTTGCAATATTGGTTGTGCTTCGCTGTCTGTCTTCGTACACGATTTTGCAAAAAAGGTAAAAGTCACTGGATCCGTTTTTCAGTGCGTTTTCCTATCCGTTTTTGGTTGTGATTCGGGTTGAATTCTGTAAACAATGGACAACTTTAGTGGCAATGCTCTTTCTTTTGGCTCTTTATTTATTAAAATAATAGAAAGTATGTAACATTCAATAGTAATTATGACGACTGATGCGATTTGGATCCCAAGCTTTGAAAATCAAACAAACGGAAGACATTGCATCCGAAAACCCAAGCATAAACGGAAGCAAAAACACAATGAGTTTTGATGTTTGGATTTTTACTGTTTCATGAATAACACAAACGTAGCCTACTGCATCGCACCGGATCGGGTGCAGTGGAAAACCACCCCTACAACAGAGCATCTGCACATAGGAAAATTTGTTTTTAGAAAAAAAAATGAGTAATAGGGCAATGGGCTGATTATTTTGCAATGACCGTCAGGAAGAACAAAATAATAATAATAATAATAATAATAATAATAATAATAATAATAATAATAATAATGATGATGATGATGATGATAATAATAATAATAATAATAATAATAATAATAATAATAATAATAATAATAATAATAATAATAATAATAATAATAATAATAAACCAAACCAAACAAAACAACATCCGTAGATGCAATCTCTCCGTGGCCTTGAAAAATAATTCAAAGACATTGACATTGTTTAATATTAAGCTTCTACACATAAGACTCAATTGCGGCATTTTTGACAGTATTGTTAGACCACTTATTGCATAAATGTGTGGGGTTTTTTTTGTTTTTGTTTTTTTTTTGTTTTTGTTTTTTACGTAAGGCCCTATTGATGTTGAGAATACATAAACGTTAAAGTCATCTTAAGTTTAACAAAGTTTTATAGATGCCCTCATTTATTGTCACGATAGTGAACTTGGTGTGCTCCGACAGGTAGAATGTTAGTTCCAATTAATTCCACCATATGACACTTGCATGACTCTGCGTGTCATAGATTTGTGCCTTTATAATATTATATGTGGATATTCGCATCACATTAAAGATGTAATGGCCATCCAAAAAAAATCCCTGAGTGAAATGCATTCCGTCTGCGACCTTGAGAAAGTAGATTACGCAGTAAAACACTTCTATACCTGATACAAATGTGTGGTACGTTTTTGGTATTAATAGCCTGATTCTTTCTCAACATTATAATGTCTTTTACTGAAGTGTTTCAGGACCTTGAAAAGAAATCGAGGTGAAGTGAAATTTAAGAAAATATGGCCTTCGGCCTGGCAAATGTTCGGCGTGAATTTTCCCGGTTCTTCCCAATTTATTATCACAGTAAAATAATGATACTAATGTGATTTTATAACTATGGTATTCATCTAGTTAAAAACACTGGTGCCACGACCTTGGCTCCATGCGTCATATTATTTTGTCTGCATATGGCTCTGTAAGGGTATATGAATATGTATACACAGTAAGATGTAATAACTAACACATACACACAAACACGAACACAAAATCAATTCCTGAAATGCATATTTCCGATATCTTAAGACTATAGGTCAGGGTCATGCACATTATTAAATGGACAAAATGAATGTTGTAGGACTTGCAAATCACCGACGCAAGGGCGAAAAAAAATCAAACGGTTTGTGTTACGGGAATATTGTAGCCGGTTACAACAGATGCAAGTCACCTTTTTGTTTTTTCCGCTTGAAAAATGACACTTTATTCGAAAATCATCTTGAGTTTCGTTGCTTTCAAATATGTCCCGTCAGGAAATACAAAATGTTTTGTGACATGTTTACAACAAAATAATAAAACAGATTGGTTGAACTGTGAGCGTATGATGTCAACAAACCCCTTTAAGAGGGAGCTTTGAATGCTAATCGCTGAAATTTGCCACATTTTATATACATATATTGGTATGCATTGTTGAAAAAATGTTTGGAGCGACATAGATAGCCTTACAAATAATCCAGTCACCACCGATACGACACACGTAGTCACGTTTTAGGTCATTAGATAAGCTTTGATTTTAACTTACAAATATATAGTGAAACTATTTGTCATATTGGACAAGTAACACTGAAGCCTGTGCATGAAAAAACATGTCAATTCAGCCACTTTGAAGATCTTACATAATTGTTTTTGGTGAACGTTATATCATTATTGGCAATGCTTCCTTTCTTCTTTTCACTTCACCTTTAATGCCCTCATATTATGTTAGATATTTTTACCATAAACGTCATAACCGGCGCCGTCTATATCTATCTATCTATCTATCGATCGATCTATCTATCTATCTATCTATCTATCTATCTATCTATCTATCTATCTATCTATCTATCTATCTATCTATCTATCTATCTATCTATCTATCTATCTATCTATCTATCTATCTATCTATCTATCTATCTATATATATATATATATATATATATATATATATAGTGTGTGTGTGTGTGTGTGCGTGTGGTGTTTGTTTTGATAAAATATCAACTGTGGGCACAAAAGTTAATATGCTTATAGGCAGGATGTGAAGCCTCCTTTGTTAAGAGTCAGAGCATTTTGTTGTGTGAAATGTAGTGCTGGCTTCTATATATTACGCTTAATGGATCTGTGGATGAACGCTTACCGGATCAATAGCAAGAACAATGTGTATTTTTCTTAACTAAAATCTGCCTTTCTATTCTAATAAATAAACATCCGAAAACATTGTGCTGAAACGCGAACAAGCCTAATGCAAGTATTGTGTTTTATACTCATACAATAGTGGCAAGCATTGGGCTAATAGTGCAAGCAGAGCACACAGCGTGCTCTACGATCACTTCTATCCCGTAGGTTTCAGAATACGAATATAAAACATTTGAAGGGAATTTTGTTCCTTACGTCATCATACACCAATATAGTGGTAGCAAGACAAATACTATGTGGTGTGTGGTGTGAAATTATGAACTGAGGACTATGTTCTCTGGTCTCTAATGTTGTATCTTCATTCGTACAATGCAAAACTTATACGGATAACTTCCATTTTGTTAGATTGAAAGAAATGTGATAATGCCACCAGGTGGCTAGTAAAGTATGAATGCATGCTTGAAGCAGGCAAGAGCATAGTTGCTTGAGGTTCATGAAGTGGCAATGGAACTATGCCAGGCCTGGGCCCAAAAGAGAGATGAAAGAGCGCTAATTACATGTAGCACATAAGCACAGCAGAACGACATATCCCCTCATTAAAATACACAGAAAGCAACAAGAAGTACACCTTTTGCATGATTGTCAACTGTTTAGTCTGGTTACTATACATGCAGTCGACTGCTTGGTCCGGTTATTATGCCTGCAGTCAAATGTTTGCTTGGGTTATTATGCATAGAATCAACTGTTTGCTCTGGTTGTAATGCATGCAGTCAACTGTTGGCTCTGGTCATTATGCCTGCAATCAACTCTTTGCTCAGGTTATCATGCATGCAGTCAACTGTTTGTTTTGGTACTATACATGCAGTCAACTGTTTTTGTTTTTGTTTTGTTTTTGTACTATGCATGCAGTCAACTGTTGGTTTTTGGTACTTTGCCTGCATTCATCTCCTTGCTGTGGTTATCATGCATGCAGACAACTGTTTGTTATGGTTACAATGCCTGCAATCAACTGTTTTCTCTTTAACTAACAACAATAACAGCAACACTTTTTGACCATAAGGTTATCTCAAAGCATCGGCAGGATCTAGAAATACTGGTTTTGCCACCTACATGTATGACAAAAATTAAATCACAATATAAGCACAGAATCTATGAACGCCGGCGAGCACGTGTATAACCGCTGCCGCAAAGTGTTGCACCCGGCAGCTTAACCATACAGCTTATTCATATATACTCGCAGATGCAGACACAGAACAAAGTTCGTCCAGCATTTTTTAAATGGCGTTCAGTGATTTTTAGACTTATTTCCCACCTTTTGGCACCAAATTCATACGTAGATGGAAGACATACTTATTCGCAACGGGTACAGCCGGTTAGATGATAAGGGCAGCATAATTTAGATAATTTTGGTCCGTTTAACTTACCATCAATTTCTGTGTACGCCGACATGCTTGGGGGGTTCAAATAATCTGACATCAGACAAAAATGACATTTTGTTAAGTTATGAGTTTGGACACAAGTATAGTCTCCTCTGTCTAAAGATATCAAAAGAAGTATTGGTAGTCCCATCTATGTCACTGACAAGCATGTGATGGCGCAGTTTATAGAGTATCTATCTCGAGTGGACCTTTTTAAGGCACAAAATAGCACACATAAGGAATTTACACAATATACTTTCAAAAGGAGCTAAGAAAATTCTGTTCGAGACTCAAACTTTGAAGGCTTTTAAGGGCGCTCTCTTCGAACAGGTTCCACAGTATCGGATGGATGATCTCTTCTTTTTTGGGGGTGGTGGTGGGGTTTTTTTTCGCTATTTTTTCCAGGTTGGGTCCAACCCTGTAAATATCAGTCAAACCCCCTCTCTCTCTCTCTCTCTCTCTCTCTCTCTCTCTCTCTCTTTCTTTCTCTCTCACTCTCTCTCTCTCTCTCTCTCTCTCTCTCTCTCTCGTTCGTTCGTTCGCTCTTTGGTCATTCGTCACTAACTACAATAAAGTGACATTTTATAGAATCCACGTGCGCATGTGCAGGCATATGAGCTTGAAGTCCTGTTGTTGGAAGACCTGATATTCTAGTGGCAAAAGCCCCACCAAAACTGCAGATGACTTTTATATTTATTAATATAAACCAAGCACCGCATAGTACGCTATAGTCATATATAAGTACAAAATAAATAACAGTGACGGAACTGTATACCTATCTACAACAATATACCTCCAATTTCTACCGACAAAATATCATTTAACGTGACACCAATACTCAAGTTATAGCATTACGAATGGTCCATTAGTGGCCACACTGACCTTCTATCAAATGCAGCATTTTTAAATGATTCTATTGTTGTCAGGTATAACATTGTTCCTTCAGCTAATGGCATTGAAAAAAGACGCTTACTTTGCCTAGATAAATCATGAATATGACGGAGTTTTTGTATGTAAGAGTAACTTTTTTGTTGTTATTATATCTATTATAATCCAGCAAAAAATGTAGTTTATCTTCTTCTGAACTTGAGTTCCATACTTTACGTGTTCCTTGGTCAATGAGTTTTTCAGTTTTGGTCTTGTAAAAATCCCAATCTCAATTTCAGATGTATTGACACTTATACGTAGCTTACACAATTTGATAAGGTTTTTTTAAGGAGTCCGAAGTTTGAAGTAATTTCCATTTCAAATTTATTTATAAATATGAAGTAAACCCATAGTTTATGGTGGCCATCAGAACGATTGCTCTTTATTCACTGCACCCAACCGCAACAGTAACCATCCTGTAATTTTTGTTACTGGTTCAACTATCGTTTTTGACGTCCTTCACCCAATGTTATCCCAGGTTTCCTTAACACCCAGTGTCGAAATGCAAATCCTTGACATATTTTAGCCAGCAAGTTTTCCATAAAGAAGACTGCAGTTTGTGATTTCCCAACACATGTTTATTCATCACAACTTCCCTATTGACCGGATACATCCAATACTTTATACGCTCACATACAAGATCAAAGACGCTCCCATGTTATGCTCGCACTGCTGTATTGGCAGCTTTCCTGTGGGCACCTACCACAATTTTACCAAACTTCTTATGAATGTTTTCAGGCAGAACCTTGTCACATAATTGTGTAAAATTATCGTCGTTCAGACCATTTATCAGGTTTATAAGCACTCTCCGCTATCATGTGATATAAAAGAAAGAATTATTAGCAATTATTAATCAAACGGGACTAGCTAAGTTTGAAGAGTGGCTCACTGGATTGGTCTTCAATTTAATATAATGATTTGAAAAAAAAAAAGACAACAGAAAGAACAAAACTCAATCTCTCAATACGAGTACCTTTTTTTACAAGTTACTGCCGTAGCAGAAGTAAGCTGATTTACACAATTTCCCTCATGTATCAAATACCAATCTTTAAGTACTAAATAGACGTACATTCAGGTATTATATACTACAGTAATCATATAGCTTGTGCAAACATTGTTGTAGTCCTTTTGAGGGTAGTAGATTATATTGCTAAGACATTAGCGTACATCTTAATGTTTAATTGAAAATTCTGGAGTGAAACCGGGTCACAGGCGTCATCACAAATATCAACGATATCAGCAAGGAACAAGTAAAATAGAATTGTGCTCAACACACGGCGCTGCTTTACCGCAATGTATGAAGGGATAGGTTCAGTAAATCAAAATTCGCTTTTAACACAATGTAATATCATCCTGTAGAAAACTTAAGTTTCGTAGGATGTCCAACCTGCATAATTTAAGAGTAGTTTTCATAATGCGATTTGCCTCTGAACAGAAGCAAGGGCGCAAATTCAAGTCATCAAAAGGTAGGTACAAGTATTCCGCTTATTTATATTAGTGTATTTGTGAATAAGAGTTTTGAGATTTAAAATCTGCTGTCCTGCTGCGAATTCTAATACCAATCTGGCCTGGTGGCATGGTCTTGTTAGCTTGGTAGAGCCGTGTATTATGATGTTATAGAATAACTTACAAAAATTGGCTTGACAGTACTCCTCTTTAGTTACCTGGCCTGCAAGAATTAACTTTTGTTTTCCAGAAAAAAAATCGCCCCACACATCTGCAAAGGTAGCGTCGCGAAGAATACACTAAATAATTTTGCACAGATTGGAGATGAAACTTGTGGTGCAGTTTAAAACATCTCCTTCAAGACACCGTTTTTGCTAGGAAATGTATACCGTTTTTATCCTTGATGGCAGCTAACGCCTCATGTATTTGGATTTTGAAATTCAGTCCTTAAAAATTTCATGTTTACCTAATTTTAAAAACAATCGATCCTTCATTATTTAATAAGTCACCAACATTTAGTTGGTTTTTGGAAGTGAGTGCTCCGCTTGTTAGTGTCAAGAGGAAAGGTTACTCTCAAGGAATTTGCTTACTTTATTGTTTATAAAGGTTCCAAAATATAGTCAGCTTTTTCATGTCCATGCTTTCCAAGTGGCAGATTGATCTCCTCTGGAATGCATATTCTTTTTCTTGTTTCAGGGTTTTCGTAACTGTTTTTTTTTTTATATCTTTGATGAGTCAATATTAGTGTGTTGTGTGGTTGTTCTCTCAAAATCAGAGCAAGTTTCGTCAAGTCTGGTTTGCATATGGTTGCAAGCATAAGCTGAATAATCCTGATATACGAAGTAATAGGATGTATTCATATCTAAATGCGGTCCTACTCTAACCCATATTGAGCAAAAGAGGGAGCCACCTGCATCAGGGCAGATCCATGTATTGAGCATGGTCAAAAGTACTTTCTCAACAAAATGAGCAACAGAAACACACAATAATCTTAAGAAAATGTATTAACATATATTTAAAACATAAAAGATGCCTAACATAATTAGAAATGGGCTCTTTTTTGGTTGAAAAGGTGTTATTTATGGTTGTCTATGTGGCATGCAATGCAAATCTGCCCTGATCATGGTGGAAGCATCAGTCTGTTGCCCCGGCAACACAGGAAGTGAGCAGGGTCGCAGTTAAAAATGAATGCCCCCTATTGATACTGATATGGGAATATAAGAAGTCACAATGTACTCTATACTAAGATTAAATCAGGTCCTTCTGACTCCATTCTAGATAAGTCAAGGCAGGCAATATTTGAGCTGAGTCCATATTAACTGCAAAACAATGTGGTTGTTTACCAGAAAAATATCCCTATTTATGTCATGTTTCTCACATAGGTAAAAAAACTGATATAATGGTCATACTCAAAGGAAATTTTATCAGTCCTTATTGGTCTTCTATCATTCCATGCGTCCTTATAAACATCTGATCAAAAGGGTTTTTGATTGTCAGGAACACGTATCTTGTAGAAGCAGGTCAGAGCTGCTAAAAGTCATATGAATGACTTTTATAATATATACAAGTGCACTTACTTAACAATACTTATGGTGCATTATCACGATACAAGGACATATTGAGGGAGGGCTTAATTAATTCCAAATGCAGCGACTACACACTTGGGTGAAAACGACAAGACTTTTCCTTTGATGGACTTGCCAGCCTGACCTTAAGAGTAAAGGACAGAGCGTAAATTAGAATGTCCTTACAAGTTTAAATTATATTTATTTGGTAGTTTTTGTTCCACATTTGGTCAAGATCTGCTGCTGCCTTTTTAGGATATCGTTATAAGTAATACTGAATGGATATAGTAGGAAATGATATATGGTCTCATTGACATAATAAATAAAACAAATGATAATGATAGCTATGAACACGTGTTAAGACTTATTTTGCGGAAGAAAAGATAGGGTACTTTTCAGCCCTTTCTGGAGGCAGATTTTGTTGCATAACAAAAACTGAATTTGTGCCAATAAAGTACCGTCCTGCTAATGACATGTTTTGACAGATATTGCGTATCAAGATATGTTGACAGTGCCTGATATATATGTCTCCCCAACCTTTCCAAGACATGCTGGAACATGTAACAACTGCCCAAGCCGAGGCTCTTGCACAACATTCAGTCAAGGATTACGGCATGTTGTGCCCTACCAATTGAGCCAGACAAGATGGGGGGGGGGGGGTCTAAAATGGTGGACAACTTTGACAGCAGAGTACGTTCAAAATGTATAAAATGTTGGGAATTTTGATAAATTTATTGGCGAGAAATGTGTATCAGAATTTGGCGAACCGGTTAATAGTACAGGAAGGACCGACCAGAGAGATCCCTGTCCATTTCTAATGAAGGGGTCGATTAAAATACTTGTTTTCCTTTTGAATGCGAAATACTGATGCCAAGCAGTGTAGCATTTTTGCCTTGACAGGTGATGTCTGCCTGTACTCAGTACTGTACTGAAACCTGTACGGGATGAAGCTGCACTTGCAGTGACCCGTCTTTCTAAAACGTCACGTGGAGTAAATGTTTTGAAATGCATTTGGTGACCAAGTCTGACAGACTGATGACATGGCAAGTTAATCTTATGCTTTGAAAGTGGTCCAACTCATTAGAACTACTCAATACCCTCTCAACCTTTAGATTATCTTAAACGAAACCTTATGAGGAAGATGGCAATCTTCCGATTTTGGACCCATATCTTACTTGTGGCTTTTTCAGCCCTCATCCTTAAATTGGGATACATTCCCTTTACATACTGAAAAAATGTGATGCTCAAGCACTGTTGTTGTCGTCGTCGTCGTCGTCATCATCATCATCGTCATCGCCGTCGTCATCATTGTCGTCGTCTTATCCTGAAATCTGCTCTTCCACACGTACACACCAAAAGATCGGGGAAGGGTGCTTCCGCTGCATCAGATGCAAAAGATACAATATATATTGAATATAAACAGACAATTCAAGAAAAAGAAGTCATGAGAGATAAAAGACCACATGCCAGATCGTGTTTCTGTGCATCATTGCCCCCCGCACATCGCCGGTGCAGACGTATGTATATTGCATTAGGAGTTGTCATTCCTTCCTGAAAACTTTGAAAAGATCCAGTGTGTCCTCATCTACAATACTAGGATATGTTTATATATACCTTCCAGTTTCACAGTCCAAATGTACCATAGCGATACTTTCTATATTAGTGCAATATGACGAATATCAAGCTCAGCCAAAGGTCTGTCTCTCCAGACTTCTCGAGTAGACAACTGTATCACCGATGTCTGAAAGGTGAAGCTACGCAAATCTATGAAGGAAGTGTGGTGAAACAAAATACAGACAAAGCTAGTTTTCTTACTCACACTTTCGCTGTTTCACATATTTTTATTTATAATTCAACACAAACAATTAGAAACACGAAATTATTTAGTCAATTTGAGGATAAACTCGTTTGTTTTGGATCTAAAGCATGCACATCTAGACTGTTAAAAATGTAACGAGCATATAGTGGTGTCATACAGGACTGACATACAGCGGTGCCATTACTTCCAACACGCTCTCCACGATGGTCAAATCAGCAGATTCCTTGAAGTATGGAAAATAGGTAAAATCTGTATACCTTTAATCAATGAGTTAATGTGAATTTTGCAGATGTTTGCCTGCAGCAATTACGGTCATGATTATGTGGAATGTTTGATCATGTGCAATCGGGAGCTGTATTCTGTATGATATCAGTTTTTGGTGGCGACGGTGGGAGTTTCTTTTTTCTTTTTTTTTTTTAAATTTGATTACTGGTCCGATGTTTACTTGTTAATATGTCAAATGTGAAGTGTCCCCGAGCAGGAGCACATTTTGTTGAACAGGTTACCCAGTTCAAACATATTTTGGTAAAAAAGTTAAAGCATTTCAATAAAATGGTTGTAATTTACATAATGTATTTCACACTGGTTGTTCCTTTGCCCTTAAGTTATAACCGCTTATTCTCCAAGCCTCTGACAAGACGGGGTCAATACGTTTACTCCCTTAGAGAGCCAAGGCGTAGGTGCAGCTTTTCTGGTCCATAATGGCCAGATGGAATTTTTGCCGTGGTAGACTTCACGATGAGTGCTGAGGGTGAACAAAAATTATATGAGAAAACTGAGCTCAAAACTTTTCATTACAGTGAACAGTTTCTGCATTTCTGACCACATGGACTTTGTTTGCATGGGCATGATAATCAACTGTGCCATTGTTTGCACAGTCATTAGTCCTTGATCCCTGGAAACCAGATTAGCCACTGACAAGGGTCACTCATGCAATACGTGACAGCATCAGCCGTGAAGAGAAGAAAAGGCTAGTACAGACTAGGCACTACCATTGTTCTGACTACTTTGAAATTCTAAATTGATGTAAAACCAAATTAGCACAATCCACTTAATGGATCCCAAATATGGAAAGCTGCATGTGAACCCACACCCAAACAAGCCAAGTGTGGTTACGTTTGATGTTCCCAATTTAAAAAAGTCGTGTATTAAGCCACAAAGTATGTTTTTTTTGAATGACAACATGTCAGAGGTAAAGCTACAAGTTTATTTCATACAATGATAAAAACAAAGGGCAGAAAAAGTGAGTATGTGTCACATTACAGCCATAAATGCATAGGAATTGGCAACATTTTCATTCAACGCAATTTTCTCGGAACGCTTTTTTGCACAACTTACGCAATTTGTGTCTAGGTTCACAAAGAGACGAATTGCCCTGTCACATTGAAATCAACGGGCATCAAAAGAAAAAATATATCCAGGGGCGGATCCTTCGTTACTGACTGCCGCTTCATTTACGTTTTGAGCAATTTTGAGAAAGTGAACAACCTGTTAGAATCAGCATCATATATATATATATATATATATATATATATATATATATATATATATATATATATATATATATATATATATATATATATACATATATATATATATATATATATATATATATATATATATATATATATATATATATATATATATATATATATATATGCTATTTTAGGACTCACCAATTAATTCGATCCTGGACATAGATATAAATTTTCAATATCTTCTCATTGCAACTTAAAAAAAAGTAGTTCGTGCGATTTCTGCGCTAAAAAATGTAAAAACCCTACAAAGTCAGGAAGAATGCTGTGGAATCGCAAAAGAAATTAGAAAAAAACTGCGGATACAATTTTATGGATATGTAGAAATCAGAAAACATATAGGTTTAATACACTTGTGAAAATATTAAATGGGTAAAATTGATCCAAAGTTGCCAGTCTCATTGCACACCAGCTTCACATCCTTCCACCTTAAGGCGAGAAGGACGATCTTCGTTGTCGTTGTCTTTGACGTTGGGCTCGAAAGGTTTGATACTTATTTGAGCCAAAATAGACTCTGATATGGAATTCGAAGTAGTATAGATTGATGTGATAACAAATGTTGTTTTTTTTTCACAACCGGTATATATTTGGAGAATTACAGTCACCGTCGCTGCTGATTGTATCATCCTGCACTATTAATATGAAAACAGTTGACAGAGAAACAAGAAAAAAATTACTTTAGAGAAAATATGTCTTTGTGCCTCGATTATCTGTGAAATTTCAAATGTCTTAAAGGTCCTATTGATTGAATGGGTACCACAAATTGGAGAGTTGATGTTTAGGGTCGTTAGAAATGATATCTGAAAACCAAAAGGTTAAATTTCATTTTTGAATAGTATTTTTTAGCTCCAAAAGTGCATCACATTTGCAACAGGAAGGCGCGGGAATTTTCTCCGATCATGGCCCGATGTGGGAGAGTGTTACTGACGTCACAAACGCAACCCGTTGGCCATGGTGCATGTGTTCTAGGCCCAAGCATCTTCAGTTTGCCAAAAGGTATGGCACATACAACAGAGCATAGTGATTTCGGAGAGCATGAATTGGGTTTTTTAAGTGTCTATGACGATGTAGAAGAATTAATGAGAAAAACTGAAGCAACAGAGGAAAAGATCATTCAGCCTTACACGCATGAAGGGACACCCAGAACCCTACCGTCACTAGTACTGCAGGGAGTGCAGCCGCGGTACAGCCAGACGATCCCAACTCGCCGTCTGGACAATGATAATTGGTTGCAAAAGGGATATTCCTATCAAAATTTATAAAACTCCATGTCACAAGAAAAAGCATGAATGCAATAAATTGGAATTTGCGTCAGGATGAGCCAGGTTTCTTAGTGTTTTAAATTCTAGCAATCACGGAAACAGAGCTCTGCGGCCTACGCCTACAGTATATAAAAGTCTAAACAAACAGGTAATTTTCCCTTCCCATATGTGTGGTCTATGGATCAGTAAACAAACGTTTGCATTTATGAATATAGCTTTCAATATAAAGTATAACTCCTACCCGGTAGTAACCTAACGACCCTTGGAGGGCAGTAATTTACGTTTCCGTATACATTGTCATCGGTAAACGTGTTTGTGATATCCTTTATTTCAGATCGCATCCATTATGTAACAATGGTAAATATTTTATCAATGACTGACTTATTTTCTGGTTCCATATGGACGACAAAGGTACAATGAGATGGAATTTTGTACACCCTATTATTGGGAGCTGGCCGTGGACTATCACAAACACTGGCAAATGACTTAAAAAGATGAAAGGCCAGCCGACCACGGGTCTTGTCAGCTGTGCACTTAGAGTGTAGATGAGGCGTGAATGTGGTAGTTGTCCAAACAATTGTTATCTGGTTATGGGATTAAACACCTTGCAATATACAGTATAAATTGGACATACACATAACGCTGGCTAACTAACTCAATCTGTTATAGACTGTTCAACCCTGGACCTGGGTATGGAAGAAGATCGGTCCTTGTTTGTCCATGTTCTCCACCCATTTTCCGTCAATTGAATCAAAATGGCTAATCACACTGACCTTTTGTTACAACGTTGGCATCCTAGACCAGCGTGTCACTGTGACATTCGATTGATAATTGTGATACATGTAACGGTCGTAGAATCACTAGAGCTGTATTTTGCTGTTAAGCAAGCTTTGAAATCAGAATCAAACCGAAGATTCATTTGTAAATACTGTATAAAAAAGAAAGAAAGAAAAAAAAAACAAACAATGAATCAATGTTCCTGGTTTTATTTGGCAAATTCCATGAATACTTCCATTGGCCAGTGATGGGACTGTATTTGACAAGAGCAGCAGTTTTTCTTGCCACACCTATCTTAAATATCGTCATATTTGACAAGTCAAAGTCACTTTCAACAAAGTGTTCGCTATATAGGTCAGATCGGTTTCAAGGGCCTTGCCTGTTGTCCCTGTAAATCTTGACTGTGCGGGTCCACGCTCCCCGTAATTTCAGGTCTTCCGGAAAATGTACACAAGCTGTAGACCTTGTATTGCTATAATTAATGTTCAGCAACACATCAACCCATCCTGGGCGGGAACAGGGACGAAAATGACTATTTCTACATGCATTTTTAATTCTGTTGGTTCAAACATATTTTATTCACAAGAGAAAACAATTGAAGAGGAGTAAAAGGCACTATATTGACCCCTCTGGTCAGAAAAAAGACAATCCTGTTGATAAAGGATGAATAAAATATGTTTAAAACAAGAAACACTTGACTGCCATGGCTCACGAGCATGTTCGGAGTCATCCCTGTCAACCAGCAGTGTTGCGTTTGTGACGTTACAAGCCTTTCGCGCCTAGTGAGTGTCGGAAATGAACGGAAAGCTACGATTGAAGGGCAGTGAGTTTTTAAAATAAAAATGT
This sequence comes from Hermodice carunculata, assembly GCA_964020975.1. NCBI lineage: Eukaryota > Metazoa > Annelida > Polychaeta > Eunicida > Amphinomidae > Hermodice > Hermodice carunculata. The sequence goes on from OZ026627.1 coordinate 19,853,339, forward strand.
GATTTAAAGTATAATTTTCACATATACGTTTTAAAAATCGCCCACACTGTATGGCGAGAACAACCCACGAGTCACCCATGTATCAAATTTGAACGTGGTCAATCAAGAGGGCCTAATCAAGTGTATGTTGATCACCATATTTTGAATTGAAACCCTTTCCTCCTAAAGGGGTTGAAGTGGCCAATATTACAATCTTTTTGTGTGCCTATCAAGCACAACTTCAGATTTTACAATTTTCATTTTAATTTCATTAGCCACACCTTAACAAGGAACCAATGGTTTAATTTTTCTATCGACACCTCTTCAACACATAAGAAGGTATCAAACATTTAAAAGTTGGACGTATACCTAATTGGCATGAATTGTACTTTTGCATCTTTTACTTTTATTTCGGTTGACAGACCCCAAAACTAAACTGAGATTGGCACCTCTGATGTGTAAAAATTTTGGAAAAAGACTATGCAACCAAATTAGTAAGCGTTTCCAGATACTAAAATATAGCTGTTGATTATGCATTTGCTTCGTTGAATGCTGGGAGTATTTCAAATTTCTAAGCTTGAATATCTTCAAACCTATACCGGATAGAAGTGTAATCCCAAATAATGCAGGTTAATATATGCAGTGTGGTGCATCTGATGAAGGATATGGACTTGAGGCATTTTAAATCAGACTAATTAGAGGCGAGCCAACCTCTAAAACTGGAATAATATGAAATATTAAGACTTAGATTTACACAAAATTCCAAGGTTTTCTTACAGTGAAACCTCTTTGACAACATCCTTGGACTGATAAAAAGTGGCAACTGTGAAGAGGTGCCCATCCCAGCGACGTTTGGACATTTTAATTATGCTGACATAAATATTATTTGTCCGTCCATCAAGAATGTATACATAATAATATGAATTAGGGAAGAAAACTACGAGTAAAAACCTGTTTTTGTTCCTTTATCACATGGAAGGAAAAGTAGAAGGGGGAAAACGAAATGTAAGAACTGATGAGATATTAGGTAATGCAGTCATGTGTAAAGAACAGGAATCATCGTACAGGCTAAAAGAAAAAAAATCAAGAGTCTGCCACTGAATGCTTGAGTATGTTCATGGGATGACCCTGATCCACGCACTTAATTGTACAGCAGCCTCTGATTTTGACACCATAAAACAGTTTAAACCCGCACTGTGGTTTGGCAGAATGTTCAGCTTTGAGAGGTCAAAACTCAAGCACTCCTATGTCATTTGTGATTGGGGATGTCACATTACAGGCTTCTGATCAGAGGTGAAGTAGTTTCTTGGACAAGGGCTGGCTGAGACAGTTCCAGGTGCAATATCTCTCCCAAGGATGCAGCATTGTGATGGGACCACCCTGTTTTTTTGACCGTAGGGATCTGTGCAACATGAACATTAAGAGCTGCTCTATACTTCGGTAAGCATATACGTAATTACACTATTATTGGGAGTTTATTTCTAATTTGCTGCGAGACCTTAGACTTTCAAACAGACAGTCAGTTCTCTTATTGAAAGGAAGTTGCCTTGAAGAGAGGTGCTGACGGTGTAACACAACTGCCGCGCGTGCAAAACGGCTGCACAACAGTATGGAGGTAGATTACTATAACCACCGGGTAATTCTTGTGGTGACGTTACGGGGTGTGGCATGTGCATTTTGCAAAGTATACAGAATAAGAAGAAAGAAAGAAAGAAAGAAAGAAAGAAAGAAAGAAAGAAAGAAAGAAAGAAAGAAAGAAAGAAAGAAAGAAAGAAAGAAAGAAAGAAAGAAAGAAAGAAAGAAAGAAAGAAAGAAAGAAAGAAAGAAAGAAAGAAAGAAAGAAAGAAAGAAAGGAAGGAGGAGGGAGGGAGGGAGGAAAGAAAGAGAGAGAGAGAGAGAGAAAGAAAGAAAGAAAGAAAGAAAGAAAGAAAGAAAGAAAGAAAGAAAGAAAGAAAGAAAGAAAGAAAGAAAGAAAGAAAGAAAGAAAGAAAGAAAGGAAAATAATGCCATGCTGCCATTTTACATTACGGCGTGAAGTGCAATAAATCCCAACCCCCTTTGTATCATTCTTTCATCTTCGCTATATTGCTGCGTAGTCTGTGATGAATAGCGGTATGGTGTTGACGCCTAGCTTCCCCTCCATGAGTACTCGGTACTTTGTACGGTTATTTAATCAAACACAAAGTTGCCATGTAATAGTATACAGGATCAAAGCCGAGCACGACAATGTCCCAAAGGAGTACACGGTCGCGTTATAGAGAAAAATGGACAATCACCAAATAGTTGCAATTTGTATTAACAATGCGGTATCGGGAACACGGCAGTGTACATGTGTATGTTAAGTCTCTTGGCACAAATACAGATTGGAGGTCATGGATGCGCGTGCAGAAGCATAAGCCTTACTTAAAAAGGTCATCAACAATTGAATAAAGTATAAATATTTAAAACAACGTATGCTTTGTATTGGTTTTACTAGATTATCAAACAGATCTGACGAGCTTTTTTGCATATGAAAGGTTTATTTTTACGCCAGTTGTTATGTTACAAGTATTAGAGGAACTTTGAAGTACATTTTCATATTTAGATACAGATAATTTACACATTTGCAATTAATTTTGTGTCCACAAATCGATTTATAAGATAAGCATTTACAGAAGACGAGTCTTTCCAATAAGAACTACGTCAACAACCTCGAAAGGATTTGTTTGGTTTGGTTTTAATTATGTTTATTTGAACTGGATTACCCAAATAGTCCAATATTAAGGGAACAAATTTCTGCAGAACACACACGCAAAATTCACGGTTATGTACATGGCGTACTAGACAAATACAAGGATACCAAAGACGACTGAGTATTGATACTTCACGGCTCAATTATATGCAGACTGTTATAACACTGATGGTCTACATTCTGTTTTCAATAGCGATACAAATTCCATTGGTAGTTTCTAAGAACTTACTCGATATACGCAGTGTACGGAGTAGATGCAAAGCAGTTTCTGGTAACAGCCTTATTTAAATGAATAAAATACTGTAACAATATATCAGAAGCTAAATATTTTCTCTGGTAGTTATGTAACGGGGATATTTTAGGGAGAAGAGGTGAATATCTTCGCACGGACTTGATCATGCATATGATTTCTAGGGGACAGCCTTTGTTTTGTAAGGATGAGAGTTTAGCCTCTTGTGTTCAAAGCGCAACTGACCTAAATTTGTAAAAAAAAAAAAAAAAAAAAAAAAAAAAAAAAACGTTCACCGTTATCAAAGTACTTGGTTTAGAATCAACAGCCACAGGAATATATAAATATATATATATTCAAAAAGTAACATTAAATCTTACACTGTTGAAACTTTGATAGATGCTATAAAATTTCTCTTGGATAATACTTTTGTTCAATGCGGACCACTGGTTTTTCAACAAATAAAAGGCATTCCAATGGGTAGCAACTGCTCCCCTTTACTGGCAGATTTATATTTAACTTGGCTTGAATTTAAGTATATGAATAAATTGATGAAAAAGGACTTTCAAATGGCTACAAAATTATCAAACAACGCAAGATATATTGATGACATTGCTTGTGTAAATGTACAAAATTTCAGTGAAATTGCTGAAGAAATTTACCCAAAAGATATCCCTTTGGAGGGTAACAATTCAGATGGTTTCAGAGATGTGTTTTTGGACTTGGATATTCAGGTCACTAATGACAGGTTTTGTATTAAAGTCTATCGCAAAATAGATGAGTTTAACTTTGAAGTAGTTAATTATCCTTTCCCGGACAGTAATATTTCCGATACTATTCGATATAATACATTTTTGTCACAAATTTTGAGATTTGGTCGTATTTGTTCTAAATTTTAGGACTTTGCATCAAGAACCAAATTTATTTACAATAAACTTGAGTCAAGAGGATTCAAAGGTACTCTTTTGATCAAATATTTCTATAAATTTTGCTGCAAATATCCCGAGATGGTTAGAAAGTTTGGCTTCAATAATTTTAGAGATTTTAGACTTGCCTGTTTTGCTACTTAATTTCATCTTTTGACACCATTATGTTTAAACGTTCACCTTTCGGACATTTTAGGCTAGCTTGTTTTCTGTTAGGTAAACCCCCAGGGGCTACAGGTAGCAAGAAGCGGCCTACGACAGTTACAAGCTTGCCTATTTGTACTTGATATCTGGTTAATATTTTCATTGCATTCTTTTGACATAAATTCAAAAGACTTCAATTCTTTTCTGACTTGCCCTATAATTCTAATGTTAACATCCAAAGATTATTAGAAAGTCTGGCTACAATAATCTACAGTTTTTAGACTTGTCTGTTTTGCTACTGAACTGTATCTTTTGGCATCTTTGTGTTTTAATATTCACTATCAGACATTTTAGGCTTACATGTTTTCTGTTAGGTAAGCCCCCAGGGGCTACAGGTAGCAAGAAGCGGTCTACGACAGTTGCATGTTTGCCTAATTGTACTTAAAATCCTGTTAAGAAAAATTGTTTTGATAGCATGTTTTTGGCATAAATGCTAATGACTTCCATTCTTTTCTGACATGCCTAAATGCACATTTACTCACTATTAAAAAACTACTCAAAATTGACAGTATTTTCTCAAGTGTCACAAACCTGACACATTAAGTTGACACATTGACTCAGGGTTGGCAGTTAAATAGAGCTTAATTGTTTGAGGAGTAGGTGTCATCATGGAGTTTGTTTTCCATCTCTGGTACAGGATGTACATTGTTGCAGTCCTTGTTAGGATTTTCCTTGGTCTGTACAGGTGGTCTAGCTGCAACTGTTTATTTTACAATCACTGGGACTGAATATAATGTCCCAGCTTGTTTCCACTGCAGTTAAACATTGGCGGATGGTTTAACTAGGAAAAGCTGTCCAGCTAGAAAGGGTACATTTTGGTTCAGGGGTAAGTCAAATTGTTCTTATCTGAACCTGTACTATGGAAATTTGGTAATTATGGTTTGTTTGACAGGTATTCTTCTTTGATATGAAGCTCTGCATTTACAAGCAAAACTTCACATATTTAGCTAATTCATCAATTGCCACGTTCATATTTATTCATTATTATGTGGGTTGTCTTTGCTGAATATTTAGCTTAGGCAAGGAGCCGCTACTCAGAGAGACGTGTACGGGTAAAAGGCTCCGAAACATGTTGAGTAGTTACCCGCTGAAGACCCTTTAATTTATTTGGGCTGATACAGCCTATGTCAAAATTTTACTGAGGAACGTGTGCAATATAGACAATAGTAATTCCATATATATACAGGTTAGACAGGGACAGGTTAGCTTATGGAGAGTAAAGAGTTCGAACTGCGCAATAGGATATGGACTACTAGGAAGTGGTTCTGGGCAAAAAGACACAAATACAATATATATATATATATATATATATATATATATATATATATATATATATATATATATATATATATATATATATTAATTTGGTCCTGAAAAAGGTGCACAAATAGTGCTTCACGGATGTCTAACGGAATATGGTGCCAGAGACGAATAAATGATGGGAGAAAAAAGCTTCCGAAATGTAAGGTCTTATACCTGATTTGTCTTAAACTATAACAATTCTGTAAGCTATAGTTCCGGGATTCCTTAACGTCACTGGTTACAAGGTAAGATAAAAAAGTTGGAACCTGTGTGTGGGACATTTTATAAAAGTGATAAGTGAGAGGTTTACAAGATGAGTAAGCCGAAATGCTGCCTTGTTATAACGAGGAAAAAATATTGTTATTTCAACGTGTTTTTTTCCTTGTTATTACACGAAAAGCGCTTGTTATAACCACATCTTTTCTTGTAACAACCAGAAAAAGATCTTGTTATTGAAACGCTTTTTCTAGTAACAACAAGAAAAAAGTAAAAGTCATACGATTTTTTCTCGTTATAACAAAAAAACTGGTTAGAACAGGAAACCAATTAAGATTAGATTGACACCAATGAGCGTCCCCATGAAGGGAACACAAGTTTAAAGGTCAAAAGTATATTATTAGTTGTATTAGTTGTTACATGTACAGCAGTTTAGCACAGTACGTACATAAAAAATAATGCTGGTTAATAAAATATCTTTCAATGCGACTGTATAAACCAGAATGGTCGAGTGTTTCAAATCCCCTTGTAACACGAGAAGGAAGGGTTTGGCTTGCGGTGGGGGGGGGGGGGGCATATTCATGCCTCTCGTAAAATTTTCATATTTCCACACTGGAACTATATATTAATTGTGAAGGAATGGCGTCATTTCAGGTTTAATATATCTATAATACATCTCGTGCACATGGGGCACCTACAGCAAGAATACAACAGTTTACAAATAATTAAAAGTGAGTGTTGGAGATCCATAACGAGGCACTATGACGATGCACATCTGAAGTCGTTAAAAGACACCAATGGCTTAACACAATTTATTTGCTTTTTTGCTTAAATGGGCATTTCATTTTAAGTTCTCCTATTGATAAGCATAGAAACTCACTTTTCTGCACTTTGGAAACGTTTCGAAAGTGAGTTGTAACACAAAAGTGGGGCCTTTGTCAAAATGGTTTTAAATAAAATTAACAAGGTCTAGTATCATAAATGTGTCCGCACTGATTTTAAATGGATCTAGGGAACCCAAAATATTCATGAATAAAATCTTAAATACAGGTGTCTATAAACATATTAGTTTTGTGTGTGTGTGTGTGTGTGTGTGTGTGTGTGTGTGTGTGTGTGTGTGTGTGTGTGTGTGTGTGTTGTGTGTGTGTGTGTGTGTGTGTGTGTATTTGTGTGTGTTTATTAAGTAGTGAAATTGTAGTGTGGTATAAGAATTTTCATGTGATTTTAGTAGAAGATCACGACTGTTCTGTACGCTTTCACGGAAAACCACGTTGTCACCAGGAACAAGATGTGCCAGTCTAGGCTGGCATCTCATTTTGGTCGAACGACACCCAACAACCAGAAACAACCAAGCTGTGACAAAATTGAATGGAGATAAATGAATCCTAGTGACCACTGAAAAGGTGAAAGTAACCGCAAAATCGTATCCGCTAATCGATACCCTGTAACTTTCAGCCCATGTGTTATATATAAAGAGAAAACCGTATATCTGTTTGGAGCACCTTTAATATTTTGCCAGCATTCTGTGTTTATCCCAATCATCACTATGTGACGGCAGTATGAGACAATGGTGCTAACGCTCTTGAAGTAAGAGCGATATTTCTTCGGATAAAGAGGTAAGCGGTGATTTTTTCAACGTTAACCTGTATCTTATATTATGAAGCTTGATATGTCTGGACAACATCTGTAGCTGTGATGTTTTACTTAAATGTTAAAGACTGATGTAAGCAGATAATGTAGTCCGGTTGGGCCAAATTAGTAACAAAGTTATGGTTAGCTTGCAAGTGTCGTGTTTTCACAGCAAGGATCCTGAAAACACCAAGTAAAAAAAAAAAAAAAAAAGCCAAACACGGTCCATTAAACAAAAGAGTTACCTAGTTGGTTTGTTTTCTAACGATATAACTTTACAGGGTACCTTTCTAGACGAGCAATTTCTGGTCTCACGGTATTACACAAAACGTCGAATCAGTCATAACATGACAGTGACGCCTAAATCTTAAAATACAAAGATGGCGTCGCTGAGTACCGTGATTAGCCACCATCAATCCCCTCTCGATGGAGGGCTAGTGTAAATGAACGTTTCAAACACATACCTTCTTAAATAATTTCCCGGTGTATTGTAAGTTGTACACGGAACAATTCATTTTGATGGCTATGCTATGAACCGATTCGGCCAAAGTGATATTTCAAAGACGTATTTACACGTGAACACGTTTTTTTTAATTTCATTTTATTATTTTTTTTTTTTTTGGTTTATGGCATTCAGGTTGATCGGCATTCCGGTTGGTTATAATAAATAAATAAATAAATAAATAAACAAATAAATAAATAGATAAATAAATAAATAGATAAATAAATAAATAAATAAATAAATAAATAAATAAATAAATAAATAGAAATATCAGCTCCACCGGGTGAACACATTGAGGTCTTTTGGAACCCGGATATATTCCTATCAACTTCAAAGCAATTGGCGCAGTGGCTTCTTTGTACCGCATAATGAAAAATATATACCCTAAAATGCAAGAATTACTGCGGCATGACCATTTATAAATATATGCTTACGCAACGTGTATCCCCATCAAGTTTGAACAAAGCCTGCCTTAGAGTTTTAAGAAGTTTGAAAACGCCGAAAGTAGATGGACAGATGGAGGGCACGCCGTGCCATTCTGTAACTTCACGCGATGTCACCAGACTTAGAATGGCCTCCCCCCAAAAAACCTCTCAATTTATTCCAATATTTAATTTCACTATGGCACTGAAGGGACGTAGCATTTAGGGTGCTTTTGCCTGCTTCTTCCACATCACACACTGTTCATATTGTGCATGTATAGTTGAGTTAGTGTTCAGTGGTTAGTCTGTTGTTGACAACGACATAATTCTATTTTTCGCACCTAGGCATATTGGTAAAGGTTACCGGATACAAACTGGTACCACCAATATAAAGGCACGTATTCGTTCGATGGTAGCGGAACAATTCTGATCCCCACAGATCATCCGGATTTAACATTTATGAAGGCTGTTAAACGCGTTTCTACCATCATGCACAATCAAGGCCACTATTCTAAGTGAAGGGAAAGTACACGGGCTTTGTGATAATAACGCGGTGTACTTATTGTTTTGATTTTGAATTTCACAACTGTATTGTATTTGAAGCACAATCAGTTATATAGTAGTTTAATGACTGGTTTGTTAAATGATACAAACTGGCAAGACGCATAATAAGTAGGCAATGAATATGGCTTTCCCATAATCACACAATTATAATAAAATCGCAAGGATAATTTATTTGTACCATTTTCTGTAGGAAAATCATAACAATTCTGGAAGTTAATCTGCAAGCCAACGCAAATGACAAACATCACGACATTCAATGAAACGATGAGAGCAAACACATTAAGCAAGTGTTCTTGTGGCTAATGCTTTCCATGTGACTGCTGAACTGTTGAAATAAAAGTCACTACATTATGTTCACGTACAGCGGTTTTATTACATTTGCAAAAATGTATCGTTAATTGTTGTAGCAGTGTAATGATCTAAAATAGAATGGTCACAAACAGTCTTAGAATAAGAATTATGTAAATGGTTTTAGTAAATCAACATAAATGCAAAACCAAAGTAACAAACCTTACTTTAAGAGTTATTTTGGGAAAAAGGGTGACACACATGTAGGTAAAAATAAGTCTTGTATGGCGAAGTTTTGTGGATCGCGTTGATGAGAGTAGTTCGGACATTCGTCCGATTATGTAAAGTTAGTTCGAGAGAAAAAATGAAAAGAGTTCCAACTCCTTTCACCAACCGCATTCTGAATGCTTAACCAAGCAGGTTTTTTATCTTGACTACCATCTACGACTTCAGCTATGTGCAGCATAACCCATGTAGGTTCCTTAGATATATTTTTTGCGGCAAACTGTGTAATCACGGTGGTGCCACAGTGGTACTACTACTACTACTTGTACTACTACTACTACTACTACTACTACTACTACTACTACTACTACTACTACTACTACTACTACTACTACTACTACTACTACTTCTACTACCACCACCACCACCACCACCACCACCACTACTACTACTACTACTACTACTACTACTAATAATAATAATAAACGAGTTATGCAAAAAAAAAAAGAAAAAGAAAAAAATCACCATGGCCGCCCAACTGGGGAGAAGTATGTCAGAGTCACTAACCAAATATCAGGTGCATAACTTCAGCGTATATCCCATTCCGTATTTCAAGGACACCCCTACGGGCTTTGCGTTTTTAAGATTCTGCGCTTGCAAAATTCAAAATTTCGAAAATGGCCATAAACTTGATCATCGATTGGGAGCTCATATGTTTCAATGAACAAAATATGGTGAGGGCACCAATGTTTCCACAAAAAGTGTGTTTGACTGGATAGGATGGTAGTTTTCGAGTGACGGTAAGAAATCCAAAAGTGACAGAGCGATTCGATTTCCAGGAAATCTAGGTAACAGTGACCCGAAAAGTAGGTCATCAGGACAAGTGTTGGTGGTGAAATATTTTTCGGATATACAAATGAAATCTGAGATATGGCAAAATCAAAACTGCGAAAAAATTATGAATGTGGTATTAGACTACTTGGGAACTGGGGACGTCAATGGTATAGGTCAATCGTGGGGTTGCCAATTGTAGAAATGTACCATACGACCAGTATAAGCCCCCCACTCCCATCTCCATGGGAGAGGGGGTGATGATGATGATGATGATGATGATGATGATGATGACGACGACGACGACGACGACGATGACGATGATGATGATGATGATGATGATGATGATGATGATGATGATGATGATGATGATGATGATGATGATGATGATGATGATGATGATGATGATGATGATATCGCGCTCCTTCCGGCCACCATCTTTGAAGTTACCATATTCTGCTCTGTGTCTGATACAAGTGTCAAATAGTAGTCAAAGATAGCATAAGCTGAAACACAATTACACGTGAATAGGTCTAAATCAAGGCACGCTATTACTTCATTAAGAACAAGAACGGAAGGTATAGAAGTGCTAACGTGCACGGTGTATTCTAATATGATACAAGTGGGTTTAGAACCGAAGGTACAGAAGTGCTAACGTGTACGGTGTATTTTAATATGTTACAAGTTTAGTTTACACGTAGGAACACAAAGCACGAAGCGGTGTCATAAACGTTAAATGTTTGTGTTGGTGGCTGAAAATTGGTCTGCAGCTTGACGAGATTTTCACTATAGAATTGTTGGTACAGTACTTAAACACTCACATGGACAACTGCCCAACTAGGGAAAGGTTTAACTCTTTCAGTGCCAATCACGTCTAAAGTCGATCTGCTAAAACAAAACTAGTCTGACTTACATGGATGATTAGGATCTCAGGTTTGTATTCCTCGCAAGAAACACCTTTCATTCAAATACCAGCATGCATCTAGTTCCAGAGAAAAGCTGTTGACACAGTCCAAAATTTGGCCCTGAAAGAGTTAAGCTAGGCTTCAGATGTCCGATTTTTTTGTTATTTGATTTTCATTTTTGCCCAATCGAGATGAACAGTATAAAGTAGTGCCAGTGCAGGCGCTACTTGAAAGGCCAAACCAAATCAACCTGACAACAATTTCCAAACATAGACGGGAAAAGGCTACTGTGCATAAGCCTGAATATGTCGCATGTCCTGTGCCAGAGTGCAACTGACTTTATATTGTACCGAACTACAACAGTTTGACAGCTTCTTTGTCTTTTTGTCATGATGCACAGAACAGGATTCGTGATTCAAATTCACACTATATATTCAATTCAAAGTGGTACTATCCGAGTAGAATGGTAGTAGTATTGTTTCCGAAGGTCGCCTAAAGGTGAGCACATAAATGCAGCAAAATAACACATTGAAGACCCATACACATGATATCGTGATGGGTGAGTCATGAGTACTTCAAAATTCTTCCATGTTAGAGAGTAAAATTGGTTTAGTGCGAGTGACACAAAACTACGTGATTCCGGCCCATTCACCTGATTGTGCAATTGTTGATGTCTCTAACAAAGTTTACCAATAATAATGAACTACATTCACATGCACTGGGAGTCACAGTGACAATAGCCGCAGATTGCAAAATTGTGATCTCCATTTTTCATTGGAATTAGAAGAGGATAGTGGTGAAAAATTGCAGAAACTAAGAAAGAAAACTAAACACTACGTTGTCTTTTCAAGACGTTTGCTCGGAAAAATGACGTGGGATTCAGAGTTTCCATATAGGAAGTGCCACCTGATGTGCTAGGCAAATATATTGTCAATCTTCCTCGGCCTGTGCGGAAGACGATTTCACAAGAACGGAGCTATGGCAGCGCATGGGGTACCTTCATGAACAGATTTTCATCTAATGAGATATAAGCACGTTTTTTTTGTTTTTTTTTCTTTTTTTGGAGATACGTTCTCAACGCCCGTCGAAGCATTGTAAGTAAAACAAATCCCCTCAAAATCGAACAGCCTCGACAAAAAACCAAACAAGGCAAATTCACTAACAGAACAGGGCATAGAAACACTTTTTTATTGGCAGCTTCGTAAATAATGCACGCACCTTGTGCTATCCTGTGCACTCTGTAGTTATTAAACGAAATTATTTTCGACGTGTAAAAATGGTGGCAGCAGGAATTGTGCTGGGTCGATCTTTGGGAAAACTTTAAAAGTCGGCACAGATACTTGGCATGATCCTACCACAAGAGGCAAAAAAGGGAACGCAACAGTGGACGCTGACACATGTGATGTGAGACGAGAGACTACGTTTTTGTCGCGCGATACGCACTGAACATACATGCTGCCGCATCTGGCTGCGCATATTTTGAGAAACTGAACGGGATAAAATCGCTTCAGTGGGAAGACTGCACTCACTTTCAAGTACAGCTTTCATAAGATCTCGAGGTGAACTGTTTTGCAGAAGTAGAGAGACAGACTATAGGTTACAGGGTCTTGTCAATCTTGATTCTCATCAGCAATTCAAGAATGATACACACTTGTGTAAGCCTGGTATCCTATTGTTCACACTTGACTGCTTGTGCCAGTGGATTGCGTCACCGGCTCTGGCTTCCTACTGTTGCCCTTCAAAGTACAATAATCAGGCTCCCTTGGATCATACTGAAACTTCTTAAACGCTCTTATGATTATTTCAAGGGCCTTTGTTTTTAATATATGTAAACACTGAAGATGTTCCTTTCTCAGTTTCTTTCTAAGAACCTCTAATGCTCTAATATATAGATCATCAGGGCACGGGCACAGGCTCTGAAACATGCTTTGAGTGGTTACCCGCTGAAGCCCCTTAATTTGTTTGGGGTAGTACAGCTTGTGCCAAAATTTCATAGAAGAATGGGACAACAGTTCTTCTGTGTGTTTACATGTTAGACAGTGACCGGTTACCTTATGGAGTGTACAGAATTCGGACTACGGAATACTCTACCAGGAAATGGTTCTGGACGAGAAGACACAAACACAGTATACATTCATGTCCGAATAATGATTGTATGTGTGTCGTTTTAATTTCATTTATATTTTGTTTATATTTTTTCCAACCAGTTATTTTGATGGATTGTGTATTCCCAGACCATAGGGGTGCGACCAACGTGTTATTCAACTGTTAAGTCACTCACCGAAAATCTTTGACAAACAGTTTGCTCTGGTCCAAAATACCTTGTATGACCTTATGAAAACTATGATAAAAAAAGCAGGACTAAACGATAATCAAAAAGAGACTAATTGTTTTGAAAGGGTGCAACTGATTCAAAAAGATCACAATCTTATCCGCGCACGTTATTTGCAAATACGTATTCACACCTAAATGTAGGACAAATGTGCGTCATCAGTGACTTTACGTTATGGGCTCCATCCTCTTACTTTCTTGCCTCACAGTGCTACTACGAGTTTGTACACAGCATCGTTGATCTTGCCATTTAACAGTATTGCCCTGGTAGGCCAAACACATAGCACTGATAAATGGAATCACACTACTGTCTCAAAGCCGTTCCAGCCTCCCAGCAGCCACTGCTGCCAAAACTGCTTACGGTACCCTTGTTACATGTCATTAGCTCCATTGCCCAAAATTGCTTACGGTACCCTTGTTACATGTCATTAGGTCCATCGACCAACAACTTTTGGTCGTCATAAACTGTCGTCAGTGCTGTCCAAGAAATCCATCTTAAACCCAATGGTAGCATATATTACGCGAGCAAACTTCTTATAAAGAAGTCACGATTGGCGAAAGTATTAGTTTCGAAGGTAAAATACCTCAGTTAAGATGGACGAAACGTATTGGTACATGCTTCAGAATAACAGGTTCTCTTCCCATCAAAGAGCGCCTCTTTTGGCCATATTTTTTCGCAAGAGATGGACTCACGTGTGACAAAAGGAATAATTATTATTACTATTACTGGCTTATGCAAGACCCTACATTTATTTCACAGGCTGCTATGGCACAGATCAAACACACCATCGCTTCATTGTGCAAATTATTCCGAATCATAACATTTGTGTTGCATGCATAATAATACTGCTCATTGAGTTTTACATAATCTTCATTATGACGATGTGGGTTTTGCTATTTGAAGGTGACAAATACATATGTGCTCCGGAATTCCATTTAACAATTTTTCTGTGCTTTCGGCTAGCTGGCTGAGGTAAGACTCGATTTCTTTTTTTACGGTTGATCCCTACACCTGAGCATGACGTCGTTCTGCAAACGTATACACTATTGCTACGAAACCATGTGCATTTCCTTGGAAAGAGACGAATGAAATATTAGTTGTACCCTCTCCACGATTCGTTTGCCTGCTATGCCTGAGGTTACCCTCACCTTAATACAAACATGCTCACAGAGGAACTTTCACTGCATGCAGTTAAGTTTTTAGGGAATGAACATATATTGTTTCTCTGCGTATTCAATCAAAATATAACTCACTGTGTTACCATTTCGATTTTCGGGACTATCGACATCGATCATGTAGCTCATGCCTAAATTAAGCAATGTTAGAACATTTACATCGTTAAAGAGATGCATTGCTCTCGAGTGAAATTAACATCTGGACAAGACTCCCAAGAGCATAATGCTCTGGTGACACCAAATCGGGTTTCCATCACAGAAATCATTTTCTGAGAAGCAGCCCTTTGTATTGTTGAGATCGTAGGTCAGGGTGTTTAAAATTGTGCAATAACAAACATGCACACGATACATACTTGTAGTAAAGCTAGTAGCATCAGCCGTATTCTTTCTCAATATGTTCAATCCAGTGTCTTTACTTAAACACGTAATGACTTTGAAAAATAGGTAAGGGTGATCAAATGATTTACAAGATAACACCATCGGTCAAACATATGCGGTGTCGAGTTTGTAATTCTATCTTAATGTATTATCATAATGATGGATGTAATGTGATCTGATATCCATAAGGTATTTTCCGATGGAGGATGTGTGTTGCACATGAAGCCACTGGTAACTCAGGCTAAGTGTTTACATTCTTAAAAGTACAGCTACCTGGTAGCACAAGAAATGTAGCCTCACTGACTGACTGCTGTTTGTCCGCCGGTATTGGTGTCACATGCATATTACTTCAAACGCAGGTAATGTCACATAAATTTATATCAACAAGCATCCTCCGTTTCGACCACCAGTGGCACGACGACGACTTGATACACGCCATTTGTCGTTTTTATGTATAATGTGCCTGGAATAAAACGTGGATGTATGTTGGTAAGTTAAGATGTAATGACCTTGACAAAATATAATTTCTGGAAATTCACTCCCTGTATAAACTCAAAAAAAAAAATAGCTAGAGTTCATTCATAATATGCAATATGAAACGTCGACACATAAAATATATTTATTGTACATTTGGTATTAGAGGCCTCATTTTTTCTCCACATATTTAATATACTGTCCTTTGCTAAAGAGCTTATTGATACAAATAATAAAGGTCAAGGCCACCGAAATTTTAATACAATTCTATCGCTGGCCTAGCGCATATTTGGTGTATATTTTCTAGAACCTTGTCAATTTTGTATCACAACAATAAATTTAATATGCGTTTGAAGCGTTTGATTTCTGTTCTGATAAGTGCGACTATTGGCACCACCAGGACTCCATATGTCACCGACTTTTGTTTATATAATTTCCTTTAATACATTTTTTACCTATCTGCAAGTTCAGATATTGAAGGACTTGATTTGTTTTCCGAAATTTATTCTTTCCGGAAACCGGAAAAAGTAAGTAATGGTCATTCATATTATCCAATGTCAAACTTCTATATATGGGGCACATTTTGTGGTAATTTTGTATTATTAGCCTTACCTTTTTTAAACGATGGACGTATGAGTTTTCAACAGATTTTGGTCCATAGCATCCCTAATACTGTATGTAGCGTTACCAAAGTAAGGTCCAACACATCCAGTAAACAGTTGCTGGTAACAACGCAAATCTCATCTCCACCTATTTTAATTTAGCTACAAAGAAGCAAGTTTTATGATCGCAAGACAGCCACCCATTTACCCTTAACTTCAACAAACAAGAATGCTAAACGAGGTTCAATCAATGTAGCTCCCAAAAGACTTCCGAATGGATATATTATAATATGGCATGGGTGGACTGACAAACAATAAAACCGTATTTTTTCAGCAGTATCTTTTCTTTATGTCATAATGTGTGGAAAAAGTCGAGGTTGAGGCCGGGGGTTTGCATATATAGAAGTTATTATTAGATTATATCTGTTTCTTAATGATAAAAAAGATGACGTACGAGCGCAACACAAAGCAATGCCTGTGGTTACTTTGCTCAAACGTTACAAAACCTTTCTTTGTCCTTTCCATCTATATCTAAATGTCTCCTCATTTTGCAAATTACAAATGCGAAAAAAGAGACAGACGATAGAGGAAAGAAAGGAAAACAATCAAAAGACAAAAACAGTATGGTTTAACTGTCAAAACGGAAACCTTTTTTTGCAACAACGCTGCCCAGAAGTATGTTCCAGTCCGCATGGAAGTTGCTGACGGCCCTAGAATAATAAAATTCAGAACACGTGTACACTCACCAACAAAATTAGTGCCAGCGCCCTGTGCAAACAACAATGATTCTATCTGTATGAAACAATCTATTTTGCATTGAACATGATCTTGGTCAATTTATGTCCCTTATGTGTAAATACTAAAAGACTATTTGCAAGACTAAATAATACAACCGTAGGACAAGGAGTCCAATCTGAACAAAACAACTGACAGGAAAACATGTACTCTTGTTATACACTTGATATGCCTAAAGTGTGTGTCCTGTGAGTAACCAACTGCATCTCTCTGTTGCTATTGAACTGCTACTGGTGTGCAGTGTTCTACCACAGACAGCAGCTCTTTTTCAAAGCATTCTTTGAAAAAACAAAAACTTATGATATGACTTGGTGGGTATTCTAATTGTATCTCGCACATCATAAATAACACGATAAGTTGTAGAACTATGTAGGTGAAACTTTTTGTTTTAATTTGCATTCATTCAGGGAAAGCATCGAAAATATGCATTTCGTAGAACGCAACAGCTATGGCCTTTAGCCCACCTGAACGAGATGCAAATGACAATATTAAGCAGTAGAGAAAGGGAATATAAATGAGATACGCATTTAAAGACGTTCAGTACACCGCGATATGCGCAACCATTTAGGTCCAATGCCTCTATACAGTTAGAGCTGGTATTTGTCGATACATGTACTAGCTGCTGTTCGCTTTTCCTATTTTGCTCAGTTCCGTTTGACAAAAAAAATGTTTACGAAGAGTAAAAAGGAAGAAGGATAGGAGGTTTGTTAACAATTGCCGAAACAAACGACTAAATGCTTTAAAACAAGGCAGAATACGTCGAAAAACGGCAGGGGTAGACCAAAACGCATGTACACGATCAGCGAACGCTGACCAAGCCACCGTCGAAAGTGCCATGCCCACCCCCCCAATACCACATGTTCATGTAAGCACTGACAGTTATAAGTGGGACGAAGGTCGAAGAATAGTTGAACTAAGGGTACTAGCCGATAATCTTGTATACGAGGAATGTGAAAAGAAAATTGTCCCTAAAAAATACAGAATCAGAAAAAAGATATGGCTTAGCCAGTGTACTTTACATTTTTGGTGAATGTGGTACGATTAACTGTCACAACTGGAAAAAAAACACAGCAATACCCCAGCGTCAAAAGGTGGCACAGGCATATTTGATATGAATACAAAAGCAGCCACAGGTAATGACCGGATCACTAGCGATTTCTTCTTGGTGATAATTGTCACTAACATAGATCAAAATCTAAACATTTACATGAATACATGTATATATACATATATATATTACTTTTTATAGTTTTTGCACATTTTTTTCTCATTTGATTGTTATTGTATATGAATTATGCAGATTTTGTCACAAAATACATGGAGCAAGCTGTATATCATACAAAAGCAGCACGATCGCGCTTCAAGTTTATTGCATTTCCTTACCTGTGTGGATAACCTTGGCCCATTCTCAATGTCAGAGAGTTCACTTTGCAAAGTCACCTTTGTTTATCTTTTAAAATCCCTTAAGAAATGACCTTTGAACTCACCTGATTTTCATAATATATGCAAACGTGGTTTAAGAGTTTGATTCCTTTACACTACGTGCAACACCCTTTCAGAATTTGCACAGAACACAAAATCTCAATATTTGAGCCGAACCCCCCTTTTCCGTGATGGGTCGCATATATATATATATATATATATATATATATATATATATATATATATATATATATATATATATATATATATATATATATATATATATATATATATATATATATTTATATATATATATATATATATATATATATATATATATATATATATATATATATATATGTATATATAATGCTACTTCCTTTATGCTTATGGTGTCTTCGAAATTACTTACAAGCTTCAAACTGTAATCATTCTGGTAAGGAGCCAGTGGTTTGTATTGTCAAGTTCTATTGAAGCCAACGTAGCAAAGCTTTTCCCTATTCATAGGCATAATATAATTTCTATACATATTCTAATTCAAGAGTTTATTTTATTATTTTGGAATATACAACCCGATTATGAGCACCTTGTTAGTCTACATTCTGGCTGCAGTTTGCAATATTGATATTCATTTAGGCCTATAGACGCATTGATAATTCAGCACTCTTGAATTCGAACGACCGGGGCTAGTGACAACGAAACTTATGACAAACTTTCACTCATAATTTTGTCTTTCACGCGTGATTCTTGCGGCACTGTAAATTATGTGCTGCATGTGTTACCAATCGACAATGTATTAAGGTAACTAATTTTGATATTCTTATTTCTACCTCTTTTTTTCCACATTGCTGTATTGCACAATGGAGATAATCTTAAAATGTTTGCCCCTTCTAAGGAAAACTATGAAAGTATATATTATGACTGGAATAGAAATTGACGACGTACTGCCGTTTGTTTAAGCTATACACATGTATATTGATGTGATATCGCAGTTAGAGAATGAATGGATACCTTGTACCTGTGAACCGAAAACAAATTAAGTCAACATGCATGAATTCTTTGTACAATTGCGGAAACAATAGCACCGTATGATATCTTTTTGTTAATCAATGAAATCAATATATATTTTGGAAACCCCCTATAATTTTTCAGGGATTTGTAAATTTTTATTCTATTTCAAACTTTAAAAAATGATGTGAGCACTTATACCTTTTTGCAAGACGAGATGAATTAAAAGTCACATTCCAGCATGTTTTGTCTACATATTTGTTATTAAAAGGTTTGATATACATTGCATCCACTCATATTGAGTTACTTTATGCATATTTTTGCATCCCTAATTTATTTTTTTGCTTTTACCCATATTATATATAATGTTTGCTATACAATTTCTGTAGTCCTTACCTGTATCGTCACCTAGCGACAAAAGTAGCACCGTGACATGCCAATATTTTGCTTGCATTCAGTTTAAAAAGCCAATATCTTTGTTCACACCAAATACCAGAGATTTCTAAATTCTTTTGACCAGTGTACCGAATGTCTTTAATCAACACTTGCAACAGGCCAAGTGGCGCCCGTACCTCGTGCCGTAGGGCTCTACCTCAGAAAACCAATTTCTTTAGAGACACTGCACTGAGTTTTACTGATACCCAAATTATCAATATACGATCTAACTGATTGCGTCACTGAACTAATGCATTGTCTTCGTGCTGGTATCGTTATGCAGCAGTTTATTTCAATATAACCTTGTGCAAAGGTAAATTGGGTCTATTACATTCGTGGAAATGGCTTTATGTCAAATATGTATTCTGACACAGAACAGAGAAAATCTCCGAGATGGCAAACAAAAGCTGTCAGCTAAAATATGTAGTGACATCGATGAATGTGTTATGTCATACGCCATGGGGTTGCGTAACAACGCATGTTAGTACTTACTCTCACCGAGCTCAGAAACCTATCTACGTCATATGTGTGGTTTCATACTGGGGCAGAACAAGCCTTCAGGGTATACATCGAACTTTAATACAAGAGGTAGAAAAGTTGTCCGGCGCCCCCAAATGCAGGAGAATAATAGTGTATAAAACTGCAACTACTTGTGATTGGGGATCAGACAGCACAGGCTCCTAACCAGTGGTGTAGCAGTGTCTTGCGGTAAAGGTCCCATAGCCCCTGGGAGTAAGGCATCAATGCTTTTGCACTCACTCCAAATATATATATATATATATATATATATATATATATATATATATATATATATATATATATATATATATATATATATATACATATATGTATATATGTGTGTGTGTGTGTATGTGTGTGTGTGTAAATATCCTCAGACGACCTTGTAGGTTAAAACCCTTATCATCCACGTTTCATCACAATGGTGGTGATCTTTGCATTTACACTGTGACCCTTGTACAAAAGCTACATTTACGTACTTAAGGGTTTTTGGAAATTCGGCTTTTACAAGAATTGGGTCATATTCAGCACGTAGATAATTTTAAGTTTACAGGTTGTGTCCATATACATTATCTTTAAATGTTTTTAAAAGAAGTTGACAGTTTTCACAACATTTTAATGTTACATGAGCACGCAACTCTGAACACTCTCTCATGGTAGAATAAACCCTTTGAACAAGAGGATAGACGTAATGGGCTTGCATTTTGAAAACCACCTGGAATCCACTTTGGTCACAAGGACTGGTGACTGTACACTCACTTTTATGGGTTAATTATACCACTACTTCTGATGGCAACGCGCTCATTTTAACGGGTGATTGGTCGTAGCAATGATGCTTGGGTCACTGCACTCACATTAAAGTGTGTTGATTATATCAATGAGACTGATGAAGGCACGTCCATTTGAAAAAAGTAATAATTATACCAATAAGGATCAAATGAAACTAATAGTTCACGCGAGCTGTATGGGTGTCTCGTGAAGCTTGTATCATTAAGTATGTGAGATACCTGAGTACATGACAATGAGTACTAGCTACAAGCAAGTCGAACAATTCATAATCATTGTCAAAGGTCGTACTGAACACGGGTCATACATGTCAAACTTGACGCCAAAGGCTTAGAGGAAGAAAACACGAAGTCACAATGAACAAGATATCTTCGATTGCAAGCGCTCGATGATGGGCCCCTTCTCCCCGCCCATGCTCCCAGTTTATAGCAAGATGACCTTTAATCTTTAAAGGTCACGTATGAAAAATACGATAAATTTATGTCGACCTGTATGGGATTCGAACCCACTACCTTCGGCACTCTCGCCTAGCCAAATGTAAAGTCAAACACGCTGACCTCTAGTCAAGGTATAAATTATAAAACTGTGTAGTGTTACAATAGGTACAATTTGAGCCTGGCATGGTCTAAATCGCATGAAAATGTACTACGTTATGGCTTAATGAAAATTTCAAAGGGCCAAGTGACCTTGACCTTTGACCTTAAGAGGTCACATGTAAATTACAAAATTGTACAGTATGACAACAGCTACAATTAGATCCCAGCATTGTTCAAATCGGATCTAAATTGACCTTGCGTTATGACCTTTATAGGTATAATGTAAAATACCAAATTGTGCAACGATACAATCGCAAATTTTGAGCCCAACTTTAACAAAATCGGATATAAATTGATCGAGCTATGGCAAAGTGAATGTTTTTGAGGGTCATTATCCTTGACTTTGAAAGGCCATATATGGTAATAATATAGCATGTTTCCATTTTTGCAAGGTGGTCTATATTCTTCCTTCTGGAGGGATTACTTGGACCCCGTCATTGAAACATTACATTCCCGTCCCCCCTAAAAATTGGTGCAAATTTTATTTGATTCTTTTATGTTCATGTTTATTCTTTATGATAAGACATCAAATACATAATGAAAAATATATCCAAAATAATTTTGGAAGCTTGGTATTAAATTTGTTTTTTTTTTGTCCTACAGTAATAAAGCAATGGCAAATAAATCTACATTCATGGTGACAGGCGGTGGCCCCATGTGCTATAGTGATCTGTCAGCCGATGGAAAATTTGGAACACCAACTGAAGCTACTGGCAGTGAAACCACACTTACCCCACATGCATGCCCACCACTATAGCAAGTAAGAAGAAGGCATATCCCAGTCATAGAAAATAGGCCTAATAGTGAACAAGAACATTGACGTTTTGGGGGACTGGTCGGCTTTGTAGAGACAGAGAACCCGCTCCCCCTTTCCGCAAACGCCAAAGACAGCAGACTCACTGGGGTGCTTGCATACGTAATGGTACACACATATACGCACACATACTGGCAATAATAACCGAAAACTATCGATTAAGTATTAAAAGTTCCTATACCTGACTTGGGCATCGTAAAAATGTACACCTGCTGTTTTTGATGCTTTAGCGAGTAAGCAGTCTCGTAAAGACACCAATTATTGACTATTTCAACTAATACTAAGTACATTAAATTGTAAATTCAAAAAACATTGGTTCTATTAAAATCTAAATTCTTTCCGCAAAAGGGATGCTGTTGTGCACGTTTTGTTTACATCTGCAGCCATTTCCGGTGCTCAGTGATTCGCCCTGAGGTCAATGAATTTGTGTAACACTGTAATCTATTTTGAAAATTAGCAACGGCATTGAATGGGGCTCCTTCAGTGCGGCATAGATCACGATTTAATCCATAAAATATAAATTTAGCACATATATCAATGTTTGCAAACACTGTCAGTGATAATGTGCTTTAGAGACAATTTAAATGGAAGTCCAGC
Organism: Hermodice carunculata; assembly: GCA_964020975.1. Taxonomy (NCBI): domain Eukaryota; kingdom Metazoa; phylum Annelida; class Polychaeta; order Eunicida; family Amphinomidae; genus Hermodice; species Hermodice carunculata. The sequence goes on from OZ026627.1 coordinate 19,876,225, forward strand.
ATTGTACATTTTATTGAGAACCACGGTGTTTTTGCCTCCACATGTACAAAGTTTGTCGACTGGTGCTTGAAGCAAGTATTAGTAAATTCATCCGCAATGTATTGTGCGTCCCGGTTGGTGAACTCAGAGTCATGACCTTCCAAATATATATATATATATATATATATATATATATATATATATATATATATATATATATATATATATATATATATAGGTCGTAACCTTAAAATATAGGTCCAGGTGACAAATTTAATATCAGGTGCAAAAATTCAGTCCAAGAGTAAAATCCTGCTAGAATGAATACTTGTAGTCCCATCGGTCTGTCAGACTTTGTGCATACATTTTTTTATCCTAAAAACTTGGTATTTATTCGAATGGACATAGGACCTTGACCTTCAAGCTTGACGGGGTAGGATATATTTAGGTTTTTGTGCGCCCAAATGCCAGCTACCGATAGAGATCAACATTATGATAATCAGTTGAACATTTTTTGACGGTCTTGCACCAAAAAAAAAGAAAAAAAAAGATTTTTTTGCAACAATGCTGTCTTATGGACAAAAGTGGGTCAAGAGCACTAACCGAATATCAAGTACGCAACTTCAATACAAACCACATCCCTATGCAACGACAGTCCGGCAGGCCTTACGGTTTCTGAGATTAAACACGTACAAAATTAAAAACTTCAAAAAAAAAAAAAAAAAAAAAAAAAAAAAATGTGGTGAGGGCACCAAGGTTTTTTGATATAGTTTGTTTGACTGGATCAAGTTTTTGAGTGCAGATGAGAAATCCAAAAGTTAAGGTATGACCCACTAACCAGAAAATCTAGGTCCCGGTGACCCCATAAGTCGGCCATCAGGACAGGTGTTTCTGGATCATAAACAGATCCATCCAAATTTTCAATTTGGCGATAAAACACTATAAGCCAAAATGACATGTTCATGAGGACATACACACGCTATCCCTTACAATTTCACCCGATTTGTTTTTGAAAGTTGCCATATTATTTGGAAGTAAAGGGTGAGCGTTGTAACATCACCACACACCGCAAACATTTTATAAGTAGGAAATGTTACAATTATGCTTAATGTACCCCAGGAAAATCCTTTTTGCCAGTAGTGTGCCTTTCATTTTCTTGAAACAATGTAACAATGCTGTCTGCAGGGGCCCAAGCCAAATTGAAACCCACGACTCACCCTTCCTATGGATATCACTTATTGTTTTATTTACTTTGCTTCCAACAAGCAAATGGAAGCAGCATACGAGACAAAAATGTATATTTATACTTCCACAGTGTGTTTTACCTATGCTTAGGATAATGCTGTTACCGTTTACATTAATACTGAACGGTCAACATGATAATTTTCAGCGGAAACCTTTGCTTGATGAAAACAATATTCGAAAAGCGCAGTAGAATATTGCTTGTTCAGCTAAAAATGTTACCTAATTGGGTTAGCAGTATAACATGGCCGCCTGTTTAATATATTGTGGCGAACATTTACATCAGTGTGTATAAAATTATATCTCACCCGCCCATTGCTTTTGATAAATGAACTTAACATAGGGAGTACCGGGAGACTAGGTGTCGATGACATCAGCAAATATGCATATAATTGCAGCATAAGGTGGAGCTGCTGGACACTAAATGTCTGTAAGATCAGAAGATATGCTATTGAGAATCGGTAGCTAGAAATGAAACAACTGCATTTGTTCGCTGTGCGATTTTTATGTGCTAATTTGAGATTTTTAATGTTTACGACACACAATATTCAGACTGCTCGCAAAGTGTGTATGCTGGTGCTAAAGGGCTGTATTCAAAATGAAAGACAAGCTTATTAAAATGAATTATATTCCTATCATTACAAATTCGCTATGTTGTGGTCACCTACTTTCATCATGGGGTTTTATCATCATAATTTTCTTTTTTTTCCTCTCTCTTTCTCTCAAGGGCACCGGTCATGAAATGATGTCAATTGACATAAGCATTTACTACTTTTTGACATGAGGGTATAAATTTATGGCTAATTTTATTCTGTTGTTTTGTAGAAAACCCACATAGACTCGAAAGGTCCACTTCAAACCAGCTGTGATTCATAAGAGCTATCTTGTGGCAAAGGTGAAACATGAATAACTTTACGCTGCTACCAAATACGTCATTACATCAGCTTGTTAACAACACATCAGCTCAGTCTGCTGTGAGTATTTGGCCAAATCACTTTCCATCGAATGCTACGATGTACAATGAAAGCAGTACGTGGTCTACCGAAAAAAGTCTGGTCTCTTTGGATTCAAACTTGTGGAAAAGAGACTTTGCTCTGTATCTGGTGGTGGTGATCCTGTATTTATCTCTGTCCATCATTGGCATATGTGGGAATACCTTGGTTATACTTTCAATTCTGACCAACAGAGCCTTACGGTCCATAGCAAACGTTTTCATCGTCTACCTGGCTCTTGCTGACCTCGGCATCACCGCCATAGTAGAGCCGTTTTCTCTCCTTCCCATATTTGTTGACCCAAATATATACAAGGATAATTCTGGTCTCTGCTACTGGTTCGGCATTATGTGTTCCATTTCCTGCTGTGGATCCCCAACTGCATTGGCCTTTATTGGACTGAACCGCTATGTTTGTGTGTGCCACAACAAGTACTACACAAAACTATTCAGCCGGAAGGGAGCTGCAATTTCTTTCTTGCTTCTCTTCTTGTATAGCTGGATGCCGATATACCCGGTTGCCTTTGGCTTCGGTAAAATTGTTTATGATCAAAGAGCCCTGCTGTGTGGTGCCACTGGTCCACACCATTTCGGACTGTATATATCCATCGTGCAAATGTACCTGCCTGTGGCAATGGTGACCTTCTTTAACCTGATGATATTCATATCGGTGCACCAGTCCAAAAAGTCCCTCAGAAAGCTAACCGTGGGTGAGGATAAACATGGGGAAAGTCATTCCAGGATGAGTAAGGAACATGTGGACCAAGAGATGAGATTGGCAAGAACACTATTGGTCATCTTTGTCACACTTGTTGTGTGTCTCTGTCCTTGGGCGATCCTGTTGAATGTCGACACCAAAAATGAGGTCCCGATATATGGTTATCATTTTGCTGCAATTGTGTACCACACAAATAGTTCTGTCAACCCAATCCTCTATGGCCTCAGTAATGAACGGTTTCGCCGTGGCTATGTCGAATTTCTTTCCAGAGTATGCCCATGTGTTCCTGAGAGCTGGAAATCTTTAAAATCCCAAAACCTGTCTTCTCATTCAGCATCAAAAACATCAATGTCCATAGTATCTGAAGCAAAGTAAAAGACCCCCCCCCCCCATATTCTTAACCTTGATTGGAAAAGTATATTTCATATACTCAACTGAGGTCATAAGGCAGTGCAAGAAGAGAAGTCTAATAATAATACTCAGGTGACCCGATCATTTTCCTCTGAAATTTGTCAGACTTAAAAATCGGTAAGTGGCCCTATTATTGATCTGGAGACAAACTAATCATATTCAAGGGAATCTATAATATGGGCCAAACTGATTTTAAGTACCTATTATAACTCTCATTTGGACTCTTAGGATGAATTCAATGAAGGACAAAGGTTAGATTTGATACAATGCATGGCTGATAGTTGTGATACCTGAACTTGTGTATTATTCAATTTTGCATACTAATAAAGCATTGTCAAGTTTATAACAGTGACTTCATCTGGCAAGTACTGAAAAGGCCATGATGAGGGGAAAATTAAAAGAGAAAGAAATTATACAAACGCTTTGTACTGAAATAAAAGTGAAAGTTTTTCACACACATGCCACCCCACCCATCCCCTGTGACAATGTCAGTTTCGTTCAGTTTCGGTACATATTTGGCACGAATAAACAAACATTGGCATTCAGACTTTTAATATGTTGTATTAAATACAAAAAGGCAAATGATATCATTCTTAAATCCAAAGTTTAAATTTAATATTAAAATATCAAAGAAGCACCACCGTGAAAGGAATCCACACACAGTCTGCAATAACAATAACTTCAAATATCAATTCAATAACTAAACCAGTGCCAAAACCCCAATGGCCCAAACACCTTAAAATATATTATTAAGATCATTTTTAGCACATCAACATGCCATTTGCTGCTAGCTTCGTCGACGTATTTAAGTGCTGTAAGCTTCATCGAAGGATTCAAACGGGGAAATTACGGAGCATACAAACAACTTCTAACTCACACATTGGCACTTGATGCTGCCGGTAATTAAGTAAAAAATAGAGATTATATATATATATATATATATATATATATATATATATATATATATATATATATATATATATATATATATATATATATATATATATATATATATATATCTGTGTGCGTGTGTGTTAGTGATACAAGGAATTTATATGTATCATTATATAGTATTTTGTAATCACTTGACACGACTCTTCTTCTGCAGTCTGCAGTTAAATTGAATATAATAGGTTGAGGAGACCAATTTAACCACCTGTCTCAAGTGAAGAGTGAAATTTGTTTCTTCATATTAGTATTGGAAAAATGAACCTTGGATGTTTAGGTAACTCTTGCACCTCGTTGGACTTTATGAATAAGGGTATTCTTATCTGAACTCTTTGATAAAAAAACTCATTGGCTGCGTCGTGCTGTGGGCGGTGTTCTCGGACTCATAGTGGTAATGGAGATAAAGTGTGTTGACAATGTTCCAGACTTTGTAAATATCACAAAAAAAAAAAAAAAAAAAAACGATCTAGGGCTACTCTCTTGTGCTGTTAACCCAGCCTTATGACAAGTCTGGAGAACCAAAAGGTTGTAGGCCTCCTTTGTCTACTTCTATCTTGAGTTCAAATGTATGAATTTGGGTAATGTTTTTCTGAACTGTTTAATATATTTACTCAGTCATTGTGTGTTTATTTATATGGTTCATGATAATGAGTTCTGCCCACGTAATGACCTCATTTTCTTCTATTGATAAAGTAATGGGACGCGTACTGAATAAAGATAATACGAAAAGATGTTACGCTGTCTGTATGCACTTACAGGCAACCATACATGTTAAGACTTTTGAAGCTGAGCAAACTCATATCAGCATTCATTTAAGTCACATCTTGACTGGCTTTACTACACATACTGTAAAATGTATATATATATATATATATATATCTTCTAAACAGACGTAATTTGTGTCTAATGTCAATTTTAAGGCTGCCATATGGACTGGCCATATAATAGTAATTTTATGTATAAGGTGGACAACTATATATGACGCGATTATCTACTTACGGAAGAGTACTCGCTCATAGCCAAGCAAAGGAGTTGTCGTTATAAATGACCCTAAAACGGCAGATAAATTAAGAATTGTGTATTACGTAAAAGGTAAATCACTGCAGCAACTATTATGATCAGAACGGGTAATTTATTTTCGACACTGCACAAGATGAAAATGATGTGGTACTTCAGATGTATAAATTTCGATATGAATTTACTTAAGAGAGTCTTTCACCTTTTCTGAAGTAAAACATTTTACATTAAGAAAGACTCGACAATTGAGGAACTCCTTCTTTTATCTTTGGCACCAGTGATGAAATTTAGGTTTTAGGTGGTTGGACCTACATGTTTTGGACCAAATAACCCTTGTAACTAATGAATAACATTTCAGTGGTTGAGAGAACCTTTCATGGGTGACTGCTGTCTCAAGTCAGGAGTGAAATGTGTTTCTTCTCATTGAAATTGGGAGGTGACTGTTGCGGTTTTGGTAACACTTGAAACTTTTTGCTGCTATTGATGGGTTGAAAATCTTCGAAATGGTTTTTCTTTTTTCTGTTCTGTGTGATGCATCACAAACTATGTGTTAATTAAAAATATAAACTATATAATGTAATAGAGTGTAATGCATTGGTGTGCTTTGTAAAGTAAGATGTAGGTACAATGTGTCATACCTTATTGTTTTTTCCTAATTGTCACATATTGTCCTTGTAATTTTGTTTCTACTTGGCAAAATTCTGTAATAAACATATGTCAACCAACCCTGTCTTTGTATGCGTTATGCTTCATATGCCAAATATTGGAATTTAGGTCCTGAGGTAAATGAAAACAACAAATGAAGACCACCAGAACTTTACATGGTAACCAATGGCTTGTGTTGGCCCACAGCTCTTTGTAGCTGAATAGGCACTGCAAATATTCCTACAGATATGCACATATCTGTTGCATTTATTGTAAATCAGGTGTACCTTAGAATTCAATATGTTTCCATCCTAAGGGAGCAAACTTCTTGGAAACAGTTTATGAATTGATTATTGTGGAAAATACAGGAACACAATTCTTGAAAGAACTTCAATTAAGCAGCCATTTGCAACATTTCTCCTGCGACTAGAAACCAGTTTATTGATTGTTCATTGTGGAAAACAAGGACGCAAAATGTTTTTAAACAACTTCAAATAACCAGCCATTTGCAACATTTCTCCTGCGACAAGAAAATAGACATTTAGAACTGGTCGTCCATATCACAATTTAGCACATTGAACAGAGACCACTTTATTAGAATCACACGCGGTAATTCAAGTCTGTTAAACTACATGTTCCATTTGTGTTTTCTTCACAGATTTCCGTCCAGAAATTAAGTACGAAAGAAAGCTCTTGTTAACGATTATGTAGCATCCCATTTTGGGGTGAAGAGGACTCATGTAATATGGTTAGTGAAAGTAAATGTTCACTTAAGTAAAGAACACGTGTTTGTTTTCAATGGGAGCAAGTGGTATAGACAGGGTAGCCCTTTGGTACCTTGCAACCAACACTGTAGTCTCGGAGGTATTGGTGATTAACAGCTAAGCAAAACACTGCAAACTGGAGCACGGGTGTTATTGACGTCATCATATATTATCGCCAGTCCTTCTGTACCTGCAATAATAAGGCCTACAATAAATGTTAACATTTATAAATACAAACGATTAATGATTTTTACTTCACCACTATTTGGTAATGTTGGCAAGGATATCGAATTCGGAATATTTTCTAACAAACATCTTCAAAATCTTTAATTTGCGAGGTATTTTATGGCTACAGTCTTAACTGATGAGGTATCCATTAGTTGTGAGGTATTCTTGCAAGTAGAGCTAAGTAAAACTGTGTGCATTGTAATTTCTCCACCGTTAAACTGATGTATGTAGATTAAGTAATTGCTACCTTAACTTGTATTGTCAAGAGTTTAGTAATTATCGTTTAAATGTCTCTTTATTGGTTGTTCGATTCCTACCTCATAAGTTAATGTCTGCTCGTACATCTTTACCACAGTTCCTTTGTATAGAACTAGGGGGCGGTAATGTTATGCATTGTCCCACAAGCAATGGCTACCTCATAAGTTACGACTATAGTCATGAAATACCCGACAAATTAAACATCTCAACAATAGGTCCATCTATGAGGAAGACTATCAGTTAGGTGGGAAGTGTAAGGTATGTGGGAAGACCAGGCAGTTTTGGCTTGGAACACATATATATCTTATGCTACTTCGCATTGAGTCATTGTTTCCTGGACATCATCATCCCGCCGCAGCTTAAAAGTATTTCCCATTTGACCGGAAAATGTGCATGCCTAAAATGGCGGTCTCCATCTTTGGAACAGTTAATTACGGTTACATGTATGAAACATTTAGTACCAAAAGGGCCTAATTCACAAAATTGACGTCACATCCCTTTGAATCGCGGTGTCGTGAACATCACCATAATGCTGCAACTTTTGAGTATTTCATCAATGACAGGAAAATTATCATGGCTAAAAATTACGGTTTTTATCGTTGAGACGGTTAATTAAGCCTACATGTATGATAAATTAATGAACGGCTTAGCCTACTAAATAACAATTTTGGAGCTAGAGTGCCAGCTGATAGAGCACGAGATCCCTTTTGTATAAAAGAAATATCAAGATGAAAATGCAAAAAATGGGAAAAGATACATCTGTTTGAAGTGCCAAAATCCAATGCAAAAAAGCCCATTTTTTCTAAGGTCTCTTTAATCCTCCTTTTTGTCACAAGGCCCTTTATGTTAATGACTTTTTCGAATGCAGAGTGAAAATGTAAACATTAGGGTTAGCCAAATTTAGACAGAATACCCTTTAAATACTTGCCAGACCTCTGGGCTAGGCCTATTATCGATTTGTTACTACAATGCTTCTGAACGTGTGAACCCCAAGGTAACATAGCAAGCCTTAATCACTGAGGTGATCATCCTAGGAATCAAAGAATGTTAGTTTCAAAGGGGCCTTCTTCAACATGATCTTGGCCCTTTCGAACCTCCTAGGTAAACTGTTCTTGAAACAGAAGGTCCCTTTGATCTTAAGGCTACTCTACTTCCAGCAGTCACTTTAGAGCACTTGGAAAAAAATGATATTTTTATGTATTCAAATATATAAAAACGAAAGGTCTAATAAGTATCACATTTCCTCTAAAACACAGAGAACAATATAGTCATGAGCCATATTTGCTTAATTCTGTGGTCAAATCAGATTAAACCTGTGAGGCTCTTTCCCAACTCAGTCAAAATTTAAAAGAAAGATAAACAAATAAAAATAAAAAAATTAAAAATAATTGAATTTCAGTATTTTGCAACTTCCGTTAAAGTTTAAAAAACTGTGTTGTCGGTTGTATGCCTAATGTCCTTGTATCAATATTTGCCAAAAGGAAAATACAAACAAACAAACAAACAAACAAACAAAATAAAAAAAAAAAATAAGAAAAACAATAAAAAACAAAACACAAAAAACCCAACAGAGTCCAGCAAACAACGACATTTCACAAACCAAGATGGTGACATACCTTCGGCCATAATTTATCCAAAAACGAAGATTATTGGACCTTCTGCATTATTTTAACTTGTGTTCCCAGTGAAGGGTCTAGATCCCTTTAACTGCACTGAAAGCGGCTTTGTCAAGTCCTGTTGGGTCAATTGAAGGATAACCATTCCAAATATTTAAGATAAAAATGGGATCAGAAAATGTATTGCATTGCATTGTTTACAAGGAACTAGTGTAATCGTGTCAGACATTTTATTTACATTATGTAGTTTATGTTAAGAGGATCATACAGGGTAATCCCCTATTGGGTAATAAATAAAACATTTGGCAAGTTACTAGTGAGGTCACGTGATTATGAAGTGTGCATCTCACCATGCCTGAATTCCTTGTCAGGTAATGAGAGACGCATTCATTTTTGCTCCTAATCAAAATATGCACAGCATTTGCGTCTTGAATTCACATATAACATCTTCCCAATTAATAGCTATTATCATTAATTTAATGATGAACAATAGGCCTACTTATATTTCACAGACCACTCAATTCAAAATAGCTTTCTGAGTGGTCCTTGTAGCTAACAAAAATGTCAGAATATAAAAAAGATAAAAAGGTTTCGATCTATTCTAATGATGTTATGACAAACCAAGCAGAAAAATAAGAAACAGTGGTATACTAATGTCCAGAAATAAAAAATATGAAAATTTTGCTATAGGCCTACGTATATTTCACAGACCACTCAATTCAAAATAGTTTCCTCGGTGGTCCTTGTAACTAACGACAATGTTGTCAATATATAAAAAAAGATAAAAAGGTTTCGATCCATTCTACTGATGTTATGACAAACCAAGCAGAAAAAAAAGAAACAGTGCTTTACTAATGTCCAGAAATAACAAATTGCAAAAATTGTTGCTTCAAATGCGACAGCTTTTTAAAAAACAAAACAAATATGAAGATGTTTAGGATTTGCATAGAAAAATGTCTCGTATTGCCAGACTGTAGCCCTAGTAAGACACGTTATATTTCCAAACCGAAACAGGCAAATTTCCCTCGCTTACACTCTGGAGACTTCTTGAGGGTGCAAAGATCCCCCTGACAGGTGGTCTGTATGTATGATTATACCAATAATCTGTACAATTATCTATTAGTATAATTACACTGGTGTTCTATATAATTATCTATAATCACACTGACATTTAAATGTGTGTATTTAAATTATTAGTTTATTCTCAAGAGAATTGTCTAGTATGCATCATGTGTTCGGGATGGGTCTTTGTTTATAGCCCTATAATATTTATCATCATTTTAACTGCCCATGTGCTTCCTTGATGTAATCATTCCTGTTTTGTACTACAATGCTGAACCTTTGTCTGCTGGCTTAATCACAATGTTCTTGATTTTTTTAGACCATGTGTGTCCTGAAATTGACTTTTAGTGAGGTTCTGGGTGTGATTTCAGTTCTATTCCATTGACGACAAAATGGGGTGTGGTCCTGTATGAATTTTAGGTTATCGATTAGCTATGACTCTCATTCAAGTAGACACAGTGAAAAAACAAACAAACAAACAAACAAACAAACAAACAAACCACAAACACACGGCTTCTTCTTCTTTTCCCATAGATAAGGAATAAATTGTCTGGTGTGTGTGTGGGGGGGGGGGGTACCTGTCCTGCACACATCTCGCACACATATACGCGTACACTTAAAGGTAAAAACAAAATGTGAACAATCCAAAGAAGCTTGTATATAATACATTGCTGCAATAACTCTTTGTTAAGACGAATCCCAAAAATGTAACATATGCTACAGCCAAAATATACCTCACAAGCATAAATATATTTGACTGTAATGTTTATGTAGCGGTTAATCCATAACTTCGGAGAGTTTTCAGTTTAACAATGCCTGTCTACAAAGGCATGCTGATATTGTCCTTGCCCCACCGAATTGGGGGCAATGATGTTTGCTATCTGTGGTTAAACTCCATTACATCGCAAAAACTTTATAACTCTAAAACTGAAAACATGGAGTAGCACAGGTGGGGTAGGTATTCTCTTTGTTGCATGGATTTTCGGGCATAGTGAAGTGACCAGCTAGGCCTACCATGCTCAAACACGAACAAAAAAGGAAAAGAGTAATTAACCTGACAAAAGAAGTGATTTTTTCCTGTAAATTTTCCCGCAAAAAGAAAAAAATAAGAGGTATGTTCTACCCTCCGTTGTGGCCCCTCTGACTGAAAGTAGTCGAAAAGGCTTTTTTCAATTCCAGTCACGTGAATTCAGGGCTTTGTTGTATATTAGACCCTCAAAATGACGAATTTACCCGGTGTGGGCATGTGATGAGATGTAATTTTCATTTTACCTCCGAAGAGCACGACACATAGTGTTAACTCGTAAACCTATGTTACAGTCAATGGAGATTGAAAAAATCCATACTTATACTACAAACTCATTTTTTGTCACAGAGATTTAAGCATGTGCTGCACATTTTTTTTTTTTAATCTTTGGGATGTTACGTTGTCCTGCACACATCTCCCAGAGATTTATATTTCAAATATGTAAACAGTCCACGCACGAAAAACAATGAGGGATATTGGAGGAAGTTTGGGAAAAGATTGATTGAGAATTATAGAGCGGGAGTCAACTGGTACGTGTATAAAGTGTAACATGTAATTGTACAAGCTTTTCTGCAACATTGATTCCCTAAGGCAAGACTTAATTCTGGAGTGATTTGGCAAGACCATTTACACAAATCCCACAAGCATTTGTAGATAACAAACATTTGCATGTACATTAATTTTGCTGATTTTTCTAAGATTGAAACATTATATCCTTATGGACTTACTTGAAACAATACAGATATCTGTTGACCTACTGCTGTGAAAGTTCTTGCCCACTAGCAGTTAGCTTTCCCTGTCATTCAGGTTTGTAAATATCCAAAGTGACCCACCAGAACCCCAGTGTGTGTATCAGATTCATAAATAACCAGCAAATAAATGAAAGTAAAACTCTTGGCCGCATCTGGCTTTTCCCCAAACCTGGGGTACTCAACAAAGAGGATGCCTTCCTGATGATAGCACATAAAGGCTTCATGCTATACACAATCAAGATATGAATATCCCCCACTTAAATGCAATATATGGCTGTAACAGTTGATTTTAAAGAATATGTCCATAATACCTATCGCCTAGGCTTATGCTATCGCCGAAATATACTTCACAACCACAAAACATACAGGAATGTTGCATATGTTTTTCATCGATGTCTTCTGATCAACACATCTCATGTAATGGTGTCACATAACTCCATATCAAACAAGAAGGGAACAGTTCCCAATTAAGTGACAGATACTTTTCCTATCAGACAGAATCTTAACGTGTTCTGCTCACATTCCCCACATAGATACATATAAAAAATGAGAAAAAAGGGTGAACAGTTCAGGCTTTAATGATATAAGCTCCTGCAATAAACCTTTCTTATGACATGCTAAAATACCTTACAAGTTCATTCTATTGTAAAAATGTACCTCACAAGTGTAAGATGCAGAGTTGTGACTCATACTTTTCATCCCGCCTTGATTTTGCAGAACATATAACCTGCAAGTCTACCTGATGTATCTATGATACAGCAAAAGAAGATATGAAAAGTCCATACTAAAGAAAAAAAAGTTATAATGGAAGTTGCAAACATGCCCTCCATAGATCCCCCGGATACAAAAATTTCCCAGTTGCACACTTACATAGTTGTGCTGAATGCTATAACCCTGCCTAATTGGTGGTATGTTTGGCGATAATTAGTAGCAGAACTTACCCATGCAGTATGGTAAAACGGAAGCTCCCGATCATTGCTACACTTTAGATCTTAGTAAAGACCCGATAGCTACCGTCACACTGGTGTTTGGCAAAATTGTGTAGCATACAGCCAAAACATATTAAGAGAGTGCCAATAAAAACGTATCCAGATGAACCTTTGTACTCTCATCAAATTTGCTGGTAGTTTCTGTAATATACTCCTGAATACTTTTGGGTATGTTTGATTCCATTTTGATCTGATGAAAATTTACAAACATAAAACATCAGTTTATCTAATTTATCATGAATATTATACCTAACAAGTTAGTGCTGCAGACAAAGTATAATGTACAAAATGAGATGGGTATGGACTGTATTCTTTTCATTCAATACAGTTTTAGCTGAAGACTGCATCATGAACAATAGAAACAACAAACAGAAAATCGTACAGCGGGAATACGGCTTAATTGCGATGAACATGGTACCTTACAATTTAAATATATCACTCAGAGAATCTCCTGAGGTAAACTTTGGACAGATTACACCGTATCCATATAATAAATCTGCACTTCTCTATACAAAATACCTAAAACGTAATGCCAACATGCCGGCTAATGCTAAAAGTCTTTTACATAGAACCCCTTAAGTACATGGTACAAATTATAGCAACTTCATACTTGTAATTGTGCAGCAGGATAATAACTTACTATCTGTTGAATTGGCACCTTGTAATAATGAAGACCAAAGTATACTCACAAGCATAAAATGTGTAGAGATTATGATGTATAATTTGAATAAAACCTTACAAAGTAGATAATATATATGATAATCCTGATAACTCGTGCTCCAAACTGCCCAAAAACAAAAATAAATCATGTTTTTCAGTGCCTGAAACAATTAAAAATAATTAAAAAGGAAGACATTTTATGGCCACTGCCAAACTACTGTGATAAATCGAATAGACTTTCAGTTAGCTTTTCCTGTCATAGACGACATTTTGAAATGGATAAAGATATATCAGCACCCATTGTGTGTATCAGATTACGAAATCACCAGCAAATAAATGAAAGTGATCCCTTGACCCCGGCGCTCACCAGGCTTTACCCTTAACCTTGGGTACTTTACAGTTTTTGTATCCAGCAATATGTTTTGCTCATGATAGTGCCTGATGACTCCGTGCTATACACAACTAAGAGTGGACAATCCTCAAGAACTGAATGCACTATTTGGTCACATCAGGTGATCGCAACGAATATACAAATACTTAAAACGTTGATACTATAGCCAAAATATAAAAGCATAAGCATTCAACACATAGGCACACTGTGCATGTGTCATCGTTGTACCCCATGGAGACCGTAGTGGATATGCTACATAGATTGCGTTTTGTTTTTTTTTTTTTTGCTTTTGTTTTTGTTTTTTTTTTCCCGGCTGCCGTGTTATTCAATCAGATTCCTCCCTGAATGGGTCCCAACGGGAATTTACCTATATCTACATAATCACTTTTAATTACTTTTTTTGACTGAAGCGTGTGCATCGTATGTTCTTACCACTTGCTGAAATACCATTGCATTCACGTAACACAAATACGATGAAAAACATGCTGGGTATGGTAAATCTACCATGGTCTCTGGGGGTATGGCAATGGTAGTTTTTCACCCAACGCTATTCGTGATGAACACGTCTCTTGTAATGGAACCGTACACAAAACTCCACGGTATAGTGAAACAACAGGCGAAAAGGCCTAATTTAAGGGACTTATCCTTTCTCTGTCACAGGGAATGTAAACTTGTTCCCGGGTATAAACATCTGAAAGTCGTAACAAAATGTGATCATCCCGGGCTTAAATGATATACACGGTAATGGATCTTTGTTATACTGTCTGAAATGCCTCACAAATTCATGCGATATCCGATATATACCCCAAAGCACAAAACACATAGGCCTGTTATGTGTGTTTTTCATCGCATTTTACTGCATGCAATGGCAAAAGGAAGGGAAGCGTCCTTGTTAAAGTGACAAACCTCTTCCCTATCACAGGGAATTTAAACTTGTTGCACAGACATTGAGTGTATCAGATTTAGAAATCATTATCAAACAAATGAAATTGAACCCTGGACCCCTGGTCTCACCTGGCTTTTACCCTAAACCTTGGGTACTTAAAAATTTTTCTTTGCAGAAATATGCTTCACATAGCATGGGACCACCTGATGACTTCATGCTCTACACAATCGAGATGTTTACAGCGAATGTAAACTTCTTCGGCACACATCTCTTAGTTATAAACATTTGAAGACGAGAACAAAGGGTGAAAAGTCCACGCTTGGACGATATATATTTATGCAATAGATCTTCTTTATACTGTGTCTAAAATATCTCACAAGTTCATAATATATCCACAATATACCCCACGAGCATAAGACGCAATGGGATGATACGTGTGTTTTTTATTACTATACCTCTGATGAACACTTTTTCTCGCTAATGGGTTAACAGTTCAACACAGCCTTTCGTTAAATTTTAGCGTTAACAGAAGGTTGGTCGGAGTTGACAAGCCGTCAGCAAGGCGTTGGCCAGATGTTGCCAAGGTGTTGGTCAGCCATTGCCCAAGCATTGGCCTGGCATTGACTAAGGGCATGTCAACACCCGACCAATGAAGGGTTCTTTGGTTAGCAGTCGCTGGTATGTGAATGCACAAGACGGGCTGGTAAGAGCCTTCCTACCAAAATTTAATTCTCATCAGCCGCTCTGACGAGAAGCCGCATGACAGTGGCAAACAGACACTGAAGGGCTCAGAATGGTTTGGAGTAGTGTTTTTTTCCTGGCGTTGCAATGCTCAAGCGTGCGACATTATATATGTAAACTTATACTTTTTGGCAAAGTACATCAGTCAGGCATACAAAATAGATATATTTTTTAAATGGATAAAGCTGAAAAATATCTATAAACAACAAACGGACTTTGTGTTCCTAAATGTTGATTTTGTAGCTTATTTTTCATCCGATATTCTTTATATTTAGTAAATAGGACGTCATGTAAATTATGCAGCAAAAGATCATCCAGATTTGTAAAAATCTGTTTCGTGTTTGAGTAATGTTTATATATCAACTTGTTGGTAAAAAATCTAAAAAAATCAATACACAAGCACAAATCTTAAGGACGTTTTGCTGGGTAATAGTTCTGTATCCGGAACGTAATATTGATGCCCGATATTTTGCAATTCTATTCGATACCGTTCAAAACTTTATAGATTCTCATAACTGCAAATATAAAACCAAGATCTCCTACAAACAGCTTTTTGTCAAAGACAAAGATGTACAGCGTTGCTCGTTGCAAGAACTAATGGCCTGTACTACTGGCTGTTACGATATCTCCAATTGTCTGGTAAATGTTGCAAATATCTATCGAATAATAAATGTTTAAAATAATAATTGAGTATTGTAATTACTACCAGTATGTTAAAAAATTAATATTCAACATTTACAGGATCCAAAGAATTACGTCTGTCTGAAACTGTCCTGCCAAAGAGAAAATACGTTCTGCTGGTACCAAGGTACCGGGAACACACAGGTACTATGGCAGGGACAGCAAGACTGACATAAGCTGCTAAGGGCTTTTCCAAAACATAGCCTACAGGAGTTGGGGGTGGGATGGGGATTTTTTTATTATTATTTTTTTTGGTCCCCTGTCCGCTAACTGGAGGTTTCAACTCAACATATATGTTCTTGGGGGTGGATGGTTAAATAAACTTACATGTATAATGTCCTATGGATGGATGAATCTTCATTCACCACTTCTGACAGATTACTTTAGATTATATTTATAAATGATAATAAATTCAAGGACTTTTAACTTTTTATCTCGTCCGTTTGTTCTGACTTCTCCGTAGACTCTGATTTCTCTTCAAACATGTTGTAAAACACTGAATTCTTGTACCCTATTTCATTAAATTACAACATATGCAGTTGGACTGGGCACCAATACATGGTGGCGCTTTGGTAGCCCAAACTAGAAGCAGGAAGGCGGCTCAAATTCACAAAGAATCTGGGGCTCGTTTCTCGTAAGGGTCGCAGGTTATAGCTGTGTGTCACTGGGCTGCAACAGTTCGAGACTAGCTGGAGACACAAAATTGAGGGAAAATATGCGAATTTGCGACAATTTTCATTTGGAATCACACTAAATTGGTACTTGAGACAAGTTTCCGTATGTCTCACTAATTATGCATCAATGTCGCACAAACTCCTGTCGAAGTTTTGGGCCAAAATTCGCCATGGGTTCGCATATATATATATATATATACATATATATATATATATATATATATATATATATATATATATATATATATATATATATATATATATATATATATATATATATACATATATATATATATATATATATATATTCCGTGAATGTCCGGTGAAATTTGCACGAAATACGTGCGTAATTCGCTGAAATTTCGCGCGACATTTGCATGACCAAATTGCTTATTTGTTACATTTGCAATTGTTGTGCAACAGTTGAGTGATTGTCATGCATTTTTTTTTTTTGCAATTTATTCCCAAGCTACTCGCAATTTTGGCTGCCATGGCAGTCCGCACGTGTTTCGCGCCCTGAATTTCAAATTCTTCCCTTTGTCTGCAGTCAGTCACAATTTAAGTATATAGGTCGCCGACCCGTTACATATTTAGCTCACATTTGCCGCACTTTATAACTCCAGGAAACTACATTGACATGGGCTCCAGATGTGTTCGAGACACCAGCGACGACTCTGTGACTATTTTGACAGAATCTTTGTCGCACATTTTTTTTCCGAACATGTTCAAAATTCTAACGACACAACAGCGTGGCCCTGCAACTAAGGCAAGGAAATTGAGAACCCGTACACACATTTCAAGACATGTTGGAAACTCCCAGGCGAATGCCGTTCGCAATTTGTCGCCAACAGTCGCAGCCGAGAGAGATACGGGCTTTAGCGACAGCGACAGCATTTAGCGACTGGTCACTGGCAAATTTTGCGACAATTTCCCAAACATGTCCCTGACTCGTCGCAGTGTGGGAAGTTGCTGATGAGTTCTTCAAACTTTAGGTGGTTCATAAGCTTTGTTGTATTTTGATGATTTTGGTGCCTACACATTAAATTTTAGATCATGGTGTATATAGCGAAATGTATATTGATCTATGTATACATATTCCTCGTTTCACTGGGGTTTTCATTATTTATTTTCCTCCTCCTCCTCCCCCTCCTCCTCTTCCTCCTCCTCCTCCTCCTCCTCCTTCTTCTTCTTCTTCTTCTTCTTCTTCTTCTTCTTCTTCTTCTTCTTCTTCCTCTTCCTCTTCCTCTTCCTCTTCCTCTTCCTCTTCCTCTTCTTCTTCTTCTTCTTCTTCTTCTTCTTCTTCTTCTTCTTATTATTATTATTATTATTATTATTATTATTCATAAACATTAACAAAATACAACAAAGACTCGCGTCTGACGAGTCAAACGTCCAAATATTCACTAATAGAAATATCTGTATTTCTATTACAATAATTTGTAATGAAGATATTTGCATTTCTAATTCACATATCTGGATATGAAAAGAAAATAATTTGTATTTCTAATTCAGACGATTGAATTGGACTGGAAATATCGGTATCTGAATTAAAAATACCGATATTGGTTTTTAGTACATATATCTGAATTACAAATACAGATAACTAGAAAAAATGTTTTGCTTGCCAGTAAATCAGTCTGTGATTTGAAAAATATTAATTTAACTCTCTCAGCAATATTATTTTTTTCAGTCGGCTATGTCAAAATCCTATACACTGAATTTGGAAAATCACCTCACACTATCATAGTTTTGACGTTTTTCAAGATTTAAATTTTGCGTATTTGCCTAATTTGCACAAATCAAACTGCTACAACTTTGCTTCATGTTACATTGGATGTAGCTATGTAACAAACCTACCAATTGAAGCTCGAATGGAACCTCTCTCTCTAATAATTTGCAAGTTCAAGAATTTAATTTGATGTATTCACCCAATTTGCTGAAACCAAAATGCCATAATTTTAGTTCATGATTCATAAATATATAGAACAAGGAAACAGTATTTACGCAAAAAGAAGATGTCTGTGTTCACACCCAAACTAAGTAAATAAATAAATGAATAAATGAACGAATAAATAAATAAATAAATAAATAAATAAACAAACAAACAAACAAACAAACAAACAAACAAACAAACAAACAAACAAACAAACAAACAAACAAACAAACAAACAAACAAACAAACAAACAAATAAATAAATAAATAAATAAATAAATGTAATAGGGGAAAAACGTGAAAGTCTGTGTATAAACATGTATCGTTATGTACAGTGTTTACAGTATACTCGTGTTTAGATGCTACATGTAAGTTTAATTAGGATTAGAAGCAGCACGAATTAGGAATATCTGTATTCTGGTGGTTAAATAGAGATTTTTTGTACTACAGTTACAAATATATGTATTAAGAATGCAGATATCTCTATTTTTAATTCATACACATATATCTGTATTACAATTAAAGATATTTGTATTTGAAAAGCGGATATCTTATTGAGAATGTGCATATCTCTATTTCTAATTCAGATACAGATATCAAAATTAAAATACATATATACGTATTTAAATACAGATATTTGCTTTTAAATGCAGATGTGTGCATGTAAAAATATGGATATCTCTATCTGTGAGTATTTGCAGCTTTGGCTATACATATCTGGCAGCAGTTCGTTCCTGCAAATTTTGTAAGGAGTAGTCTTGTGTAACGTAAGTCGACTGAATGCGACTGATTTCTTCCTCAAATGTGGCAAAACCTGACAATGGTGCGTGAAAATCTAGACAACCTCAGTTCACAAAGTTCCAATGCACTTCGGTCTTTAAAAATGGGGTGTTGAGGCACACTTTGTCTCTTCAGTTGTCGCAGCGTAAACTGTAAAGCTGCTATGTTTAGCGATATAAACAAGAATGAGCTTCGACGGGACTAGCGACCAAAAAGTTTTGTGGCACATTTCCCTAAATTTGCGCCGGGCAGATCGACTGCGACTCTTCTTTTGAGACCGCTAGCGACCGAAAAACTGGTAGAAGTTGGTGACTCTTTCAAGATTACCGTAATCTTATTGGTTACGACGGTGCACGTGGCAAAGCTGAAAATAGTTTAATGACTTGAGATGGAGTGCCCAAGTCAGCGGAATCATAATAGTGATTTGTGGGCGTGGCCAAGTCATGCCATCTGGCGATAAACTTGGAACTAGACATTACGATTCCAATGACTTGGCCACGCCCACAAATCACTATTACGATTCCGCTGACTTGGGCACTCCATCTCAAGTCATTTAACTATTTTCAGCTTTGCCACGTGCAAAAATATTAAAACTGGACGTTGTGTTTTTTTACTTTATAATGTAATTTCTAAAATAAAGCAGTATTAGATATTTGCTTCCTTTCGATGTAACTCATAAAATAAAACAATTATGGACTTTTGCTTCATTCACTGGTTAGTTTTATGGACCTGAAAGAAGAATACTGACCGAGGCCGAAGGCCGAGGTCAGTATTCTTCTTTCAGGTCCATAAAACTAACCAGTGATCTCAGCAAAAGTCCATAATTGTATATTAGCGACGTGCTAGCGATCGAAAAACTGGGAGCAGACCACAGCGAACCTTTCGAGAAACGAGCCCATGGGGAGGGAATAACCGTGCAACAGAAGAACAAGTTTGTTCTGAGCTGATTATTTGATAAAATGGCAATAGTAGGATGTGCTTTGAAGTGTAGGCTAGTCATGATTGGTGTAAGTATTTGCCTGGGGATAGGACAATATCCTGGTCCAATTCCTAGGGGCTTCGACGTTTTGCCACAGAGTGACAGATGTTGTTGTTGTGACCAACAACTGTCATCATACTCACAATAAATACTGGTTTAATGTAGGGCTACAAAGCCACATGTATTTATTAAACCATTGATTCTGGCATACACCAGTGGCCTCCTGGCTCGTATGTCACGGTTCACTCCAGTCACTGTCTGTCAGGACCAGCATTATTCAATGTTACCATGGCCACCACGCTCCAGGGTAGAATCAGATGAATTTAGACACACAATTAGAAGATTTGAGAATAAATTACGCGTCAGCTCTCCCAATTTCCGACTTGTCTCCCGCCCTCCTGAGCAGGTTTTCGAATTGAATCTACCACACTTCCTCGTAATCAATATTGTCGACATTCAGCTTTGGCGCAATATCAGTTGATTACATGGATCATTCGCTCACATGAATACGGGATAATCATTCAGTTCGTCGCATTAGATTTGGTCGTCATATCATAACGTCGAGTGGTCAATCCATCACAAATTAACCGGTCGAAATGAAATACCTACAGTCGCCAAAATTTTTAAATGACGCAACAACGAATTTATGTGAATCACAACATGCATATAAGCCTGTTGCAGAAAATGCAAACTTTCGTTTTGCCTTCTTATCAACCCGAAAGCTGATTGGGTCCATGACACGCTGCATGCGGGCTAACGCACGATGGATCAATTGAGAGAGAGAGAGAGAGAGAGGAGAGAGAGAGAGAGAGAGAGAGAGAGAGAGAGAGAGAGAGAGAGAGAGAGAGAGAGAGAGAGAGAGAGAGAGAGAGAGAGAGAGCGAGCGCGCAATCGCTTTTAAATGGCTTTACTTGACAATTTCACAGTTTGTAACAACTCCATTACTACTATTGACACCAGCACGAGACTACTATTCAGCAAAATTAAATGCCGCAAACCTGCATTTGTATGAATTAAAGAAGTGACGATTTTTTTGCCGAAAAGTTGATATCTACCCAATGTCCCAGGAAGGATTTGGATTTTCAACCAACCAAATTTACGACTACCATGTCATTCGACGATGTTGATTATGACGAAATGTCGGCTGACCTTTCGATATGCATGGTGCTAGAGTCACAGTACCATGGCGATAGTAGGCTGTTAAAAAATCACGTGGAACATCTAGACCGCTCCTCACTTTTTCCCCATCAAAAACATTCAGCGAAAATCGCAGACAATTTGTAATATGTAAAAGAGGAGAGTACGTGCCTGAAACACAGATTTTCGCCAAACTTTATTGGACAGGAAAGTAGCGCAATGGGTGATAATAAATAGACTCGCATAGTCAAGCACAGAGTAGGCCTACACCAGGACTCCAAATACAACAACAGCAAGTTTGTGCTCTCCATGAATAGAATCCCGGATTTCTCTACCTAATAGTTCCCAAAATGATGTCTTACTGACCAAAAATCATGTCCAGAAGCAATGGGCAAGCACAAGTCCAATAATTGACTTGTGAACCTTTCAAAGCACTTGGCCTAGCAACCACCGTAATTGGCCATTAACTTGTATTCATGTTCTGCAAATCAATGTTCACTGGCTTCAGAATACAAAGTAATTGTCCTGTGTTTGGTATTGAGGTTATATTTTTTGAAGAAAATAATAGTGTGTAACTAAATGTTGACCCGAATTAAGGCTTGTCGGAGTTGTGTCGTGGATATATATATATATATATATATATATATATATATATATATATATATATATATATATATTATAATATATATATATATATATATATATATATATATATATATATATGTATATATATGTATGTATATATATATATATATATATATATATATTTATATATATATAATATATATATATACAGCTATGAAACCTGGTAGAATAATAAATCAACATATGAATGTGTGCACCTTTTTTGTTTGTTGGTTGGTTTTTGGTTTATTTATTTATTTATTTATTTATTTATTCATTTATTTATTTATTTATTTGTTTGTTTGTTTGTTTGTTTGTTTTTGTCTGTTGGGTTAATTAACCCTTGTTTATTTTTCATTCAGTATCCTTTTGAAAATGTCGATTCAGTGAAAATGTCGGCTCATGTCAAGCTTGTGTAATGGGTGTTTCACAAAATGTTTGAGGTACAACGATCAAAATTGGTAGGAACATTAATCAATATACATGGAGGTTTGTCTTCATATACCAGTTACATGCTACTTTTTCCAATGCTGATGTGGACATTGGCAGGTGGGGACATCCGTGCCCTTTGGATACTTTTCTGGTTGTGAATACTCTTGCATTTTAGTGATTCGAAATGATTCCTTTCTTCTGTAACAGCTAGATCGAGAGTTGTACTATGGGTCATGGTGGGGAGCAAATTCATTGTCCCGTGGATAGAGGGGTTTGAAAATAGAAATGTTCGGTAGATGGACGCTTCATGTGAAAAGTATGTCCTGGGTGTGCGGGTGCTTCCAAAAAGGTGCCTTCCACCCCCACGCTCCTCCACCCCCAAAAGGATATTTTTTGGAACAGCCCTTAAGCAAGGCCCACCACATCAAATATGGGTTGGCGTTTATAATGTCCATGTGTGGCTCCGCCATGTAATGTCGCAGTTCGCACACGCTATTTTTCCCACTTCAATATAAACATACATACATACATACATACATACATACATACATACATAGGCCTACATAGGCCCGCATAGGCCTACGTAACATACAAACATACATAGGCCTACATTTATATGCATAAGTCGACTACATATATAAAAGGCCTATATTTCTTCAATCTTTTATTTCAATCAATTTATCAGCTCTCCATTGTGTGCATGTGGCAACGATAATGAAAACTCTTTCCATTTCTTTTGCGAGTGTAATTTGTACATCACCCATCGAAATGTGCTATACAGCAAAATCATCCCCTTTGCCCCTTTCACTATCCACACTATACTATTTGGCTCTAAAACATGCACTATGGAACAAAACAAATTATTTTTGAAGCTGTCCGCAATTACAATTTACATACAAGCTACGGGCAGGGCAGACTGAGATCAGTAACTTAAGCTACACGTTGTATCGCATATTTGATGGGAGCAAAAGCAACCAGACCTAGTTTGTTGTAGGCCTATATACAATCTATATTATGTATTGGTAGACGTGTACTTCATTCGCTTTTTATCTTTCTGTACGGCATCGGGTGACGTCCTTCTTAACTATGTACGGCATTCTCACTCTATCTGTCCTAGTTATGTGATGTATTCCTACCTAACGTATTTTGTCCTTCAATATTGTGAACTGTGTAGCCCCTCTTCCTTTTCATGTACAAGAGGGATTAATATGGGGCACTGCCCTGTTTCCGATTTTTTTTCCAAAAAAAAATATGTTTAAACGAAATCAATTTAAAAAGGTAGGTCTACACAGGGGCATACAAGTATTAGCACTGTCAAATACAAATGGGCTAATTCATGGCTAAATATAGATTGCTATGTGCGTAAAATTACAGGTATGTCGGGATTAAAATGTTGAAACTATTTTTTTATAACAAAGTTTGATAGATTTTCAACTTTCTGACACCAAAACTAGAAGACCTCCTTTATTCTTTCTCGCATGATGTAGGCGTTTTCGTTTGGACAGTTGAGTAGTTGTGGAGATAAAATTTTCCTCTTTTGCTATATTGCGTAAACTTCATTACGTCTGGAATGAATAATGTTAAAACTTCGGTGTTGAAACAAAGTTTCATTGATATGAATTTGATGACACCATAAATGGGCAACTCACTTCATTCTCTCTTGAATTTGTAGGCATTATGAATCGAATTATGTAATTTTTATCCCGTGACGTTTTTCTTCATCTCCTCTAGCGACTTCGGAATGATGGTTATTTATGCATTTATTTCCAGGCACGCTGGTCTGGTCTGGTGTCACTTAACTAGTCCCCTGTGACTGCTTTCTTTCTAAATACACGCTGACATCGGGACAAAGTGTGATAATGAGAATGGTTTGATTGATTGCCTGAGAGCTCCTATTTTCAATAACTTTATTAAACCATACGGAGATTATTATCTCTTGGTAAAGCTGCTTGCCAGTTATTTGGTTAATTAATGTGACACTTGATGCATCACTGCGTTTGGTTTTGTGGCGGGTGGTTGTAGATTGGTGTACTGGACTTTGTAAGAAGGTGCTGATATTTTATTGATATTTAATTTACTTCCATAGGTATGTTGGAAATTGCCTTGTTCTATGTATCCATCACCCCGTCAGATGAGTGAGTCAGCTCGAGCGCTCAATGTTTCCGAGCTCTACGGCTGCCTCAGCCCACCGGGAGACAAATTAGATTTGAAATTTGATAATAGATTACAGTATTATTTATGGTCTCCTTTTGATATGAATGTGGGGATGTGAACCCTTATTAATAATCATTTATGCTAACTTGTATATTGTTTGCCCCGGAGTGCTGCACTATATGTTTTATCTATTTATTCCAAGTGTATATATATATCTTAATTTCCCCCATTTCCATGGGGGTAAAATAAATATTCATTATTATTAATAAAAATGTTATTTAGATAATTCTAATTGGTTGGGTAAAACTTTGCCGAGATTAGGCGTGCATCTTCCTTTTTTGCTAGAGGTTATTAGTATTACAGTGAGTATGGGCATGGAGTAAGTGGAATGACGTGCCGCCACGATGGTACTGGCATTGACAATGGGCTAACGCTACGGCCTACTGACAGTACTGCCAAAACTGAAATATAGAGTATTATAATTTTAGGACAAATTATTTCTACTTTATTAATCAGAAGCAGATTGACAGGAAATAGACAAATTTACATTGGTGCCAAATAATAGGCCTATAGGGCTATGTCCAGAAAATTAGGAGTGCATTTTTGTGATAAAAATAAAAATAAATTAAGTCAAACACTCTCACGTTATCTAAATAAAACGAAGAGGGTGATGTCTCATGGTTCCTTTTTAATTGCAGTATAAATTGATCCCAGTTAAACGTACAGTAGAATAATCTCACCAACATTTATCAAAATTGACCGACCAGTTCTGATTAAAATTGAGCTAACACTAAACAGGACGCGTTTTTCCCATGTCGCTAAAGACTATGATACGTGACATTGAAGTCAAGGCTGACAACATGGACCAGACCCGTACAGGACATCATATATGTGCCGTAGGCTCTCTAATACGACAGCCAATTGGTGTCAACATCATTTCACCTTTTTAGGTGGTCATAACGACATATATTATCTGGTTCGGACGACTTTTTATCAGGTCATGACGACATTTTATCTGGTTATATTGACATTTTATTGGGCCATAAAGACATTTTATCTGGTTATGACGACATTTCATGTGGTCATAGCGACCTTTTATGTGGTAGTAACGACATTGTATGTGGTCATAACGACGTTTTGACTGGCTCGGACGACTTTTTATCTGGTTATAACGATATTTTATCTGGTCATACGATATTTTATGTTGTAATAACGACATTTTATGTGCTTTGGACGACTTTTTATGTGGTCATAACGATATTTTATCCGGTTCGGAGGACACTTTATCTGGTATTAACGACAATTTATGTGGTCATAACGACACATCATGTGGTCATAACTACATTTTATGTGGTCATAAAGGCAAATTATATCTGGTTCAGACAACATTTTATGTTGTCATTACGACAGTTTATCTGGTTCGGACGACAAATCTAATGTGGTCATAAAGACATTTTGTCTGGTTCGGACAACTTTTTACGGGTCATGACGATATTTAATCTGGCGAGGGCGACTTTTTATATGGTCATAACGAAATTTTATCTGGTTCGCATGACTTTCTATGTGGTCATAACGACATTATATCTGGTTACGACCACATTTGATATGGTTCGGACGACTTTTTATGAGGTCATACTGACATTTTATCCGCTCAGAACCACATTTTATGAGGTCATAATGACATTTTATCTGGTGTGCGCACTTTTTATCTTGTCGTGACATTTTATCTGGTTGGTATGATATTTTAACTACTAGTAATGACCACTTTCTGTCTGCTTATGATGAAATTTCATGTGGTCATAACGATATTTGCTCTGGCTTTGACAACTTTTAACTTGGATTTGTTTCATTAGGACTACAGTTTGGATATGGTAATGCCACTCTCCAATTTTATCTGGTTATTATTCCAATTTATGTGGCTAAGACGACATTCATTGCAACAACTAGTTTCTCTGGTCAGGAGAGTTTTTCTGATTATAAATATAATTATATATTTAATTGCAATTATTGTGACACATTGGGCTGTTTCAGCTATCGACTCCAAGCACATCCCACATTATTTACCAGACAGATGAAGAAAAACCAATATTCCCTGCTATCATTAAAGTCCTTTTATCTTCTAGATTCAAAGTAGCGAAGTCGGGGTGCAGATTCCATTGTCTTTTTCTCGAAGTGAAAACGAAATTCACTTGATAGGCCCAGCCACAGAGTAGAAAAACGATACAAAGGAACGCTTGTGTTATTAAGATATGATTTAATAATGAAATAAACAGTAAAACGCCATGAAATACACTTTAAAATCAAATAAAACCTCACGTATTTCCATGAAATATTACCAGTAGTGCCAATAATGTATACCTCTTAAAATGTAATGATATTGATTTACGTAAAAAAAAAATGATAATCGTGCAAATCAGGTGAAAGTACTAGAGTCTGCCATTGAGGAATCATAACGGCGATTGTTTGTGCGGTAGGTTAACGCGTGGGGAGTGAACCATGATTAAAGGACCTGTTACTGAAATCAATGAACTGGATGATCTCAGAAAGTATGACCCCCAGGGGTAACTGGTCTAAGAGTCAGCATATATGCTGAAGTACAATCTGGATGCCACTAAATTTTTAACTGGCTGTAAAAATTCTGTTGCTCATTAATTTGTGTCACCATCCTGCTCATTTTTATGAATTTTCATTGACACTCACCATGGATTTTCAGTGATATCTTGTATGTTTATTGTGTGTCCGGTTTCTACATGTCACACCTCTACAAAATATCTATTTCTATTTATACCGTTTTCTACTTATCGTATCTTGTAATTGTAATTATAATGAATGCTCCTCTTCTAGTGCGAAGTCATAGGCTTCCCATATCGTTTTCTAGGGGGCATGTTCTGTATTTTTTTTTAATGCGGCAGTGTCGTTACTCTTTTTTCGTATCCTCATTATCATGATTACCAAATAACCAGACACTGAGTACACGTCCTCATTTTATATATATATATATATTTATGTATAATGTATAATGTATATATATATATATATATATATATATATATATATATATATATATATAGGTTACCATGTGATAACCTATTACCACTCGGTATAAATTCATCACACACATTCACAATTATAAAATCAAAATGAGAAACATAAGACAACAAATTAGCTTTTAACATTTTATTGGCATGTTTTCAACAAGGCAATATTTAGATAGGCTTAACAATTACAATATAGACTTGTTTATACTATGTAGGCCTAACATTTTATATATATTAAGGCCAACATAGGCCTATATATTTGCTAAGTAAGCTTAATTTCTTACACTTGGGTCTGTATCCTCATCTAAATGAACGTCAAATTTAAAACGGACAAAAACATGATTTTAACACCTTATACGTTGAAATTCAAACAATGAAGATAAAATATGACCACTTGTAAGCAGACCTAAAACCTATTAGTTCAGTTCATATCCTGTGGAAAATGAGTATGTACGTTTCCAGTAATGTGGGCTCCGTTTAAGAAGTTAGACCCACTGCCCCACCTTTGCCATCTCTGTTCAGTCTGAGAATGCACTCTAAGTGGCAAGTCAATAATTACTGGATCCACACCAGGAACCCCACTAGCTATCACTTTGGTTTCATCTTTTTTTGCAGATACATTCTGATTTTGTACGGGTCTGCATAACTTGTTTCTTTCTCGTTCCTTGCGAGGACTGTGACTAGCCACTACAGTAGGCCCATCAATAACATTTTCTTTGGCAGTCTGTTTGCTATAGGCCTACTTGTAGTAGACTGAGTGGTCTCAATGCATTTAGGTCTGTCTATAGCTGGATAACTGGTATCATCGAAACGATCACCTAAACCTATATCATCATTTGGGTCAAACATATTTGTCAATAACTCTTCTGCAGTAGCACCATCAAGGTAAAAATCGCAGGGAAGCTTTGCCCCAGAACTTGCCGGGATAGTGTCAGAATCAATTTGCGGGAGAGGTGAGCTATCTGGGACTGAAAGAGGGGATGTAACATGACTTTGGGGTCGATTTGTATGCCTAGTGACTGTACATAAAACATTTTCCCCGACCTTTGATTTATTGACAAATATTCTGAAAGTGTTGGAAATTTCGTTTTGCTGAGACTCGGATGTGACTCTGTATGAATTAATGGATTGGATATTTTTATGACCATACAGCTGCTGGATTTTTATTTGGTGTATGTGATTTAATAGCGATACGTCTATACCCGTGCATGTGGCACTCTGCCACTATGGTTAGAATAGTGACCTGATAGTCCAGCTTCCGAACACATTTTTTGCAAAGCCCCTGGATTGTGTTTCTTCCCATGGCCTGGTCCTTGAACCACAAGTCACCCTTTGGCATTGTAATTGATAGACAGATAAAATCTACTGTCCTCTGTCAATGTGTGTTTGGGTCTGCGTCGCCTGCACTCTTGACACACATTAACTGGATCTAGTGGATCATCTGTAAAATAAAAAGTGAACGAAAATTATTAGGCCTATATATTCTAGGCCTACATTGTATAGATTATTATTATTATTATTATTATTATTATTATTATTATTATTATTATTATTATTATTATTATTATTATTATTATTTGTAAGACCTAGCAATTAATAAAATATGATCAATCATCATTATTGACAAAAACGTAAAAGCCTGAGGATGATCGCAGGCGTGGCATACAACAATCGTCAGGTGCTGCTACCTGGGGGGAAATTAGGTGCATATAGAAGGGGCCTCTTTTGGGGTCCTAAGGTATAAGCAAAATTACAAATAAACAGTCCACATATTTTGGAAACACTTTTTTTGTAACTTTTGTTTCATGTCAAAAGATATTTCCGGAAAACATTGAATGCATTTACCTTTGCTAGTTTGGAACATCTAAGGATTGAAGGACCTGGCATCTCTTGTGTTCTCCCCTTGGCGTGTCTTCGTGGTTTTTTCTCAAAATTCCAGATACAGAACTTCCTCACTGTTTGCTTGCAACACAACATCGCCCAAAAGCAGTGTTGTGTGTTCTTGAGAGCCACGGAGGCCAAAATGCATAGTATTTTGCAGCCAGAAGGTGTTAATCAGCGCCTTTGGGTTGCCTAAAAAAGAAAAATACCCCTTAAAGGCCTCTACATAAACAGCGTCAGTGACCTCTTTTTTAAAAGTGGGACTGCCATGTTGGATAGCGAGCGAAAGTTACAAACTCATAATTATCGGGAAGGGTTTTAGATTGACTACACTGGTGTCATCAGGAAGTTACAAGTTCAAACACTAACATGAGAAAATTACGACATGCAAGAGTGGAATTTATTTCTGAAACTTGAACGTATTGTACAGGTGTACAGAACTATGGTGTGTCCAACAATTCCGAGAGACACCTATAAATGCCTGCAATTTCCACAATAACCATAACTCACTGATTCTGACGCCAGGTCTTATTTACTATCCCATTACCCCAACTGTTGGCATACATTTGGGGTCCTCGTCTATCCAAGTAAAGTCATTTTGCCGAGAAACGTATATTGAAGCGGCGTTGTGACTGTCATTTGAATACCGCGGTCGCATTCCTGACAAGCTGGATCTGTAAGTGACCCGCATGTTGAGAGGGAGCCTGCATTGTTTGCAAAAGCTCTTGGGAACAGGTCATTAAAAACAAAATTGACGCAATAAAATCAACTGATAAAGCTTGTTTGTTTGTTTGTTTTCTCATCATTGACTGCCATGTTTATTATAATATCGAATGTACATATAGGCCCTATGTATATATGATGACCTAAATTGATATCTCTGCGGCTCGTGCAAGTTGTGCGAGTTGCAGCTGAGGCCGAGCGTGGGAGGCTTCGAATTGCTTTGAGAAATGTCATTGGACGTGTCAGCGGAATGCTGAAAGTTAGCAGAAGTACTGTGTACAGGTATATATAATATATTTATTTATTCAATGCCGTCTTGAATTTAAAAGTCTTCCTCATGCAATTTCTACCTTAGCTCTTGTATGTTTTCCTCCAGGTTATTTACATTTTTCGGCCCTAGCCTAATTTACTCAAGTTCTCTGTTGTTGATTATCTGTAAACTACAGTGGAATCTCCAATTAAGAGCATCTCCATAAAGAGACAATTTCTTTTAAAGACCACCGCTTTACCGACCCGTTTTGTTGTTGTTGTTGATCCTTCATTAAATTGTATCCCCCATTTAGACCACTTCCCTATTGAGACCACACTTTTCAGTCCCTTAAGTGGTCTTAATGGGGGGATTCCACTCTATCATCAATATGAATGGGATATTCAAGTTAAATCAGTGTAAAATGATAACTCATTCAACAATAAAAGAAAGACACTGTCATCCCTCACAGTCAACTTGCACGGCCTCTGCTGATCCACCATGACCCGTGAACAGACACACAAGAAGCAGGGAAACATTATTTCCTTTTAACGTCATGGAATTGGTCGCTCGATGAGTTAAACAAGTGTCAGTTCTTCATAGGATTCACCTACTTGTGTTTTCATATAGGCCTAAACGGTATTGAATAATATATGTTAAAAGTCTTGAGCTTGATAATGCTCACCTGAAATAAGCAAGTTTAGAGAGGGTGTCATAATTATGTAGTTATAATGGTGGCATACTGATATAATATGTGTTTCCAGGCTTAAAATGTATTTTGAGCCTGGAAACACATATTAAATCAGTATGCCCTTCCACATGGGCAAGCATTGTGAACTCAGCTTCACTTTTGACTCATTTTCTAATTTAGGCCCATGTCTAAATAAAGCACACACTGTCAGCTGGTTGCATGCCGATATGAACATAATAAAGAAATATTTAATTACAAACGTAAGTCCAAAACGACGGGTTGTAGCAACTTAAATTTCATTTATATTTCCTTATGTCATCAATTTATTCATTAATTTGCTTCCTTTCATAAACGTCTAATCAGAGTTATCAGGCAAAATGACCATACATTGAGCCTACTGGACAAAAGGAAGGAAGACGCCCGTGTTATACAAAAAAAGAGGCAGAAAAACAAAATTGGACAGTTTCTCTATGGAGATTATCCGACGAGCTGTGCATGTAGCAATGAAGCAGAAAAAATATTTATCAGTCGGGAAACTGGGTATAGAGCTGAGGAATAGCTATGGGTTATCAATTCCGAAGTCTTCGCTTTGGAATTACCTTAAGGTATGTCCTCTCACACAGAGAGCGAGAGCGAGAGTGAGAGTGAGAGTGAGAGCGAGAGAGAGAGAGAGAGAGAGAGAGAGAGAGAGAGAGAGAGAGAGAGAGAGAGAGAGAGAGAGAAAGAGTCATTTGCTGTAGAAAAAAAATGAGAGGCATAACATCGTGGAAATCAGTATTATGTATTTTTCTCAAAATTACTTTTCATGTACTTTAATACTACGTTTTAACCCGAAAAGTAATGTTTGAAAAATATATTGGCTATTCATACGCGAGTTGTAACAAAACGATTCTCATCATTAATGTTTCTCGTTTTTTGTCTGCCATTGTAGATCTTGGAACTCATTTTTGCCCATTATTTTTTTTTTTGAAGGAAATGAACTTCAGATACGGCAGACGGGGGGCTGATAAGGTTTTGCTGGAAAGCGCAAACATAGTGGCAAAGCGACACACATATCTGCGCAACATCAGACGCGCAAGGGAAGAAGGTATACACTATGTCGCTGAAATATGCTATTCAGTAGATATATGGGTTATACATATACATATGCCTACATGTATATATATATATGTATAAATATATATATATATATATATATATATATATATATGTGTGTGTGTGTGTGTGTGTGTGTGTGTTCATGTGTATAAGTAGTACCAAGTGGAGATTTAAAAAAAAATCATTTGAAACCATAATTGCAACCATAATGTGCACAAAATCAACAACTAGAAAAAAAATTTGTTTCATAGGAAAACGGTGTGCCTATACAAAGTAAGTTGTTGCCTTGTAAATTCGAACTGAAACTGCAAAATATTCAAGCGAAAAATATAAAATTAAAGAAACAAAAGTACATTTTTAATTGCAACTTTGGTTCATTTATGGGTCACTGTTGACATTACATCATTGACTGATAACAAAATGTTCACCATGTGGTAGCTGAAAGTGTCATGGCTGACACGAGTATAAACAAAAAAAAATCTTTGTGATGCACAATGTATACATATAATTGGCGATTGATGACGGATCATGGCCAGTGGCACCCCCCTGCATAACAATTTTGAAGATAGATATTTAACATTGTTGCTTTTCAAGTCCCCCCCCCCCCCCCAATAGATGTATATGTAAATCCAAATTCTCCATTTTTTGTCGTTGTAAATAAATGTAAATAAAATCTTGTAAATAAATCTCCGTTACAGGAAAACTGCGTCACACTGTTTCTTTAAATACCGCTATATTTGTAACTTCAATACACAACCCAATAATACTTTGTTTCTTGCAAAGGGGGATTTATTGGAACTCGTGAGACAACACAAACCAGCCAAGGAATATGTCTTAGATAACATGCTTATGAATCACGGCCATGCTGTGATTCGTTTGCCTCCATAGCATAGGTACATATATGTAAAGCGTGCACCATAAGTTCATTTTTGTGTTACATTTATGTTTTCCTTTCGTCTGAAGTTTGAGGGGGCTCTAGGTAGCCAGGTCTCCATGCATTCAATATGGCAACCTTTTTAGGCTTTTAGTCACAAGAATCCTTGATTAAAATGCACTATGTGGGTAGTTGACTGTTGGAGGTTCCTAGGTGTCCTTTAAAATGCCTTTAGTTCGCAAGTTGCCATATATACCCATCTGGAGCTCCTTCCACTTTAACATTCCTTTCGCTAACTGTGCTGTCGAAAGGGACAAAACCTCCGTGTCCAGCCCATTCTACCTTCTGTTTTTAAGTGTTCATTATTATTATTATTATTATTATTATTATTATTATTATTATTATTATTATTATTATTATTATTATTATTATTATTATTATTATTATTATTATTATTATTATCAATAATAATAATAATAATAATAATAATAATAATAATAATAATAATAATAATAATAATAATAATAGTTCGATTGGTCGAAGTGGAATGACACTGACAGTTTCCCTAAAAACTTATTTTGTGCAGTGCGAGGAAAAACTGTTGACCTGGACTCTTTTTTTATAGTTTGCTTGAACTACATTAATGACGAAAGAAAAATTATATAAATATATATATTTTACAATAATAGCATTTTTACCAATATAACCAATCCGGTACCTTGATAGCCATTCAGTGAGTTCGACTTCAGCTGTGGTATATTACAATACAGAATTTAAGATGGTAACTTGTAGAATTTGGTGATAAATTCGAAATTCTTTCATAATTTATCAGTAAGAGTTCTTGTGATAAAGTAGAATCAGTTTGGTAAAGCTGAATGACGCATCTGATCATGTTGCTTTTATGTTTCGCTTTTAATTTTCCTTTTTCGTTTTTTCCCCATTTTTGGTTTTTGTTTTGTTTTTGATACAATGCGTAGTAAATTGTACCGGGATGACGATATATTATTGATAAATTGCGTTTACCGTTTCCGTTCACTTTTTTACCTTAAAGTTCACATTTTTGTTCTTGAGTTTGACTTACTTCATCCGATTATTTTCTCATACCCTGGGTAATTTTTGAAGGAATTTTATTTTATAGCCAACTAAACCCTATAGAGGAAATTTGGGCATACATGAAAAATTATGTTGCCTACAATAACATCAAATTTACAGAGAACCATATATGAGAATTGTTCCTGGAGGCACGACAGAAGGTGAGCTTAAATCAATATCCATTTCGCTATAAAAAAAAGTTATCTGCGGGTCATCATTAGGATTTGTGAGTGAGATATATGCGCCGTTTTTGTACCTAAGTAAAAGTAATGATAATTATAAAGAGACTTAAACAAGTTGCGATGTCCTGCTATATACTGTTTATACTAGGTCGAAAAGTATTATGACTAAACAGAACACAGAATCAGCAAAAAAAAACTTTAAGTGTACTGATGTTATTTTAAAATGTATTAGAGCATTGATACTTCACCTCATGCCATCGTTGTATTCGCATATTGTCAGGCTGAGGAAGAGAATATGTGGCAGAAAGTGGTGAGGAGAGCGGTGGAAAAGGAGGAGCTTATGTGGGAAATTGATGGTGTGACAGAGGTAGTTGAGCCGTTTATAATATTAGTGGATTCGGATGACAGCAGTGATGAAGAGGTCAGAAGTTTTAATGTCAAATTTGTCCATAGGAAATGACAATGCTCATCATCTGGATAACCCTGGTGGCATATTACCGAAATCTTAAGAAACTCAGAAACCATGTAATTTTAACAATACCTGCTAATTGCACTGTAAAAAAAAATTCTATATTCTTAAAAATACATACATGTAAATGCATTTGAAAGGACGCATGGATGCACTTGATGACATGAATGCATCACAATAAATAAATAAATAAATAAATAAATAAATATATATATATATACACACACACACACACACATATATATATATATATATATATATATATATATATATATATATATATATATATATATATATATATATATATATATATATATATATATATATACATATATATCATAGACATTTTATGTACTGCCGAGTACGGCCAAAATTCAGAATGGATTAATTTTTATCATTTTTTGCGGAGTTTATGCTGTCCATGAATGAATTTTTTTGGCGATTATATTTTTAAAAATAGCTAACAAAAGCTTTTAACTGTTGTATTATTTTGCTGCAATCCATTCTTCTATTGAAACATTATCCACCTTCTTAATATGTTATAAAACATATTTACCATATCCCTTAGGAACTAGACGAACGGCATATCTCTGACCAGGAATCAGAAACTGCTTACCAAGATAGTGCTGAGTATGAAAATACAAAATGTGCTCTTTGTTGGGAAAGGGATTCGCCAGGTGACCAGGATGTAGTTTCCTGGAATGACTGTGACTTTTGTGAAAGGTGCGGGTGCAGCAATACTATAAGTTTTTTGCAGTCCTTTTTAGAAGATTCCCATTAAACAATGATGATCCTGGTATTTTTTCCCAGTAAATGTGTCAATTATATAATCATATCTATATAATAATACACATGTGCATGGGAATCTGATTCACATGTGGAAATCATCTTAAACTTGGGAATTGATTTTTGGTGGAGCTTGTGCATGGGATCCGGTGTGATATTCCCAGTTAAAGGTTGTGTTGTTACTGTACGTACGATTGTGCAGGTTTCTGCGTTGTGAAACCAATTATAGGCCACCGGTGTAATTAGTAAATGGCATATCCTGTAGGATTGAAGAGCTTTCTGCTTTCCATTATTGGCTATGGAATCACCTACCCTACAACATGCTTTCATTATATTTTTACACAGATGGATACTTTCAGCCTGCTGGCCGGAAGATAACATTGAAATAATGAATGGAAAGAGACGGTTTTGCTGCCCAGCATGTAAATCAGTCATTACAAGGGAACTGTAAACAGGATGACAAGGTGATTCCTCCAGTTGCACACAAGCATCAAGTGTCAGTTTCAATACATTGTTGAAGGCAATAAGTGCTGTCATAATATTAGTTTATGATTAAAATGAATTCTCGCATACTGTATGTTTTAAGAGTCAAATCTTTTCCATGGGAACCAAAAGTTAAAACTTGAAATTTGTTAGACCCATTGACAATATTTTTTTTTTATTTACGGCAGAAACCAAAGAATGATAAATTATCCTTTAAATAGCTTGTATTTAAATGTTAATCAAGTTTCTCTTGATATGTCTACACTTGTCCAGTCACACCAAATGTTACGGAGCAGGTAGACTGGCTGTCGTCTGGTTCGTCATATTTGTCCCAAAGGAGTTAATACACAGGGGTGTTTAATGGCGACGTGGGTCCAGTGGATCGCCGAAGGCGACGGATGTCTAACCGCGACATGGGACCAGTGAGCCGCCGAAGGCGACGAACCAGACTGGTAGGGTTAACAAAGTTCCACCCGCATCCTGCAGATGGCACGGACCGGGGAAAATTTGCACCGGCTATAAACAGCCAATCAGAAAGCAGGTCACCATTTGACATGCAAAATTTGCATTTAATATCTAAACAAGACGGCATAGCCAACATGGCAGTAGCAGCCACACTCAAGGACAGTGTACACTTTATAGCTTAAAAACTTGGTCGGCCTGTGCTATCAGGAGTTCAACTGGAAGTACTAGAGTACATAGGCAAAGGTCAGGATGTTTTTGCATCTTTGTCGACAGGTTCGGGCAAGTCTGACGTACATGGCGGTACATTCGTGCTACAGTGAGTGGGCAAACCACGGTCATCTCACTCTCAGTCTCAGTCTCAGCGAGGATCCCTTAGCCTCATTCATTGTAATCATTGTATCGCCTTTAGTAGCCATCATTAAAGAACAGGTAGCATTTTTAAAGGAAAAGGGAATGAAAGCAACCCATGTAGGAGATGAGGAATGTGATTTGGAGGGCCTAAAGAAGGGGAATTACAACTACGTGTTTGGCAGTCCTGAATCTTCCCTGTCTGCCAAGCACAGAAACAGATTTTCACAAACCCCATCTACAAGTCACGACTTGGTGCCATATTCATTGATGAAAGTCATTGTATAGTGAAATGGTAATGTTTAACCGCGACATGGGATCAGTGAATTTCCGAAGGCGACGAGCCAGACCGGTGCAAATTTCCACCGGTCGGCGCCATCTGCAGGATGCGGGTGAAACTTTGTTAACCCTACCAGTCTGGTTCGTCGCCTTCGGCAACTCACTGGTCCCACGTCGCGGTTAAACATTCGTCTCCTTCGGCGACTCACTGCACCCCACAACGCCGTTTAACACCCCTGTGTATTAACCCCTTTGGGACAAATATGACGAACCAGACGACAGCCAGTCTACGGAGCAGGCTGCACGCGTTGTAAACATTCTGCACCAGTTCTGACAGATGCACGTAAGACAGAATATTAGCCAAAGTTGCTCACGTAATTGACAACCAGTCAGTATAGCTGAAACAAATAAAAACAATTACTATTAGTCAATTCAAAAGTGTCTCCTGTCCGACAGTACAATAACAACATCTGCCAACACCGTAGACCGAACCCGTCAATACCCTGATGCATATGATTAAGTATACTGTAAACAGATTCTTGAGACTCCATTGATCTCTCATTAGCTACAAACTACTGCTGCTGGTCTCATTACTATCGAGTTGTCTCATTTTTAAAGGGACAATGTTTCTCTCCCTCTTTAGAATATCCATTTTTAGGCATGTTCCCAAAAGGATCTGCCTTATTGTGAGCGCTAGAGTGATTAAAAGAACAAAAACACTGCTAATCACGAAACTATTGGCCATTAAATACATACATGTGTAATATTAAAATTCCAAGTAAGACGACTTTCACTGCAGGTAACAACATGCTCATTCTAAATTTAATACTGGTTGTTTCATAAATGTCATTTATTAAATGATGATATTGGTCAACAGCTTTCCTGGTGCTTTAAGTATATCTGGAAAATCGTTGTCTACATCTAAAATTATATATTGAAAGACTGAATCATTGCTCTGTCATTCTTTAGTCATACCACTATATTGGGCTAGGCCTATATAAGCTTAAATGAAACAATGTTACGCACCAGGCTGTGGAGTTTTTGCCCCCCCCCCCCCATTTGTGATTGAGATAGGCCTAATCAATGATTGATAAGATGAAATCACCATTGTCTAATTATCGCATTTAAATGAATAAGCGTGTGAAAACTTAGGCCTACGTTTTACAAAATTTTGTACGGTATGAGCCCATATATTTCAACCCATTTCAAGACTGTTATTTCCCAAAATGGCAAAAATATTATTAATATGTAGCCTAGGCCCATAATGTTATATTTGTAAAGGCTTACCTGTCTTAATCACCATCATCGCCAGGCGTTTCGTCGGGTGTCGGTGTAATTGTGGAAGGCCTTCTTGAAGCTCGTATGGTCTTCCTAGACATTTTTAAGGCTTTCGACAAGGTTAGGCATGCTGATCTCTTATTTAAACTACGTCAGCTAGGTGTCTCAGTTAATGTTGTTTCATGGATCGAAAGCTATCTTTCAAATCAACTTCAACGGGTGGTATTTCATGGCCAAGGGTCCTTTTGGACTCTTTGTTTTGGCAGCTCTTTCCTCCTTGATACGATCAAACGTTGTATAGACCTACCTACTGTTATTATAGATTCTTTCTCGCTCATCATCTTTAAATCAAAACTGAAGACAACCATGAGAGCAGTGGACGATGCCCCTGACTTCTTTTGCAACAATTTTTCTAAAATCGGTCGCACCCAGCTGCGGATAGGCTTCTCTAGACCCGATTTTGACCTTTTTAAAGTAAATGTAGTTCCAAGTCCTACTTGCCCCTGTTCTTTCCCGACTAAAGATATTATTCCTTTCTTTGTTTTTGTCCCAAACATGCCTTCCCTAGAAAGAAACCCTTCGACAATACAATACCTCTCTTAGCTCCGGTCACTCACCCTAACTTGATAATGCATATAGCTAGCGAACGACTAATTCATATTTTCCTCTCTGGTAGCAAAGAACTACCAGATATTTTAAACATACAGATATCAGATGCGGTACAAAATTACCTGGTTGAAGGTAGACGTTTTATTTTTCAACCCTTTCCTTAAGCATGCAGCTTTATCCTCTCCTCTTTTTTGAGTCAATGTGACCTACTGGCTGAGTTATATACGTTAAAAACGCCCTCTATGCTGTCTGTCATATGATGTACGACTGTACGTTGACCAAAATTAAGTATATATATTTACTGACTGAATTGCTATAATTACCGCTGGTTGCTATTGTCAGTAGTGAATAGAAGACACAGTGTCATTATGTTCTACTATATTATCCCAATCAGTCTTTAATGCATCTTTGACTATTGATATTTGTATGTTGGTAATGGCAATATTTCACATGTACACAAATCGTTTGGTACCGTAGTTTGTAACTGTCTTGTACGCATTGTATATATATATATATATATATATATATATATATATATATATATATATATATATATATATATATATATATATATATATATATATATATATATATATATATGAGTGTGTGTTGTTATATGTATTATAGAGTAATCCAGTATAAATAAATATGTTTAAACTAAACAAAATACTTGTGCATTGAAACAAAGGAAAAAGAAAGTTACTTTGAACGTCACCAAAAAGACTTTCGTTTTCAATAGGCAGTTGGTGGCTTAATGTGACTTCTATTTGGGTCTTCCCCAAAATCAAACTTTGACCAACAAGCTCGAGTGATGAGGAAAATCAGGGTGCAATTTGCAAACAAAACCCAAAAAGTCAAAAACCAAAAAAAAAAAAAAAAAAAAAACGCCTTAAAAGGAACATATCCAGAGAGTTTTTACATGATGTTACAATGTATATTTCTGCATATTCCATACCTTCGCATGAAGACAACTTCGTCACGTTTTCATTTTTTAATCTATTTAGCAGCTTACTCTCTGTAGTCAGGGAAACAGTATAACCAATCTATGTTTCGCTGTATGCTTCCTATTCTTTTGAATCTCAGCATTTTGTGTTCCTCAACTCGGCAGAAGAGTAGGAAACAAAATAAAGTATATTAAACAGTACAGTAAAATAAAAATCCAGGCTTTCAGTATACCATCTATATGTTTATCTTTCAAATTCAAATATAACAGAAGAAATACTCAGTATCGGCAATAGTGCCGCAAGCTGGACACTCGCGTGTCTTGAAAGCGCGGAATAAGACGTTTGACAATAGCTGATTAAATCTCGTCATAGTTTCCCTTTATAAATGTTGATAATTTTGAAAGCCTTCGTTGAGAAAGAAAAGGAAGACGATTTAATTATAAAGTACCGACTGGTGGTGATCGTGGTTATGAAAGAGATAAGTCAAATATCTCCAGTTATTTTTTATTGATATATCTAAGAATTGACAAATATAACAACTGCTAATTGATTTGTATTTTGCAGCATTCCAAGAGGGAAAGACATAGGAACGAAACAGCATGAAAAAGGATCTGACACGCCCAGACTGTAACTGGGACCTCCGTCTTCTCCTTGGATATCGCCACAGAAAATCCCATTACCACTTGTATAAAAGCCCGGTACTTGCTGACCTAAATCCACAGTCAGGGCAAAGCTTCTCTACTTAGCTCTATTTTTGACATAAGCAGTTCAATCTGTCACCTGGGCACAGTCGGGGCACTTGTTCAAGACATAAAACTCTCTCTGTCACAGTTACTTTTGTATCTACTGCTTGCACTGCATCTGCATTAAAATATCAGTAGTTTCAACTGAAAAAAAAAAAAAAGAAAATTCGTCTGTCGGTTTCGTTCCTGATCCATGTAACTTGACAAATTCATTTTCTTTCTTTCTTGTAAAGACTTGTTAACCGAACGTCTGCATCTCATCTTTACTTCCGTCTATATTAGCAAATTAATATGAAACTAGATACCAACATAACCTTCATCATACTTGTTATAAAGTGAAAAACAACATAGTCAGGGTTTTTAAGGTTGACTCAGTTTTTTTCAACTAGTTTCGGCGGTACCTCCGCCTTCCTCAGGAAAAAACGAAGTGTTTTATTGATTGGAGACATATGCTGAAGTATACATACAGAGGATTATTGGAACTTCCGGCAGCGACCGGAAGTGACGTCATCTGACTGTCCGTTATAGTCCTTGGTATACATTGTATTTATACGAGAATGAAATCAAATCTATGAATTTTTAACCAGATTGTTGCTTCTTATTTGTACAATTTCATGAATGTTTTTTTATAAGAGAGAAAAAGTGAACTGATTAATATATATATTAATCCAAGACAAGTTTTGTAAATGTCATGTCCGTTAGAGACAGTATACAGTGTAAATTATAGTTTATCATAAAGTTAATGATTTAGCGCGTAAAGTAACTTTTTTAAAAAATGAAAGTACTAGAGAGATTGGAGACTGTCTGTCTTTGATGAATTTAAGAAGTCTGTGAAGTATAAAGTTCAAAACTTGAAAAGGGTAGAGAGATAATCCGGGACCGCATCGTAAATGAAGTATTTCCCTGGGGGTGTCTGGTCTTGTTTGTCTCTGGTTTCTTTAGCGGCCTGGTCGTTCTTCTTCATCATAATCTGTGGATCAAGAAAAGGTGATTTAAACCTTTGATATTTTCTTTTGAATTGTTCATCCAGTGCAATGTCATGAGCGGGTTTTACTTCCTGATTAGTCTTCAGTTTTTTAAGGTCTCTAATAAACTGTTCTGGCCTTATATTGAATTCACTGGTACACGGAGTGGTATCATTACTATCACTATCTGAATCGCTAAGCTGTAGGCCCATATCATTAATCCATTTCTGTTTTTTCCTGTAATTATCGATCTCCTCTCGTGTTGGTAACCTGAAAATCGGGAGTTGTAACTTGCCTTGTGCGTTACGAGGTAGGATTTTGATCGGGATCCCCGATTTGGTAGTGGGCGACTTCTGTAAGGTACGGTAAATCGCCGTGGGTGTCTTCTTGATACTTATGATGTTAAATTGTGGCCTGTTTGATTTGTCCAATCGGAAGTCGTCCGTAATAATCGGGTCGAGAATGATACCGGGGTGCCAGTTTTTGACATGGCGATGGAAATTGTCCGTCCTCTTGAAAGTAGATTGGCACATTTGGCAATTATAGCTTTTTTCTGATGCCTTGTGTTGTCTTAAGATGTGCTGTTTTATGTTTTTTCCAGCTACTGTAAGTTCTTTGCTTGAAACATATATTACACGTCATTATGATTGACGGCTAAAACGTTTCTTGTCTTCTGTTTAGGCCTAATGGGTGTATAGTATTTAATTCATTGGTCCATGCAGCCTCTGTATTGTGACGTAGTGCGTTATTGTTGCGTGTGAGGTGGTCTATACCAAATATGGAAAGATTGGCAATGTTACAGGAATTGTTAAAATGAGAGGGTGCACTCTTGGCTGATTCGTTTCTAACATCGAATCGATGTCCATGAAATCTAATGTTAATAGTTTTGGATGTTTGACCAACATATTGCATATGACATTTCTGGCATTCTATGATGTATATTACATTATTGGTTTGACACGTGATGTGTTGTTTGATTTTGTATTCTTTTCCTGTGGTCTTGCTTTTAAAAGTAGATCTTTCACTTAAAAATGGGCAGGTCGGACAGTTTGTACGGCATTTGAAGGATCCTTTTGGGTGGTGTATTGTTCGTAAAATTAGAGCTTACGGGGAGTACTTGCCTGTCTATATTACCGTAAATGCTTACAGTTTGGAATTTTATTCACATTTAAATGGAAGAATATTTCAGAAACCCGTATTCTAAAAATGCCCAAGGTAGCTAAATGGAGATATTTATTTACTGCCCACTTTATTAGCATGGATATATACAGTTGGTATGATACTTGAAGTTGATCTGAAATGGACAGCGTTGCAGAAAACCTTATGGCTACAGAGCCCATCGCAGTTAAATGGGCCCATGTAGGTAATTTCTCAGATTGTTATAATTACAAACCATATTCCAATTATACTGTTTCACTGTATCAAAAATATGCTATTCAGGTAGCAGATAATGCCTGATTTTGGTCAGTATTTTTGTAAGTCTTTATTTTTTTCTATATTAGGATCGATATTTACAGCTTTGATGAGTCTTGAACTTTTCTGCACTTATGGACAATATTTCCGGGAAACCTTATTCCAAAAGAGCACATCACAGTTAAATAGACCTGTTTATCTTCTGCCCATGCAGGTTTCTTGTCAGATTGTTATCATTTCAGGTGTTGTATTTCTATTTTTTTTCACAATATTTTATGGCCCCATTCTCTGCTGCCTCATCTTTTATTTTGCTAAACCATATTCAAATGATATTGTGTCTATGTATCAAGATTATGTAATCGAGGTAGCAGTCATTATACTATTTTGGTTAGTATCGTCCACAGTCTTGAAATCAGTCTATATAAGCATAGATGTTTGAAATGTGTATGATTCTTAAGGTTAATCTGCATTCAGATGGAACAACAGAAAACCTTATTTCAAAAATGTCCATACTAGTCAACTGGACCCGTTTATCTACTGCCCATGTAGGCTTTTTTTCTCGTAATGTTATAATTTGAGATGTTTCTGTTTATATTGTTTTTCACAATACTTTTGTGGCCCCATCATCTGCTGCCTCTCTGCTGTATATATGTATCAAAAACATGCTGTCAAGTTAGCAACATAACCTGACTTTTGGTCAGGATTTTTGTGAGTCTTATTCTGTTTACATTAATATAGATGATTACAGTTTGTATGATTCCTGCATTCAAATGGAAGAACATCTCAGAAAACAGTATTGCAAAAGTGCCCATAGTACTTAAATGGACCCATTTATCTACTATCCATGTAGGCTCTTTCTCGGATTGTTATAATTTGAGATGTTTCCGTTTATTTTTTT
Organism: Hermodice carunculata; assembly: GCA_964020975.1. NCBI lineage: Eukaryota > Metazoa > Annelida > Polychaeta > Eunicida > Amphinomidae > Hermodice > Hermodice carunculata. Next base: position 19,920,450 of record OZ026627.1, read on the forward strand.
TTTTCACAGTATTTTTATGGCGGCATCAGCTGCTGCCTAATCCCTCATTCTTTTCCATAAGGATATTCTAACGATACTCTATAGATGTATGAAGATTATGCTATCAATTAAGTACATATTACAAGCTTTTGCCAAGTCTTAAGTTTTGTCTATATTGGCATAGGTGTTTACATAGATAACCGTTTAAATGGGCAAAAGTGTTTGCAGATGATTCTTCTTGTTTTCTCACTTGATAAAAAATGAATCTTTCTTATATTTCATCTTGGTCTTTCTCATTGGTTGGTAACCTTAAATGCTGTTAAAACAGATGCTATGTTACTAACTCGAAAAAGAAACCCAGTAAGTCACCTTCCTTTTGTATTTCAATACCACCAGCTGGAAAATATTGACCAGCACAAACATGTAGGGTTTGTATTCCTATCCGACTGTAGCTGGAACGAATAAATCAATACTGTAGTCATCAAAGCGTTTAAACAACTAAGTCAATACTGTAGTCATCAAAGCGTCTAAACAACTCAATATTTTGAATATACTACAGTATACCCTTGACAAATAAAAACCGCTAAAAATAATCTATACATCATTTGTTCGACCATTTAATTGGATGCGGTTCTTTGTCTGGGATAGCTGTGTGCATTAAAGTTGGAAGGTATTCAGTTGGCAGCCCCCCCCCCCTCCCCGATTTGCCACACTTTAGAGTGAGAACAGAACTATTTTAATAACTCATTCTTCCCTGCAACTACTAGACTTTGGAACCAATTGCCCTCGGAAGCATGGAATTCAAACTCTTTGTCTCAGTTTAAGAATAAAATTAATACCAGTGTTCCTCAACCATTTGAACGGATGGAATTACATAATCGGGATCAAAAGATTTCCAGCAGTTATCCATGCAAGATTGTGTATTGGCCGCATCCAACTGAATGACCATCCATTTGAATTAGGCGTTTCCGATACTCGTGTGTTTTAATGTGGGCAACATGCAGAAAACGTTTGCCATTACGTTTTTGTTTCTCCCTTTCATGTTATTCTCAGAGATGATCTCCACAGACTTGTAACAACTTATTCTCACTTCAGTCTTGAAACAGTCTGTGCTGCAGTTTCGAGAACAAAAAAAACCCAAACAATATTTTTGGCTGTCCATGACTACATTGCAAAAGCTATGCGTTTTCAGCCTCTCCCATTCCATGATTTGAATATTGAATATCTAACATTGTAATCATGACTTTTTATGAGTTGCATATCATACAGTATATTATATACTATAGCCTAAAAGCCCCGCTGTCTGTCCGGCTTCATGGGCCTCTTCCTACATCCGTCTGTTAGCTTAGTACAATGCTCTATTTATTATTCATACTTTGCTATTTACAACTCATGAACACCATTTAATGAAGTCATTGCACCAAGCCTCGTGATGTACCGTATGCCTTGTGCAATTGTCTTTCTTCTGCAAGTGGGGTTAATAAAGGGCTTGCCCTTCTCTACCATTTGGTTTCCTTCATGGCATAAAATATGTTTCAAACGAATGGAAATATTCTTGTTTTTGTGACGAAATCGTCTATAGTCTCGTCCTTCGATATTTCTCTAAACCATATTCCAATGTTTCTGTATATATGTATCAAGAGTATGCTATCAAATTAACAGATATTGCGAGATTTGGGTCAGTAGTTTCGTGAATCTTTATTTCTGTCTATAGAAACATTGTGTTCATGATAGCTTAATGAACACATTTGGTTTCTGTCCATGCGGTTTTCTTCTCAAATTCTTATAGTTTGAAATGTTTCTGTTTATTTTTTTTTTCACATTATGTTAAGTCCCCGCTGTCTGCTGCCTCATCTTACATTCTTTCTCTAAACCATTTTGCAGTGATCCTGTATACACGTATCGAGAGCCTACTAACGTTAGCATATAATGCCAGATGCTGTTGTTGTTTTTCTTTTTAAGTCTTTAATCCCTACTATGTTTGGATAGTATTTAAATGGACACTTTTGTCTTTTGCCCTTGTAGATTTCTTTTCAGATTGATCTAATTTGTGGGGTTTCTCTTTAAATTTGTTCACAATGCTTTTGTGGCTCCATTGATTACATCATCTGTCATTCTTCGGGGCATGTTGCAATGATACTGTACATATATATATATATATATATATATATAAAAACATACAATCAACTTAGCAAATATTGCCCGATTTTGGTCTATATTGTTCTTTGTCCTTAAATCTTTCTATACTAGCTAAAAACGTCACAGATTTCGCGACTCTTGATCTTTCCTTGCATTCAAACGGAACAATGTTTTAGGAAACTTATTCAAAAGTGCCGATAGAAGTCTACAATTTAATGAGTATTGCAGAGCAATACATAGTCCCCCGCTCGTCGCCCACGAGGTTGAACGACAGCAATGCCCCAGGAACTATGCAAGCAACATTTTGGTAGCTGTAGATGCTATGGTATTTGAGATATGGCCTGGACAAGGATTCACACGGAGTTTATGCTGTGACCTACATATCTGACCTAGTGACCTATTTTTGCTCATAACACATTTTCAAGTCACAATGAATTAACAGGTAAAATTTCATTACAAGAAGTCAAAAGTAACACAAAATTATAGTCAGGACGTGAAAATACTGAACATTTATAAATCACTGTGACACACATGTTTGACCAGGTGACCTAGTTTTGCTTTATGGCACATTCTTAGATTCAGCTTCACATTTGTGTAAAAATTCATTAATCTAAGTAAAAGGACAAAAAAGTTATGGCCCGGACAAGATTTTGAACGGATTTCACAGTGACCTAGATATTTGACATAGTGACCTACTTTTGCCATGTGAGACAACAACTCCCCAGGCGGTATTAAAATAATAAATTTGGTAGCATTAGGTATTATAGTAAGGGAAATATGGCATGGACAAGGTTTTACATGGAGTTTACACTGTGACCTAGATATTTGACCTAGTGACCTAGTTTTGCGTCGTGACACACTTTTAGGTCACAATACATCATCATTAAAATTTTATAACAAGAAGTCAAATTTTTTTAAGAATTACAGTAACGACATGAAAATGCTGTACATTTATGTATTACTGTGACCCAAATATTTGACCTAGTAGCTTAATTTTACTTTACGACACATTTCCATGTTGAGTTTCACATTTGTGTAAAATTTCATCAATCTTAGTAAAAGGAAAAAAATGTTATGCCCAGACAAGTTTTTACATGGATTTCACATTGTGACCTAGATTTTGAACCTAGTGACCTACTTTTGCCATGCTACACTCCAGCACCCCAAGAAGTATGCACATAACAAAGTTAGTAGGTGTAGGTATTATGGTATAAGAAATTTGATGCTGACAAGGTTGTACACAGAATTTTTTACTGTGACCTATATATTTGATCTAGTGACCAAATTTCCCCTCATGACACACTTTTGGGTCAAGTTACATTATCATGTAAAATTTCATAAAAAGAGGTCCAAAAGTTAAAAAATTACAGTCAGGACCTGAACATTCTGTATATTTACATATCGTGTTGACCCTAATAATTGACCTAGTGACCTAGTTTTGCTTTATGACACTTTTTTAGACTAAGCTTCACATTTGTGTAACATTTCATGACTGTAAGTAAAAGAGCAAAAAAGTTATGGCCCGGACAAGATTTTTCATACGTATGTATTCTGTGACCCAGATATTTGACCTAATGACTTATTTTTGGCACACGATACACCTGTATCCTAAGAAGTACAAACACATTAAATTTAGTAGCTGTGGGTGTTATGGTGTTGGAAATATGGCCCGGAGCTGCTTCGGACGGACGGACGGATGGACGGACGGACGAGGTGCAAGCCTATAGTCCCCCACCAAGTGGGCGGGGGACTAAATAGACAGGTTAATCTTCTATCCATCTAAGAATTTTTTTTTGTGGTCTCCTCCTTTGTTAGCATAGATGGTTACATAGTAGTTAAATGGACACTATTGTCTTTTGACCATACAGATTTCTTCTGAGATTGTCCTAATTTCAGATATTTCTCTTTTAGTTTTTTCACAATACTTTTGTGGCTCCTTTGTCTACATCATCTTTCATTCTTTCACTGAGCCGCAGATTTTTTTTTCTCTTTGTTTTTGTCACAATGTGATTTTGGCTCTGTTGTATATAGTCTTATCCTTTAATCTTTCTCTAAATCATATTCCAATGATACTGCATATATGTACCAAGAACATGCTATCAAGTTAACATATAATGCCACATTTTGGTCAAAATTTTTGCAAAAGTTTAATTCTGTCTATATTAGCAGAAATGTTTACATAACAGTTAAATGGACACCTCTGTTCTCTGCCCATGCAGGTTTCTTCTCAAATTCTTATAATATGAGATGTTTCTGTTTAATTTTTTTCACATTAGGTTATATCCCTGTCTTCGCTGCCTCCTCTTTCATTCTTTTTCTAAAGCTTTCAAAGTTATACCATGGACATGTATCAGGAACCAACTATCGTTAGCATATATTGCCACATGTTATTCAGTATTTTAATTTCGTTTTTTTATCTCCTCCTATGTGAGCATAGATGTTTACATAGCAGTTAAATGGACACTTTTGTCTTTGCCCTTACAGATTCCTTATCAGATTGTCCTTATTTGAGATATTTCTCCTTCAATATTTTCACAATGTTTTTGTGGCTCCTTTGTCTACATCATGTTTCATTCTTTCTCTGAGCCACATTTCAATGATACTCTATATATGTATGAAAATCATACAATCAACTTAGCAAATACTGACAGATGTTCGTCTATATTTTTCCTAGTCTTTGAATCTGTCTATACCAGCTGAGATGTTAACAAATTTTATGACTCTTCATCTTTCTTTAAATTCAAACGGAACAATGTTACAGGAAAACGTTTTGTAAAAGTGGCGATAGTAGTCAATGGACACATTTATCTACTGTCCATATAGGTTTTTACCAGATTGTTCTTCAGATTTTTTTATTATTTTTGTCGCAGTGTGATTTTGGCTCTGTTGTTTATAGTCTTATCCTTCAATCTTTCTCTAAACCATATCCCAATGATACTCTATATATGCATCAATTACATGCTATCGAGTTAACCTATATTGCCAGAGTTTCGCCTTTTTTTTTTTTTTTTTTTTTTTTTTTTTTGTAAATCTCTAATTCTGTCTATATTGGCATAAATATTTCTAAACTAGTTAAATGGACACATCTGTTTTCTGCCCATGCAGATTTCTTCTCAAAGTCTTATAATTTGAGACGTTTCTGTATAAATTTTTAAATATGATGTTATGGCCCTATCTTCTACTGCGTCATCTTTCATTCTTTCTCAAAACCATTTTGCAGGGACACTGTATATTTGTATCGAGAACATGTTATCAAGTTAACAAATATTATACAGATTTTGCTCAAAATATTTACAAAAGTTTAATTCTGTCTATATTATTAGCAGACATGTTTACGTAATAATTAGACACAACTGTTCTCTGGCAATGCAGGTTTCTTCTCAAATTCTTATAATTTAAGATGTTTCTGATCATTTTTTTTTCAGATTACGTTATGTCCCCGTCGTCCGCTGCTTCCTCTTTCATTATTTTTCTGAAGCTTTCAAAGTGATACAATATACGTAAATGATGAACCAACTATCGTTAGCATATGTTGCCAGATGCTATTCAGTAGTTTTGCTATGTTTTTTATCTCCTCCTATGTTAGCATAGATGTGTACATAGTGGTCAAATGGACACTTTTGTCTTTTGCCCTTAGAGATTTCTTTTCAGATTGTCCTTATTTGAGATATTTCTCTTTAAATTCTTTTCACAATGTTTTTGTAGCTCCTTTGTCTACATCATTTTTCATTCTTTCTCTGAGCTACATTTCAATGATACTCTATATGTGTATGAAAACCATACAATCAAATACTGCCAGATTTTCGTCTATATTTTTCCTAGTCTTTGAATCTGTCTATACCAGCTGAGACGTTAACAAATTTCATGACTCTTGATCTTTCTTTAAATTCAAACGGAACAATGTTACAGGAAACCTTTTTACAAAAGTGGCGATAGTAGTCAATGGACACATTTATCTACTGTCCATATAGGTTTTTCCCAGATTGTTCTTAATTCAGATCTTTTTCTAATTCTAATTGTTTTTGTCACAATATGATTTTGCTTCTGTTGTATATAGTCTTATCCTTCATTCTTTCTCTAAACCATATTCCAATGATACTCTATATACGTATCAAAAACATGGTATCGAGTTAACCTATATTGCCAGAGTTTGGTCTTTTTTTTTTTTTAAATCTCTAATTCTGTCTATATTAGCATAAATGTTTCCAAACTAGTTAAATGGACACATCTGTTTTCTGCCCATGCAGATTTCTTCTCAAATTTGTATAAATTCAGATGTTTCTTTTTATTTTCTTTCTTACATTATGTTGTCGTCTACTGGCTCATCTTTCATTCTTTCTTAACTATTTTGCAGTGATACTGTATATTTTTATCAAGAATATGCTATCAAGTTAACAAATATTGCTAGATTTTGGTCAAATTTTTGCGAATCTTTAATTCTGTCTATATTAGCAGAAATATTTACAAAAAATGTTAAATGGACCCATCTGTTTTCTGTCCATGCAGATTTCCTCTCAAATCCTAATAATTTGAGATGTTTTTTTTTTCTTTTTTTTTTTTTTACATTATGTTATGCCCCTGTCGTCTACTGCCTCGTCTTTCATTCTTTCTTAACCATTTAGCAGTGATACTGTATATTTTTATCAGGAACATGCTATCAAGTTAACAAATATTGCCAACTTTTGGTCAATTTTTTGCGAATCTTTAATTCTGTCTATATTAGCAGAAATGTTTACAAAAAAGTTATATGGACACATCTGTTCTCTGCCCATGCACGTTTCGTCACAAAATATACGAATTTTAGATGTTTCTGTTTAATATTGTTCACATTATGTGATGTCCCCGTCGTCTGCTGCCTCCTCTTTCAATCTTTTTTCTACAGCTTTTGAAGTGATACAGTATACATGTATCAAGAACCTGCTATATTCAGCTGACATTGCCAGATTTGGGTCGTACGGTTTTTTAAGTCATAGCATGGATGTTTACTTTGTAGTTAAATCAACACTCTTGTCTATTGTCCTTGCAGATTTCTATTCAGGTTGCCCTAATTTGAGATGTTTCCTATTTAAATGTTACCCCATTGTTTTTGTGGGTCGATTGTCTACCTCATCATTGATTCTTTCTGTGAGCCATGTTGCTATGATACTGTATATATGTATAAAAATCATACAATCAACTTAGCAAATATTGATCTTTCTTTGCATTTGGAAGGAAACCTTATTTCAAAATTGCCAATAGTGGTCAAATGGACACATTTATTTACTGTCCATATAGGTTTTTTCCAAGCTCGTTCTAATTTCACTTTTTTTTTCTTTTTTGTTTTGTCACAATATGATTTTGGCTCTATTGTCTATAGTCTCATCTTCAATTGTTCTTTAAATCAAATACCAATCATGCTGTATATATGTGTCAAGAACATGATATCAAGTCGTAAATCTTTAGTTCTGTCTATATTAGCAGAAATGTTATCAAAAAAGTAAAATGGACACATCTGTGCTCTGCCCATGCAGGTTTCTTCTCAAATTCTTATAATTTGAGATGTTTCTGTTCATTTTTTTTTCACGTTACGTTATGTCCCCGTCGTCTGCTGCCTCCTCTTTCATTCATAACGTAATTTGAAAAACAAAAATAAACAACAAGGTGATCCCTTATAAAGGTATAGTCTGACATTAGATCTAACAACATCAGCTATATCATTTGAGAAACAAGAAAGAGGAGAAACCAATCCGTTGAGCCCTGGGGGACCCCTGCAATAATGTGACCCGAATTAGAAAACTCCATGTAATGCAACTCTGGGTGCAGTTTGACAGGTAATTTGTCAACCAATCTAACCACAAATACCGGAATTTAAAGTTTGTGAATAAGAGCAGGATGGTAAACCTCATCAAAAGCTTTGTTTACGTCACACTAGACAACACGGACCTCTCTCTCTCTCTCTCTCTCTCTCTCTCTCTCTCTCTCTCTCTCTCTCTCTCTCTCTCTCTCTCTCTCTCTCTCTCTTTGAAGGTATTTGTGCTAAAGAGTACAATATATTGCCCCTTCAGCATGCAAATATCGATGCCTTAGCCTGTTTTCCACTTAAATGTTGCGATGTTTTCCCAATTCATATAACCCGATGGGGCGTGTGATTTGGATTAATATTTTACTGCATTACAAATGCAGGCACCTGTCCATGCAGGTATATCATGTTAGTATGGGTGAAGAAATTTGCTGGTCATTATAGCAACTTCCTTACTAGGACACCCCCCCCCCGAAAAAAAAAAAAAGAAAAAGAAAAAATCAAAGTACGTATTCCCATAGAAATATATAAGATGGTATCAACTGGTAAACTGCATTACATAATAATTTATGTGAGCTATTCTAATGTTAAGCTTCCAGATTTGATAAAACTGCCTGCTGTATTCGTGAGTACGATTTTGGCATTTTTTTAAGTATTGCTCAAAGTAAAATGTAATAGTTAAGTATCTATAGATCCCCGGGCATGTACTTGACATTCATTTGACTTTCACTGGTGCGCTACAAGCTTGGAACAGCGGCTTACACTAGAGCAACCAGGTGCTGTTCCCATGTGAAGTTAAAACCAAGTTTAAGGGCACCGGCCACAGGTGTTCGCCATGTTTTGGAGGTCAGGAGGAACTTTGGTGCAGCCACCTTACTGCCCAGCTCACTCTGACGTCCCCCACTTCATACTTTTCTTTTTAACCATTATATTCATATCAATGATGAATTCAGTGGAGTAGAAGACTGATTTTTGTTCCGCAATAATTCTAGGAGCTGTACGGAGTGCAGTGTGCTCAGTCATCGTTGCAATGGCACAACTGAGTATGTCTTGGCAGGAAACACGCTGAACTGTGCCGTCCTCCTGTGCCAAAATCAGTTGGTTTTTGAGCTTTGTTGATCCATCGATGCCAGGCCATAGTCATCACCCTTCATAAAATTTTCAGGCACTAGAAAGTCTAACCCAACACGCAAAAGATATGCAGGCCTAAATACAAATGACAACAACAACAACAACATAACTGTTTAGTTTCATTGACATGTAAGTTAAGAAAATGTCTAAGTGTGGGCCCATACATCGTTTTTGTTGGAATTTGCATGCAGTATAATAAAACGTTATATTTTTTCATTTTATCATTGTGTCTATTATTAAAATATTTTTCCTGATTTTTGAACACAATTTTACTGTTTTAAACACTGTACAAGTGACAGTAATTGCTGTGATTCCTGTGTAAAGCCAGTTACTCCACAGAGTCATGACTACTCAGTAGGTGGGAAACAGGCCTTAGATGAATAAACGTACACAAAATTGTATTGATAAATGAACACATGAATGGCATATAAAATGAATTTGTGAAGAAGATAAAGAAAAAGGTGGAACTATCATTGAAAAGTTAGTCGTTGTCATTTGTGATTTTGTATTTGAGGTCTCTTCAAAATACCAAACAGGGCTTTCTGGGTGCACATGCTGAGCAATATGATATATTATCTAGTAACCGTCTAGATGTCACTTTTGTTTTAGCCCATCATCACTGTTGCTAACATTCACTTCCCCCTACCCCTTCAGATATGCACTTCCAAAATGAAAATAATAGAATGTGGACTTTGAGGCAAATATCAAATTCATTTTTTTAAATTACCGAAATACATTCTATAAAAACAGCGAAATGAATGCATAAACAAATATGGGTGGTAAAAGTTTGAAATAGTTTTGGACATATATATATATATATATATATATATATATATATATGTATATATATATATATGTGTGTGTGTGTGTGTGTGTGTGTGTGTGTGTGTGTGTGTGTGTACCTTCAACACAGAAGAACATCAAATAATTTGGCATAAGTGGGCGCATTTTTTGTTGCTTTTTTTTTTAATTGAATGTTTGTATCGCGTATAATCCTGGTTCTACTTCATACAACGACAGCAAATGGCATGTGACAGTCCTGTCTTTAGCTAACCTTACATGCACAGGCTGAAGTGGTCCTGTGAACTTCTATGTATCGATGTCACTTTTGTTTAAGCCCATCATCACTGTTGCGAACATTAACTTCCCCCCTCCAGCTTCCCGAGGTCTGATAATTATAAAAAGAAGTACCCAAAAATTTAACCAAAACGACCAGAAACTGTATTTACCTAAGGACACAGAGGCGCGTTGTTTTAGGTGAAGCATTCCCCTAATGAGCAACAAGTGTATATTTTAAGACTTCTGCGGGCGGCCCTTGACCCATATATTAACTTTGCATCAAGTTTGCAACTAAATTGAAATGGTTCTGTACTTAAAAGTTACTCTTTTCCTGTTTTTCACACCTGCAACCTCAACAATTGGGACTAAAACCTCAAATTCACATTCAGAAACTTGGATATCCTAAAGTGTTTTTTTTTTTTTGGCATTGCCAAGCAACACGTAAATAAAGGTGGCAACCAAAACTGGTTGTAATATCTCTGGCTTTGCCACAGAAAATGAGAGAGGGAGAGAGAGAGAGCAAAAATATAGATACAATATATGAATTTGTTAAACAGAACTGACAAATATAAATTTAGAACACAAGTTGGCTTGTGGACAAGTTCCGTTACGTACATAATATATGATCTGCTTTGTGTATAAGCATCAGTCAAGGAATCACTATATATGTATATATATATATATATATATACTAATTTACCATATCCATATCACATAGGATATTTGCCTTGCTAGGTTGCTGAACAACTGGGAACGTGAATCTGTACTACACATACACCTGAAAATGAAAAGAGGTGAATGTGGGTTACACAAAATTATGGGGCTCCTGATATTTAAAAAAAAAAATGTTGCATATATTGCAATCAAATTCCATTGCCTAGGATAGATAGGCTCATAAATGTGACTACAAAAAGCTATTCGCATATTTTGAAAGAGGCTCATACTAAACATTTGTGATGGACAAACAAAATTGCCGGTGGCCTTGTCCAAAACTGAACAAATATAAATTTAGAACACAAGTTGGCTTGTGGACAAGTTCCCTTCCGTACAGAAAAAAAAATCGGCATTGTGTATAAGCATCAGTCAAGGAATCACCATATATATATATATATATATATATATATATATATATATATATATATATATATATATATATATATATATATATATATATATATATATATATATATATATAAATTGTATAACAGGCGCACAAATTGTTCATTGTATTCTCACCTGAACTTATATAACTGCAATCTTGATGGATGATGCCTCCATTAGGTGTAGCATCCATATTTTGCAGAGTGGCCTCGGCTGTCTGCACGGCAAGCACCACACAACACCAGTGGTTCACCTTGTTCCCTTTGGTATATGAGCTCTTGCTGGCGCTGACACCACCGGTCCTCAAGTACAGTTGGTAGATACAACTTCTGGTGTTGCATGAATGTGCTGTAATAAATTTTAACACAGTTCATGTGTCTCATAATTCTAAGGACCTCAGCTGCTGAAGTGCCAGAGAACAGTATTGTTGCCGACAGAAAAAGGTTTCCTGGCGGTGGGTGGGCTGCCTTTGGCTGGCTGTCCCAAGTTCGCTGAAATCTGCACTCTCGGCACATTTGTTCCACTGACACAATTGTACCAATCTTCTGTTTGATCTCTGGTGAAGTTGGGGCTTGACATCGTGGGCACAATGTGAAGAGCCCCAGGAGCTGAGATTCAAAAAAGCAATGAACTTCATTATTTTCAATGAAGTGTAGAATCATTACTGGAGAAACAACAAAAAAACCTAAAAGAATACATCAGGCATATAAAGAGTCCTATAGGGCAGTCTAGTATTGCGAATGTCACCTCTGTGACCATGGTTCAATTCCTGAAGCTGGCATGGTTGTTGTCTGTGGTAGAGCAGTGTATATATACTCAACAAGTCCCCCTGTATGAAAGACAAAAGTGTTATTTTATTATAATATATAGTTTACATCCTGGAGAAAAACAGTCTGACAAAAACTACTCCAGACCATTGACCTACCAACTTGCCTGAAACACAAGCATACACACAAAGACACACACAGACACACACACACAATGCTTAGACCGATTCAAATGTTTACCATAACTGATTACATCAACTTGGAGACAGTCAAGTTAACTGACAAATACAGCGGTGTGTTGAGAGGGACCACCCCTTCAGTCACACAAACGTGGTCTTTTCAAACCAATAGTTTATTGTTAGAAGTATAATAAGATGGGCGGATTCGGAGTTAGGCTGTTACAAAGTGTCTTTTTTTTTAAAGAGATTGGTTCTTCATTAGAGGGAACTATAAGGAGAGGTACCACTGTGTACATTATAGATATACAGGGTGTCCATGGATAATCCATTGTGACAGGATAGCAGAGATGAGCACTTATTCACATAGACAATAAATAAATAACACATCTGCACATCTATCTTCACCAGTTAATATATCATGTGTAGACGATCGGATATCATTATTCGATCTGCCTTCTTTGGAAAACTGCCTGTGCTAGTAACTGGGCTATATGACTCCTCGTAGGTGTCAAACATCTTCTTGGGGGTAGAATGAAGGGCTGTCGGGAAAGAGCATCAATCTATGTGCAACTGTCAACATTTTTCTTCCTTATCTTCCTTCGGCTGAAATTCTGGAAGGAAAAAGAAACCAAAATCAGCTGGTGTCTCAGTGGAAAGTTGATAAATGTAATCACATGTCCTAGCAGGTAAGTCCATTGCGGTGAAGGCTGTAAAATAAGATTTTGCGATTACAAGTGTTTGTATTGTAAAATTATAAAAACAAGTGGAATACCATCCTCAGCATCGCTACAAAGTAGCAGCGTACGGGAATGACTATGTTTCCACAATTATATCACTTCAGTTGATATATACTATAGATTTACGAGTACGGTAGAAGCAATTACCTATTGTCCTGGTCTTCAAACGAACTTGCACTGTGGCACACCTTGTTGTTGCCCGTTCTGTTTGACAGGAGCTACTGATTGTTTGTACACTATCACATGTACTAATCTGGGTTGGGTATGCTGAAATAGAAGTAAAAAATTATGCAAATATCACGCACATATCTAGATTACATGATGCTATGTTGAAATCAAGTGGAAAAAAAAAAACTTTGGTGGTCTGATGTAGCAAATCACTTTCATGTTTCCTCCTCATTTCCTGTAGTCTAATCTTTCAACTCATGTCCTGCCCTGTGCGTTTTTTGCTAAGTTTTTGCGGAAATGAGAAAAGATACTCATAATATGAATATATGAAAAAAAAAATGAAGTCAAATGAAGCCTGATATCATTCTGGAGATATGAATGGCATTATGTCTTGATCTCAATATTTTATTAATAGCGGACAAAAGGATAACTTGAGTGATGCATGCAGATATAAAGGGTAACAACAGGTAGCAGACAGGCTGATAAGATAGGAAAAACATTTTAGATATAGGTTTAAATGATTAAAGTTCCGAAAATTATAGGTTGTTCCCGGAGTCCGGTATCACGCTCAAGATTGAACTCTGAGAGGCAAGACCCGGGGTCAGTGATAGCACTGGTCACCACGGCCCACCAACCACCATGGAACAGGTGATTGTTACATTGCTGATGTGCGTTTATCTGACTGTCAGTTTGTTTGTTTGTTTTTTTCCCTAAGTGTAGGTCTAGCATACCATCAGGTACGTCTAAAACCCGACTCATTCAAAATTTGCTGAAAAGTCTATTTCCCATCCTTGCGCTTGTTTGTTTGTTTCTCCCTTGTCTCCAAAGCAGGCCTTCTCCATCCAGCGATATCAAATCTGGACCAATAAAGATCGAGTCTCTACCAAAAAGGCAAGTTTGTTCCAAGAGTTCTACGAATAAACGGAAGTGTCAATTAAGCTCAAACAGGTGAAGTGAGTGCCAGTGCTAACTTTTTGTCATTCTTCGATCTTGTTTCTTTCTTGCCAACATGCAAAAATCTCTGTAGACAGTTCATTACATTTCTTCCTTTTTCTTTTCTCTCCTTCCTTTCTTTTCTCTCTTCGTTCTTTCTCTCTCTTGCTTTTTTTCTTCAAAATGTCAGTTGGCCTACACCCTTTCACACAGAGGATGGGAGTCTGGTAATGACAAACGAGCACTGGGTGGAATCCATTAAGACGTCTGCCTGTCCATTATTCTTGGACATCATAAACGAAAACCAATGAAAATGACATAACAATGTCTATACCAAAACTTTCTTGTCCCCACGTTACTCTGTCACTTTTAAAATACAAAGAAATCCCCCAGACAAGTTTCCACATTATAGAGGCAACGGTCAGAGGGCTTATATTCATCCTTTCACTCAATGTCGTTTACGTTGCTATAAGCTTCCAAAAATTTGGATAATGCATTTTGCAATGACAATAAAAGGAAAAAAAATAAATAAAAAGGAAAGAAAAAATGAGGCACACTCCCCAGTCTGTCCATGTGCTTCTTTTCTTCATTCTTGAAATATGAATGTTTATGTGTCTGCTTATCTTCATTGTATGTTTGTGTATTACTGGGTGCATGTGTGTGTAAACACTTATGCATACGTGGACGTAAATAGAACTTTATTGTAACCCACCGATAAATGTTCCATCTCAATCTATGGGTAAGTTGAAACTCTTTCTTCTAACTACAGGGGCAGGTTAAAATATGTTCTATATCACCCTAGGGTAAGCTGAAAATCAGGCACAGTTGAAACACGTTGCAACAGTTTCCTTTCACTGTTTCAACTCACCCCTTTGACTGTTAATGTACATTGCTCCATACTGTAGGGATACACGTAAAATAGTCACTATCACGCTTTGTGGTGCTGACTCTGCCACCTGGGTATCTTATACCATTTGGTAACTTCCCCTCAATATTTTATTGTGTAAAGAATGTGACAGAAAAGTTTTGATAAGAAATATTTACGGGAATGGGAGAAAAAACACAAATCACGTTGCCAATCAAACACATAATTTGATACTTGACTGACTTTCACATGGTAAAGTGGGATAGGAAGTAAGGGTGCTCCGCATAGCTGGGATAATTGGAAATACGTCTATCATGTTTATAGGGAGCAGTTGTCATTAAGGTTTTCTCTTGCCCTATGTTCCAACTCTCTCCAGTCTCCCCTAAGTGATCAATGTTGTAGTGAACTTACCTTAGAAGTGTCAGCGTATCAAGATTTACTGGTGATAAGTCCGTTTTTCCGACCATTTCTCCCTTCAGAAAATTTCAAATGGTACAAAGTGAAGAATGAAACTACGCAGCGTGTTGGCAAAGCACACACACACACATACAAGACAGAGGTTTAAAGCCAGATGAAGAACGACGAAACATAAGTCAAGGTAGCTCTTGGAGAAACAAACAAATGGACTTTTTAGCAAATTTAGAAACTGCCAGAGTGTAGAGTATATTTAATATAGACACTGGTTTGATTGTCAAAGAAAACTCATGTTGATCGACTGAACTTTTCCCCGATGGCAAGCGGGCCGCTGCCTGAGCACTGCAGTATTCACTGAATGTGTATGCAGTGGTGAGGACACGTACACAAGTGTATGCCCATGCGTCAAAGGACTCCACTTAGACTACACACACAAGCTAAAATTTGCGGAACTTCAAATATCTCGATCAATAAGCATATTCAAGACCTGAAATTTTGCTACTTTATAAATGAAAATTCAAGAAACAAAGTGTCATGTGTTAACTACAGAGTTCGGGACGGTGTGGAAGATACGGAGTGTACGCCGATGGGGTCTACATCCACATCCGTGTAATTGACTATGTGATACGAAACTGTCAGCGTCACATTGCAGACGGGTGAATATTGAATTAAATTCTGAATGATGGTTGTCCCATTCGCTCAGTTGATTTTTTTAATTTTTTTTTTTTTATTAGGGCACCAAACGGTCAAAATGAAATATAGACGCTGTGCCAGATTTGTTAGTTTCTGATAACATTGATAAGGGTCTCTGATAATACGAAATTCCAAACTGTTACACTTGCACGCCAGGGTTCAAAACGTCTCATTTTACCAATTTAATGGACCAAATCGATAATGTTTTTTAATCCCGTGTGTTTAAGGATTTGTGTACAAAACTAAAGTAGTTCTCTTATTTTGCGTACGAAATTGAGAAAGTTGACTATTCTGTTGACAGAAATGTATTATCCTTAGATTTCCGTGAACATAACTTATTCTGTTGATATACACTTAAATTGTGCGCAACAAATCGAATAAGCTATGGATTTTGTGAAATGTTCTTCTAATTTCGTGGACAAAATTGGATAACATAATTATGGATTAAGTGACATTTTTTTTCAATTTAGTGCACAACATTTGATTAAAAATGGATTTTGCGGACAAAATTGGAAAACCTTCAAGATCTTATCGACGGAATTCAAGTTTTACCCAATTTTCTGGACGAAATTGGTTAATTGAAGGACTCTGCGGACAAAAGTGATGAACTTAATGACGTTGTGGGAGAAATTTATATATTTAACAATTCTGTAGATCCTAATTTTCAATTTCGAGGACGAAATTGATGCAAGCTTACACATTTGTGGACGAAATTCATAATATTATACGATGTTGTGCACAAAATTCAACATGCTTGTTGGATTTGGTGAAATTGTTTTAGTTTTGTATTTTTAACAGTTTCGTCCACAAAATACTAAGTGTAGGTTAATTTCGTGGCTGGACTCCAATTATGTAATTTGTCTTTTGCAAATCTTTTGTGATTCAAACAATAGGTATTGCGATTTCGTGCACGAAATCGATGATGTTACAATTGACATTCCATACTTCATCGCCCGCTTCTTCTAGGTTATACGCATTTCAATTTTTATAGCGAGCGTCAACGCTGAAGCAAAATCGCTGAAACATCACCTTGACCTTCCTCGGTACGCCACAGCCACAGGCATGACGGTGGGAAATCGACTGGCTCTGAACAATGCGTTGGGTTGGGAATGAGATGAAGATAATGTACGTTTGCGAATCGAATTAGTCTGGATTTAATTCTAGAGGATTTGCAGTTGTATCTTGGTTACGGAAACTCTCTTGCAATAGAAAATATCCAGCCAATGGTGTCCGAGTTGCAAGCTCCAGGTCGTGCAGTATAGGCCTACTACTTCAACACCACCGCCCTTTTTGTAGTCAGACACACAAGTAGAGATTCGTGCACGTAAAACAGGATAGCAAAAATGACATACTCCGTGCATCCCTTTTTAGTTGGAGTCCAGCTGATTGATGGTCTCGATTAATGTGGGGACTTAGGGTGTGTTAACTTATACGTTTGCATACTTTGTCTCGACATTGTACTTTCATTCTCATAGGGAAAACGAACAGTCAGTTGGCCTAGTGCTAGCACTAGCAGTAGACCTGCTCACTTACTAATGCCTAGAATGTGCCAGAAAGTTTGATATAGTATAATGCTAAAAAGACAAATTAATTTTCAAAACATGTCAGAATGAAAATATACACGCACCAAAGTCGTGGTGTTATTTTTAACTGGTCCATGACAGGATTTCAGAACTGAAATATGCTATAGGCTTAGGCAGGGTGATAATGATAAGCCTCAGTTTTGATCATAAAGTCAACCCTTCCACACACTGAACGTCAAGCTCAACTGAAACATTAATTGGGACATAAAGAGATGGTGCGTCTTCATCGGTTGTTGTTTAAGCAAAATCATCAATATGGTGTGGAGAGCGCATTAGAGAAGACTGGAAACAAAATAAATCTCTGTGTCATTTCAGGCAAAATTTAGGAATCATTTTAGACAAAATTTATACTCTTATACATCTATATGCAGCACCTGAATGCACACTCAGGTCTTATGAGACCCCCATCCCAACCTCCCAAGTATTGCCCTTTAGTCAGATTAAACAGTTTTTAGCATATCAAAAATATCAGGGTAAGTTATGCAACTCAGTTAACATTTTGATGTCTTGGCAGATCACAGAATATACCGATTTGATGTGAATGTTTTGTGTTATAAATATGCAATTTTATTTATTTTGAAACGTAGTCTTTGCTTTGTGGTTTGATACTTAATTCATATGAACAACGTGTTCATTTCAGTAAAAATGCATGTTACTGTAAGTGATACAGAAAATAAACATAAAAGATGAGTGATGTGAGCTGTATCAGGTTGCCAATTACTTTTTATCAAAATTGATTATCAAATGCCTGAGGCAAATTGACTCGTGATACATTCAAATCCATTGAAAGTTGGATGTAAGCTACTGAGCTCATTCATGCTTAGAGCAACGTCGTGTATTAAGTGACTTTAAATGGATTTGTCTCAGGTTTAAATCCATAGAGATCAAGCAAGCTTGGACAGGCAAAGCTGCATAAAGAGAAGATATGTAAGACTGACAGTTCAGTTCAGCTTCTCTGACATTAAAAATAAGACATCCTATTGTACATGTATTCACCTGCCAAAGACACATCTCTCTGCTTTCTGCACTGCACTTATGTAATTAAAACATTATACCGAAAGAAATTACCGATCAGCCAAAGTTTGATAATGTGCATATCCTTTTTTATGTCCTTGGTGTCAGCGTTAATGCAACTTTGAATGTGTCATTTTGTAAGCCATTTAACATCACGTGACTGGGTGGTCATCATAGATTTTAAATGTTTTCGTGACTTTTCAGCATTTCTTGGCTGATCAATGTGTCACTCTAAAACCCATTTATAATACAAAAGAAAGCAGCAGATTTATGAGATCAGACATTTTGGAAACCATTTTTGTCATTTCCGCTTAATAATCGATAAATTAGGTGGTCAGCAGCCTTGTAGTGACCAAAATTATCCATATCAATCCGCCAGAATCGGTAGAATGATCGGTAACTTGTTCCTACAAAACACAAAACAACATGCTCTCAATCTCTTACTACAAGGAGCGTGGAATTTGCGTATTGCATTTGTTTTGTCAAAAGTATCTCAAGGTCGCTTACAGGCACATAATCCAGCTGCTATCTTGGTTCTTTGCTGTTTTACTCAAAAATAGGCAAAACTTGACTAACTACCTAATAATTTTAATCACCCAAACACCCTTTTATAACATCAATATATATATATATACATATATATATATATATATATATATATGAAAGAGACATTTTGGCAACATTTTACATCATTTTAGTCCATCAATCCATGTTCATTGCTCCCTGTCATGTCGTCCAGACTACCTGCTTCCTCAGCTTATGTGGCTTGTCATCTTGTATCCTTAAAAAGTTTATCAGAATGCTAAGAGGCTGTCATTAGACGTCCAGCGTGGCACTTTGTACACTACACCCATGACGCACATTGATTTGAGCATGGTAACACGTCGGTAGCTGGCTTTATGCGTAACAAAAGCTTTGACAGCCTGCAGCACATTGGCCCTTAACAACGTAACTACAGTCACTTCCGGTACGTTACCGTTGTTTGACTATATCTGCTTCCAGCTGTTGAAGAGTTCACATCACTCTATTATAGACTTTTTAATGTAATTGTTACCTAAATGGCTTCTAAAGTGTACCAATTATGTTGGGATGTGTCATAAAACGTTTAGTAATCTTATTACACCTTTGTAGTTTCGATTGAAGTAACGCCATTAATGGTCCTTAATATCCTTATGTGGATTACATATGAAGTTATTTATAAAGCACAATATTTTGCACTCTCAACAAAGTCCATTGAAACTCAACTTATACAATTGAGCCAGAAATGCGAGGATTGGCGGCACATTATTAAAGATATAACTTCTGGCCAAGTATGGATCTAAACGCCAGATACACACTCTTAAGACTGGCGCGTAAATAATGAAAAAAAAACCTTGAATTAACCCACGCCCTGCAATGTACCTTTTTCTATGCTCTGCAGCTAGCGGGACAGTGTTAGTCAGTACGTCAGTAATGCAGAAGTAAAATAAAACAAAAACTTTCAAGAGACAGCATTCTTCACTGAATGGCTCCTTATTGGCACACTGAACAATTAAGGGAAGCGATTAAAAAAATCCGGGCAAAGGGCTTACAGAAAAAATGATCACATAGAGGTACACTATGAGGAATGTACTGTTAAAATCAACCATTCTCACATTTGCTATACTTTCAGTGAGACCCCCCCCCCCCCAACGTCTCCCACGAGCATTACGCTTGAGAGATCTTTCCTTCTCCGTATCATGTTTATAAACTGAAGCTCTTCATGAAAGTGATGCTATTGTCATTGTTATGTTGCCAGTAATTTGAGCTACAGTTTTACATACAGGTAACGCAAAAATAAGCTTTCCACTCGGCTGAAAAATAAGGGCATACTCCTCTCCATGTAGTCTTCTTGTCATAACCATTGAAATCATTGACTTACATTGTAATCATCTGGAATGTATGGACTAACCCACAAATATCCGGGTTGGTTTTGTTTTTCGTTTTGTTTGTTGGGGTTTTTTTTGTTTGTTTTTGTTTTGTTTTTTGTTTTTTTTTTTTTTTGCTTTTTTTTTTTTTTGTTTTTGTTTTTGTTTTTGTTTTTTTTTGTTTTTGCTTTTTTTTTGTTTTTCGTTTTGTTTTGTTTTATTTTTATTTTATTTTTACAAATATAGAAATCAGTGCATCACCACATAATGAGCACTTGTGCTTGATCCTGCCACAAAACTTATTTCTGTCGAAATTAGCACAAAGTGTGTGATGATTTTAAAGAAGTCGAAAGCAACAAAATAATAATTTATAAAAAACGGTCGCGGTACCACATGTTAAACAAATTAAAGTTTATGGGTCCCAAGAAGTATTGCTATCCAATTTGGAAGCACTTTTCCGTCAACAGCATGAACATGAAGGCTCAGCAACAAGAGGGCCGTGTGAACAGTTCGTGCTCTGCTGTATTAAGAAATTCATAATATAAGTGTCACTGTGATGTTGAGAATCTGGTCAAGGTGACCCGTGTACTGTGCACGTCTGGCTCTAATCGAGGATCACCACCATGAACAACATCAGGGTCATAGCTCAAAAGACTCTCAAGTTATCGAGTTAACAAAAATAAAATCAGAAAGGTGACCCTGTGACCTTGGAATGTCATTCATATCCTGGGTACATTTGGCCGACACACAGGACCACCACCATGTGTAATATTAGAGTCATAGGTTAAGTTATGACACTCACGGTAAATGCATGTAAACTTTTGTTAAACGTCAGTAGTGTTTTTTGATAACACAACATACAGATTCAGGCACAAGTTTGTTAACCAATTGATATACTGTACTTAGGTTTGCTGCTTCCCTGCGTTCAGCCAAAGTAAGCCAGCTAATCCTTTCATAGAGCTGAGTGTTGCTTGTTCCATGCATTGCACGAGTAACAATGCAGCCTGCATTCAATGGAACATTGGCGAGCCAGATGCTGCACAGCCACTCCACACCGGACTATCATGGTCAAATATAGGCCTGATAAAAGGAATATATAGATATTTTCCAGGGTGTTTCTATCTAAAAGGGGTTTAGAATCTTCATAATATTGATCATTTCGGTAGCTTTAACTGTCATCACAGTTATGTGTTTAGACCAACGTAGGTTGGAGCGTAGTGTAATCCCAAAGTGGTTGTGTTGGGATAAATCCTCCAAATTATGACCCTGGGAATAGACGGAAGGGTGGCTTGGTAGGTTTTGTTTCCGAGACATAAGCATGGACTTAGTTTTTAGGGCGTTGCAAGTTACCAGCCATTCGTTGGACCACTGTGCAATATCAGAGATATCTGAGTTAAGAATATTGGCTGCAGCTATTGGATTACCAATTGTGATGTGGGACATGATATCTAAATAAGCCAGATTGATGAGCAGAACTGCTGGGTACCGAAGACATCCAACTGTTATACCCAGGAAACTATGGAGACGACTTCCAGATAGCCATTATTTGTTGCATGAATTTAAGAATTGATCATGGTGAGCTTGAACTTGGATCAAGGTCATTGTCTTTCAAGACGCACATTTTGAAATTGTGATCAACTGCAAAAGTTTTGTTAGGCTAGCGTATTTGGTTGTGGAGATAATGTGCACAAGGAATTCAAAGCGAATTAACCACCATGGCCTTGAAATGGGCTCAAGGTCATTTTTGCTAAAACTAAACGTAGACTTCTACAAGCTTTATCAGCTAGAAAGGTTTGATGAGCTTGGCTAATCCTGTTCTTGAAATATTGTATGCATCGAAGTAAACGAGACATGACCCTGTTGACGGGAAATAGGCTCAAGGTCATTGTCTTTCGAACTTATTTATACATGTGCCAAATTTGTTTCATGATAATACCTTATCTCATTCTCGAGACGTCACATCCTTGAAATTAATTGAAAACTCATCTTTTCAAGTAATCAGTATCAGTTCTTTTCAAAGTCGACGATGACCCTTAAAAGCCTAATCAACTGCAAAACTTTCACAATCTTACTTGATCTTATCATCGAGATGTAGCATGCAAGAACTTTAAAGCAAATAAAAAATAGGGATAATGAAATAAAGTTAACGCCGTTGTATTCAAATCAGACGTAAATTCCTAAAAGGGTGATCAACTGTAAGTGTTTTATAATCCTAGGCTACTTGATTCTTGCAATATCACGCCACAAATGTTTACACTGATACCCAGACGGACGGACGCACGTACAGACACAGGAAATATGATTACGCAAGCCATCTCAGCTTATTCAGTTTTGTCGATATTGCGCACATGAAATTCAAAGGGCATTTACTTTGCTGACCTTAAAATCGTGTTAAAGCCATTCTTGTTTGAACCCAACATAGAGTTTTATTAGGGTTATCTGCTGACTGGAAAACGTAAGTGATACCGGCTTATATCTTTCTGGAGATATTTGTGCTAGAAAATCAAAGAAATAACCCTGTTGTGCCTTTGAATAACAGCGTCAAGGTCAACGTCCTTGAAGTTCAACTTAAATGGTAACAAGGGCAATCGATTGTATAGGCTTCATGACCCTAACATATCTGTTTCTTGAGATATTGGGCGCAAGATGTTGAAGGATAATTTAACTTGATTATCTAGAAATTGGGCCAAAGTTTTGCATCCAACCTATAGGAATACTCCTATGATGGTGAACAACTGTTAGTTTCGTGATCCTTATCCACCAAGGTCTTAAGATACCGCGCGCAAGAAATTTAGGGAACGCACATACGCTGGTTTTGGCAATAATAATACCCAATGTCCCCACTTCAAGGGCCTAGAAGGTCAAAAACATGTTACTACGAACTACATGCAGACTACATGACCAAATCACCACAAAGAAAGCTTCAAGTAAAATGTTCCTGGTAGAAAACATATGTCGAAATGGAAAATTTGGTGGTCCGGTATCACACGGTGAAGAGCCATTCCAAATGTAGAAAATCTTGAGCCATTCTCAAATATGAAGATCGTCATCTTCATCATTTTCGCTACTATCGTCATCACAATCATTATCATCGCCATTTATGTTGGTCATAATCACAGAATGTGCATCAGAATACATACATTTTCTCCCTTTTATCCCTTGTGTGGCGATTACTCTTAACTGGACCAGGACATTGATGCTTTTTAATGTATAATTTGTTTTCAATTGCTTTCCACTAGTGAATGTCCCGTAGAATCATGTGACTTTTTCGTTTATACTTTCAATGTTGTCATCTCTACCTGCTAAAGAATGTCTTAAGCCGAGCTTTTCCAGTTGTGTAGGCTTCTGCGAAATTCTTTCCCGATATCAAATGGGAAACAACCGTGCATCGCTCCACAAGATGAAAGACTATGGCTGCTCAATTTTTTTCCGAAGAGCGAAAACATGTGAAAAGCCCCGAGACTGGTTGAAAGACGAGAGCAGTGAAGTCAATAAAACGCAGGACCGTGCATTGCAGGCGACATGTAATTTGCTATCGTCATTTTTTTGAGCAACGGAAAAAAATGCTGTAACCATTCGGTGATTATAGACCTATAAAGATATAGCATGGTCACTGATGATTAAATCGATGAGTAATAAATTATAATACTATGGAGAAAGTCCCTTCAACAAAATGACGATAATTTTTCGATGTATTTGCTGTATTTAATTTTTCCGAAAGAATGGGTGTGCAATAAATTATTATTTCTATTATCATCATATAGTTATTATAATAATAATAATAATAATAATAATAATAATAATAATTATAATAGTAATAGTAATAATAATAATAGTAATAGTAGTAGTAGTAGTAATAATAATAATAATAATAGTAATAATAATAGTAATAGTAGTAGTAGTAGTAGTAGTAGTAGTAGTAATAATAATAATAGTAATAATAATAATAGTAATAATAATAATAATTATTATTATTATTATTATTATTATTATTATTATTATTATTATTATTATTATTATTATTATTATTATCATCATCGTTAGTGGTTGTTGTATTTGCATTAGTATTAGACTTGCATCGCATACTCTCTTTGAATCATGATAAACTTAAAGTGTTAAAAAACGGATGTGTATGCTGTCACCAATATTAACTGAATGTTCATAGTAATTACATGATCTTCTCAGCTCTATGGTACAGCAGTGATTATGGCACCACGTCAAGTTGTCTGCCGACTGACAGAAAGTGTCAAGAACCAATGTGGCACAATGGTTACAGTGGATAGCTTACATTCGAAAGGGGATGGGTTCGAATCGCTGTGTCTCACTTCATTATAAAATAATACTCTTTAATAACACAAGTCGTATTGAGCATCTGAACGATGTACTAGGAAGAAAGAAAGAAAGAAAGAGAAAGAGAGAAAAAGAAAGAAAGAGAGAGAGAGAGAAAGAAAGAAAGAAAGAAAGAAAGAAAGAAAGAAAGAAAGAAAGAAAGAAAGAAAGAAAGAAAGAAACTGTAAACATCCAAGCTGTGACCCATAGTGGAAACAAAAGATGTTCTGCTGTTTGGACGGGTTTAAAGCCTTGTCAAGACAGTCAATTTCAGAAATAAAAACATGTATACATGTGCCATAACGTGTTCAAACCTGTAGCTTTGAGCTTATATTGAAACGTTATCAGTCTTATTGGAATATGTTGTATCATACAGAGTATGCTTTCATTCATTTTACCATCAACTTGATATGACCGTGTCCCACATTAATATTTCAGTTAAACCCTCCAAATAGATAAAATGTATTGAAGCACATAAATAAACATAGCATAATATACACGTAGAATAACATGTCAGATGTAAGAGGAGTGGAAAAGCGGGAATTTTGTGATAGGGCTGCAATATGTTTTTCATTATGAAAAAAAGCAGCTTTGCATTTTAGTGACTAGACAGGTAATAGTGCCCCATCTGGTGTAAACGATCTTATCCTTAAATATCTAGATATGTATAGAGTGTCGGACGCTAGTTTACGCCTAAATTGGATCATACATGTCAAAATTCTCACTGAAAGTTCAGTTATGAGGTGCTTCAAATATTGCAATTGACCCTAACAACAGTTTCCAAAAATAAGGTAGCTTTGAGTTAAACCATTATTTTTTTTCTTCATAATAACTACTAATACCATGCGTTTTCAAGTTTTTTTTTCGAAATAATTTATTTACTGGGACCAGGGACCTGTTATGACAGGTCCCTGCTTGGACAATTAACATTAACATTATTTCAAACATGCTTTTGTTTGAAAATGTAAGAAAAATGATTGATAAATAAGTGAAACTCCTGGTAATAATAATAATAATAAAAATAATAATAATAATAATAATAATAATAATAATAATAATAATAATAATAATAATAATAATAATAATAATAATAATAATAATAATAATAATAATAATAATAATAATAATAATAATAATAATAATCTACCCCGTAACACATGGGGCACCAGCGGACCGGGGTGATCCGCGGTGCGTTCACGTACAGTGCATGGATCAGTATGTACATACAAAACACAAGAGAAAACTACAAACTAAAACAATTATGTTAAAACTTTAGTTACCAGCAGTTTGTGCATGCTAAACATTTTATAGCTGTTCACGTCAGTATTTTCAAGCTTCTTTTAAAAATACCCGACAGACACCATCCATATTTTCGTCACTTAGAAGCATATATACTTTTGTGTTGGGGGATGCGTTCACAAAGCTCACCCAAGTCGAAGGGCATACTAACTTAATACATGTTTCCAGGCTCACAAGACATTTTGTTTGTAGGTCTTGGAGAACTTTACAAGCAAGTAGGAAATGTTTCAAGTGTTCTTGCCCATCATTACATAACTTCAATTTCCCGTCAGACAATCCCCAACGGGCTAAGTCCGTCTGAAGCCCTAGACAACCTATGCTAGCTAATTTTGCTCCCAAGCATCACATATGACGAAGTAATTGAATGCAAAATGAAGTTCAGTTTTGTTTAACATAGAGCTGCAGTACCGTATAAAAATGGAACGCCTGTCATTCGCGAAAAAATGTGAGTACCAGTCGATCAGAGCACTTTTAATTGTAATAAAACAAAAATTTGGGAACCGTCATTCAATACCAACAAACAAAATAGATAAATGAACGGACGAACGAACGAACTTTACACTCGTGGGTCCCCTAAAATTATATATGCAAAAATTATGTTTACACGTTAAGTCTCTTAATGTAGATTTAAACTTTTTTTTTTTTTTTGTTGAAAGAAAAAAAAAACGATGGAGGAGAAGGCAATATATATATATATATATATATATATATATATATATATATATATATATATATATATATATATATATATATATATATATATATATATACATCACCTTGGCATTAAGAAAAATAAATATAGGCCCTATAATGGTAAAATGACGACCACTAGCTTCGAACTCACTATCTTCTGTTCCAAGAACACACGCTCTACCACTACGCTGCCAGTAGTTTTACATGTTTATGCTTATTGTGTGGCTCGGATAAATCTACTCAAGACTCACATTGTTCGTTTACTTTTCTGTTTTCTCGCTCTGCCATGCAATTCATTGAAATTTCGCTCTTAGGCAACCTGACTTATAAATGTGTGTCACTGAAGAAATATAAAGAGCCGTACAAGTCATAAGTGCTAACGGTTATGTATGAGCGAAATTATGGACAGGTGACTCCAGTGTTTGACACACATGCAAGCAGGTACATGGGCATAAAAGTGGTGGGGCAGTATACTAAGATCGAGATCGCGATATAAATTTCATCATAATTAACATTTAGTTTACTGTACGTTTTTTTTAAACAAAATCAAGCTCTTGGTAAATGCAGACATAAGCGACGTGCAAAACTACACTTCTTGTTTCCTACAAAGGGTGAAAATGAATCGTCCCAAATCCTTTGACGTTCCTCGTTTCGTTTTGCTCAATTTGGCCAAGTGCACCCTTTCTCGCTGTTTTTCGTGAAAACTATGAAGCACCTTTGGTACTAAAACTATTAGTGCGTGACTCGCATGCAAAGACCGACTTATATTCAAGAGCCAGGATGATTTAATGCTCAATTCGAAAAGGTTTGCAGCTGGCAGTGTGAGGTCAGTATGATCTGCATGGAAACAAACCAGATGAAGTAATGTCTTATATAAGCACAAGTAAGTATAAACCAGTTCTGTTTAAAACTAAGGCTCTGATACAGGTGTGGAAAACAGGATAGAATTTAGAAACTAAAATTTACTGTTGGTGCGCATCATGAAGTTTCCCTGAAAACATTTTGAAATCGGTAACAATTGGTAGGTTTACTTGTTATCGATTGCACATACGGTGGATCGCGGTAAAAGATAGGATTACAGAAACAAAACAAAACAAAACAAACAAACAAACAAAAACAAAACAAAAACAAAAACAAAAAATGATTTCAAAGTGTGAATACTTACTAAGATTACAAATATATAAAGGCGCTTTGATTCATGCACTTTATTAGGTATCGAAATTGAATACCTACAGCAAGCAAGCAATAAGGAAGGCAAATACTAACTGAACACATAAAAAATTGCCATTGGAGACTTAGATATTTGACTTGATTTTTTTATTTGATTTGTTTATTCGCCAAATAATCCAATACAAATCATAATATATGCAATATATAACACAATTTTTTTCAGCAGGGAAAGAAGCATACACATGCTTATAGAACCTCTTTTATGATAAAAATTAATACATTTACATTACGGAACACTGATGCAATATCAGAGTACATATATATATATATATATATATATATATATATATATATATATATATATATATATCAAATTTGTTAGGTACATAACACTGTGCACAGATTAACTTCCTTGTAGTAAAACAAACAAACACATGAACAAAAAACAGACAGAAGAGGATATAGTACGGATCGAGCAATCATGGTGAAAGTAAATGCAATTTTAGATGACTTTTGAACATATAATAACTGTAGTTTTTTGTGAGATGGCACCCTCTTGGTTGTCATATGGGGAATATTTATGGGCAAATGCTAAATACAAAGTACAGTAATGCTTCCTGGTGCCTGGATCTCATGATCAAGGAACTAACTGTAATTAACTTTTCACTTGAAAACTTGAGAACTTTTTAAAGTACGAGTTTGATGTTGACGACCTTGATTGTCCTCTTTTGCAACGTTACTCGCATGAATTGCACTGCTCATGCGTTATAAGTACTGAGGGGAGTCGACTGCAGGCTGCTCAGACAGCCTTTATAATATATATATATATATATATATATATATATATATATATATATATATATATATATATATATATATATATATATACGGCATTTCCTTAATGCTGGTGGATTTAAGTCCCCGATTCTGCAAATTAATACCGACTCGGTACTTATACTGCATAACCGTGTTGATATGGCACTCGCACACAACTACCTCCATTTTTTTAAGGATGGGGATTAGGTCGAGTGGATATGTGCGTTTTCCATTTCTGCTGGGCGACTGGTGCCAAAGGTTGCAGGTTCGAGTCCCGCTCGTTCCGAACGTGATATGTATATACTATTATTTGTTATTTCATTTCATTATTTTATAATTTTTTCAGAGATCGAATGCTCCCCAGTGTGGATG
Source organism: Hermodice carunculata (assembly GCA_964020975.1). NCBI lineage: Eukaryota > Metazoa > Annelida > Polychaeta > Eunicida > Amphinomidae > Hermodice > Hermodice carunculata. Next base: position 19,949,556 of record OZ026627.1, read on the forward strand.
TATTTGGGTATATTCCTTCTAGTCGTTGTGACAATGCTCTTTGCATGGATTGTGGTACTATATAAATGTTTTACGTAAGTACCCTAAATGATAACATTATAACATACACATTGTACCCGCACCAGGTGTTCACCCATCTTGACGCACATTCATAGTATAGATCATTTGTTTTAATTGCAGTTTAACAAAAACGATTCATTTTTAAGTGAAGTGCTCAAAGTGCCCTCTCTCTCTCACACACACACATGTGTATGTGTATGTTTGTATATACGTAAGTATATATATATATATATATATATATATATATATATATATATATATATATATGTATATATATATATATATATATATATATATATATATATATATATATATATATATATATATATATATATATATATATATATATATATATATATATATATACATATACATATCCTGAATTCTGACCTTCCAGCACAGCTGGTTACTCTTTGATAGTGTAGTGGTAGGGGATTTCATATGGCAATATAAGTATCCCGCGTGATTAAACGTAAAGTGTACAGTAAGTGAGCAAGACAAGGTAAACAGCATTTTCTATGTTTTTTCTCAGAATAGCTGCACAGAATTGTTGTTTTTCTCTCTCTTTCTCGGGATTTCAGATTCTTTGAATATTAATTAGCTGTAGTATTGTTTGCCTAAAAGTCGGGTAATAAAAATGTAGATGGCAAGACTTATCAACAATGGATACTGTACAAGCCGCCAGAAAGTTTGCACCGTCTCCTCTGGAGGCCCCCTCGCGTGGTACTCCTCAGGTACATCTTGTACAAGGGACTCCTGCAGAGAACACTGTTAGGAAGTTTGATGTTAGTTACTCAGTGTGCTTCATGTACCTACCTGTGGCCCCCATTGGCCCCAAACTGGTTATGGTGTCAGAATTATCATGTCTATTACACTTTGAAAAGTGGTACCTGCTAGTGGTTCCATTGGTGACCCCCCACAGTTTAGGAGCAAGACTTTCTGCCCGCACTGTAGTATACACCATTTTGGTTTACACATGAACGCAATATTGCATTATGTTTAGAAAGCAAAATATTGGGCCAAAGTTTGCTCTCACTTTTTTTTCAGAATTACTCGTAAAACTACATCCTCTGTGGCAACACGTGTAGGGCATTCTAATGACAGAAGGCAAAATGCAAACATGGCGTTTTCTGGTGAATATGAGGATGTACATCAAAGTCTTGATGTGGCAGCCAAATTACATAGAAGGAATGAAACTGTGAAGGAAGCATCTGTAGTAAGCAACAACTTAACAACTGATGTAGGGCATTCTAATGGCGGAATGCAATACGGAAACATACCATTTTCTGATGATTATGAAGATGTACCTAAAAGTCTTAGTATTGCAGCCCAACTGCATGGGGGGAATGAAAGCAGGAAGGAAGGATCTGAATTAATCAAGATTTTAGCAACACATGAAGGGCATTCAAATTGCGGAATGCAAAATGCAAACATGGCGTTGTCTGATGATATTGATGATGCACGTCAAAGTCTGAATGTGGCAGCCCAATTACATGGAGGGAATGAAGGCAGGGAAAAAGGATCAGACTCAAGTAATTTTTTAAATTTTACCCAAAGCACAGAACGCGACCTGAGCACTCCATCGCGTCACCTGTACATCAATGTTAAAATATCACGTGGAAACGACACCACAGACACAGAGGATGTTGATGATGCACATCAAAGTGTGAATGTGGCAGCCCGATTACATGGAGGGAATGAAGGCAGGGGAAAAAGTTCGGACTCAAGTAATTTTTTAAATTTTACCCAAAGCACAGAACGTGACCTGAGCACTCCATCGCGTCACCTGTACAACGATATTAAAATATCACGTGGAAACGACACCAGAGACACAGAGGATGCCAATCAGTACACACCTTTAAATCACGGAGAGACGGGGTTCGAAGAGGAAGTTATAAACATATAGAACACGTAACTTTTGGCAAAGCAAGCCAAGTAGCTGTTACAAATATTGATTGGGCCTATGACATTGAGGAGTATAGTATCAGTTGATCATAATGTTTGAAATCGCATTGTTACGTACAGAATAACCAAACAAATTGATATATTAAATGATACCCATTTCGAATACCAATACACCACAAAAAAGACCAATGAGATAAGAACGGACTGATGACAAAAGCCAATATAAAATGCATTGAAACATGGCACAAATATTCAAGTTGCTTGTTGAAATACAGCGAGATGGAGCTTTACCTAATAGAATTAGTCATCAGTACACAAGTAGCTAAATTATCACTCCTAACATATATTACAAATTATAACTTAAACGTATAAAGCATTAGAACTACTGTCGCTATGTTACAAGGGAATTTAGTTTCATACCAGCTATTCCTTGGTAACATACATTTAACCATGCGTGCATTACAAAACAGAACGTGATGTTTAAGTTTACCAAAGGAATACTTTTTGGTCTAACACTAAGCTTCGTGGTGCCTCGACTTCACCCCAATAAGCTTCGGTACCGATACCTTGGAATTCCTATTTTACTGGGTCAGTACTACATAATTTTAGCTACGAAGTTACATGCACACTAAAATTACATTACGTTCTACTAGAGAGTTTCCCTTTGCGCTGCCACCATATGAAAGCAACTAATGTCAGACACTCGCATCTTGCCTGTGGAACAGTCTATCACCAAAACTTAAACTGAAACAGTCTCCCGAAATTCTGGAGTTCCTGTCACTATTCATTGTCCTGCCTATTGTACGAGATAAACTCGGAACGGCAAAACTAACTCAAAAACTTACACTAAGTAAATTCCCAACCTGGCACAACATTATGATAGAGTCGCTCATACAATGGCTCAGTCAGTAATGCACTTTAACACTGAAATAATATGTTGAACAAAATTGAGCTAACAATTGAAAGTACAAAGTGCACTTTCCATAGAAGCCACACTTCCAACTCAAGCTATCTCAAAAGAGCAAAGAATAACGCTTGTAACTTCATTTGTATCTGCAGACCTAATTGGGACAAAATGATAAATAATTCTCGCCCAATTACCGTTATAATGGACATGTACAGAATTAATCGGACCATATAGATACCCAAATCCTATGAAGGCTCCATGATGTATGATTTATTGAGGGCTTGTGGCAGGACTATATGCTAAAGCTTTGGCCGCTACTTTGTTGTCAGCTTCTTTATAATAATGCATCTGACTACTATTCGCTATAACCGCTTTCAGCTTCGTCAGGTAACTCTTTCAGTGCTACATTTCCATAATGGGCCACCCCAAACCAGCGCTCGTGCACAAATGGAAGTATGCTTTTCAACATAGTAAGCCGATCAGGAATGGCCACGTTTTAGAGACTTTTTCGGGCCATTCAGTCCACAAGTATACACCACGCTGAAAAGGTGTTTGCCAGACCTTCAAATACCCCTTCGCAAATACCAACATTGACGCCGCCCCGCAAATGTACACTTGAAAGTAAGCGAAGAAACAGAAATACACTTTACATTAATGGGTTGGATTGGACCTATGGAATTCACGTTACTATCCTAGCCAATTCGTACTTATGTGTGCATATGCCTCCTCCCACCTGTATCCCAACCCCACCCCCACTCACAGGTCTATACCGTTGTGTCAAGAAATAATATGACAATCAATCTTCAGATGATAAGTTTACTTTCTCCAATTTTATCCATGAATCAGGATGTATTTATGTATAACAGTGTGTAATTGTAAGTAATTACAGCCTGGAGAATTTAGCTACAAACTTGTAACGTCCTATCAAAATATTGTTGAAATCCATTGCAATTTTTAAGAAGTTTGGAGTCGCAGTAATGGGACTAGAATTCTGCTAAGACGACGATGTGATTTTTTTTTTCAAATATTGACATTAATCTACCATTGCCACCCCCACCCCCACCCCCAAGGAGGCGGTATAGATTCCCCTTTGTCTGCCTGTTCCTCCATCCTTCCGTCCATCCAACATTAAAATTGTCAGATTTGTATCGTGGGTATCTAATAAAACGCTTGAGATACAACCATGGTGCTCAGTGTGTATGTTTTGTTGTTGTTTTTTTCATGCACGGATATGAAGCCTAACAGAATAATAAATCAACATGTGCAAATGTGCACGATGGGTTTTGTTTGTCACCTAGATTCATTAATATCCATTCATTTGTCAATAACTTAGTAAAAATGTCTGTTCTATGAAAATGTTGGTTCATGTCAAACTTGTGTCGTGTGCATTACACAAACCGTTTGAGGTGCAGCTACGAAACTGGATAGCAACATCAATCTTACGTGAAGATATACCCTTCGTGTTTTGTTTGTCTCTTGGGTTAATTATACTGTGTTGACAATCATTAATTAAATTAGTGAATATGACAATTCCAGGAGAATAAGCATTATTATATTGATAGACATTTTGACAAAGTAGCCATTTGTGATTATTTTTTCCAGGTGAAGTGGCGTAACAGAATTGTGATGTGAAGTACCGTAACGTGACTGTAATGTTATACAAACAAGATATAGTTGATCTCAAATTTAATGTGAACTATATGCACCAAACTGATTTTATAATGTAAAATAGTGCTTTCTGAATATTAACACAATACGCTGGCTTCTTTAGCAATATTCGTTAAAGAAATAAATTGTAATATTGCTACTGGTGCATGATAACTAGAGAAATGTATATGTACAGTAGCCATCTTGATTTCAAGGGTCAAAATGGCTGCAAATAGTTGAAAATTATTCCAACTAGAAGAGTGTCCAAAGGGCGTGGATCCACCGCATGCCATTGCCCCCTCAGCATTGGGAAGAGTAGCACATAATTGGTATAAGCCTTAAAAATATTGTGGTATCTTCATATAGATAATAATTATACACACATCATTTTTTATATATTGATTATATTCATATAAAATTCCATGTCTATACCTGAAATACTTCATGAGCCAAGCATGTCACAAGTTTGACAAGAACTGGAAAGACACAGGAGACTGATATTTCTAAACTCACTAGGTTGCCAGCAAGCATATTATTATTATTATTATTATTATTATTATTATTATTATTATTATTATTATTATTATTATTATTATTATTATTATTATTATTATTATTATTATTATTATTATTATTATTATTATTTGATTTTTTTTATTTTATTTATTTATTAAATTTTTTTGGTTAATGTTTTTGTTTGGTTTTTTTATGTCCAGAAGCACTTCCTAGTGGTCACTAATCTAGTCTACAGGCCGAACTCTTTACTCTGCGTAAGCTAACCTGTCACTGTCCTACCTGTATACATATGGAGGTGCTATTGTCCATATTGCACACGTTCATCTGTGGAATTTTGACATCGCCTGCATTAGCACAAATAAATCAAAGGGTCTTCAGCGGGTTAATTCTCATAACATGTTTCAGAACCTATAGCCGTATATGTCTTTCTGAGTAGCAGTTCCTTGTCTAAGCTAAATACTCAGCGAAGACAAACCACATGATCAATGACTGTGAACCTGGCAAATGATTAATTAGCTAAATACATAAAGTTTTGTTTATAAGGGCAGAGCTTCATTATGAAAGAAGAATAAATGTCAAACAAAACATAATTACTAAATTCGCATAGTACACCTTCAGATAAAAACAATGTCAAATGCATTTCATACCACCAATAAGTCACTGCAAATGAATCACACGTTTCATTTACAAACATTCCCGATGTATGGTCCTTGTCTGATTTAAAGTAATGTGTCACGTTTTGAGCCAAATGCAGATACATCTCATTAAAACAAAAAACAAAAACAAAAACAAAAAAACAAAAAAACAAAAAAAAAAAAAAAAAATTACTGTTTACAATATTTGATATAGTCATACACGCATTCGATGAGACTTGCACAGCCTGGGGTATGGTTCGTCAACTATTTTCGCAAACTCAACTTCCATAAATTCAAAGCAATTCAGATTTTGTTTCACCTCTCACTTTCAAATCACTTTTAATCACGGATGCAGTGTCACATAGGAGTTCCCCACCCCAAGATGGAATAAATGTTGTATTACACATAGGTCTTGCTTTGCTCAAACGGTTCTAAATGTAGGCAAAATGAACGAACCAAAGATTGCAACCAGCGGCCATATTGAATTTGGAAGGTTTAAACTGCCACGAAGTATCAAAATGACCGCAGAAAGGCTTTCCTTACCCTCAAACTTGCATCTATTCGCACACATATTTTGGTGATAGGTTACAAAGTTAGTAGATCCTTTAATTGAGCTGTTAATTTGCATAAGTAATGCCAATTAGATGGCTTTTGGATTTTTTTTTTTTTTTTGCATTGTTTTGTTTTCTGTTTTCCCCCCCACGGGACGCTTATGCAAGTCGTATCTTTGCACTATGAAATGCAGTGATCATCCTTTTTGCCCTTAACAAGTCTACTTAAGTAAGCCCATTTCTTGCAAAAGAAGGGAATTTTGAATTTTTAAATAGACTACATTACCAAATACTACTTTCAATTTTAATCAACAAATTAGTTTATGGACCTTCAAAAGTTAATGTCTAGACGCTGGTTATTGGACTTTCAGGCTCGATGTCTGTTGGTCCCTCCCTCCCCCCCCCCCCCCCCCAGCAACACACACACACATACACACAACTGTTCCGGGATTTCAACCTTTCTTTAGTGTGTCTTGACACTAAGAACATTTGGAATTTCCCAATGACATTGCATGTTTAAGATGAAAAAAAAACTGCCTTGGCAAAAGAGAGACGACAGGTATGTTGACATTACTGAAAAAATTACAGAAGACAAGAAGTGTTAAGGCATATGTTTATATTTACTAGCTGTATTGTCCAACAAAAAATACTGATGTCATCTTTCTCTCTGTGTGTGTCTCTCTCTCTCTCTCTCTCTCTCTCTCTCTCTCTCTCTCTCTCTCTCTCTCTCTCTCTCTCTAAAGCCAACTTCTATACATTTATCATATGTGCTGGTCCTCCCAATTATAGTCATTGCAAATTGACATTATATAGATTCCTTTCAAGGTTGGAGAAGTTTTTTTCGGGCCCCTTTACCGTAATATTCCACATTAGCTGCCCTTGGGTGGGTCTGGTGCCAGGAATGCAAGGTCACTTCGAGCTGATATGACATTTTCCTGACTGGCACAGCAGTCCCCCTGATTTGACAAATGCATCCATCTCGGACTGTTATGAAAATATATATGTGTGTTGTCATCAAGCCATTGGGACTGTGAGTGTGTGTTGTCATCAAGCCATCGGGACTTCGAGCCATTGTTTACACTGTACCTACCGAGTGTGGACAGTGTCTTGATTGGACTTGTATATTTGATGCTGCCAATTTACACTGTACCTGTGGTGTGTGGATATTGTCTTTGATTGCTCTTGTATATTGTACCACATTGGAACCAAACTGTACCTCTCTAGGATTGGATCAGCAAAACACCTTTCAGTACCACATTGGACCCACACTGTACCTCTGTGGGATTTGTACCAGATCATTTGGCACCTGTCATAGGGCTTGGAACTGTGGGACAGTATATGTGGATAATGTCACAAGGGATTATGATTTACATAAGGCTGTTTGATTGTTAATATGCTGTTATTCTTAAAGTTATATCATTGTTGTCATTCTTTGTTGAGCTCTGCTAATATTCAAAAGGTGGGCATCGTAACAGTCACTGTGATGTCCTGGACTTACATTTTTCCTGGCGTTTCTCCTTTGCCAGGTAACTTGATTTGTAAACATGCCGTGTTGGTCTGTCACCACCTAACCACTGTATGGACTTGGCTCCTTGAGTGTCTTGGCATCGTTCAAAAACAGCCTGTTATCTCTAGGTTACCAAGACTGTGCCACATAGTCCCAAGACCGATCTCAAAATAGTTATCATCTTGCTTCGACAACATCAGTTACAAATGGCTGACTCAGAGGCCCTTAATACAAAATTTATCAATGAGGACTATATGTTACCTATATCGCTCTCTTCACTGGAAATTGACTTTCATTCACAAGGATGGGACGCTCATTTTGAACATCACACTTTCTGTCAATTTAAATGATTAACTAAATTCTACTGAACAGTATCCGTTCGCGTAGTTGAAAAATAGGTAAGAAGAAACTAATGCCACTGACCCAGAGATTGTCGCCAGAGTACTGTATCCCTAAATATTGTCCTTATACTGTCTCCAATAGGTAGAAAAAAAACAATACATCAAAAAACTTTTTGTAAAATAGATCGTCAAACTAGCTCACAAAACCCCCACAGCATCCTACATGAATGAAGTCGCCCATCAAAATGACTCAGTCACAAATGCGATTGTATACGGAAAGATTATGATTAACATAATGGGCATAAAATTGGAACATGATTGAACTCTCTAGAGCAACCACACTCGCAACTCAAGCTATTGCACACGAGCTAAAAATAAGAGTCATGGAATTATTTTTACCAGCAGAGAGCCTTTGGAGGAAAAAAAATTAAAATGTTCCTTATCAAATGACAGCTGTAGCCGGGATAAACAGAATAAAATTTACCATAAACATGATCTAGATACTAAGCAGCCTCCATGACACTGATTTAGAAGAAGTTTGTGGGAGTTGACGGTCACCTAAAGTGTTGCCTTTAGCTACCCCGTTAATTGATCTGATTACATTTTTTTAGGTTCTATGCCACAAATACCATCATGGTTCCTTTATGTTCCCTGGTTATATATAATCTATAAATATTTATTATGCACGCCATTTCAGAGTCTCAAAAGTGTCAGGTTCATGGCTTGACCAATATTCAAAGATCTAAACATCTTGTACAAAATTACCAAAACACGAATTTCTAAGAGAGAAGGGACAATTTACAAATGTTTTGGTACTATTGAATTACATACTTGCATCATCTACAGAAGTAAGCAGCCAGAAAGAATCAAATTGAAAAGGTATATCCACACATATAATTCCATTTTTACACAAGAGACGGAAGCAGTGAAAGGTCATTTATCTTAATTTTATGAAATCATCCGGGTATGCTGATGCTGAAACTTCGCAAACAAGCCACCAGAATTAAATTTTTAAATAGAGTTTGGAAGCTGAACATAAAAGATAATTATTTGCCTTTTCAATTGCTTTATTTTACTTTGTTTTTGTTATATTGATGTGCATCTGATAGGAAGACACTTCATGGCGATTGCAACCAATATAATAAAAAACTCACCCAATAAAACCACACCTTCAAAAATTGCTCTTTTTAACAATCTGCAGTCAGAGAGACAAAGTGATAGAGTCAGCCAGTGATGCAAAACATAAGTAGTACATCAACTGACAAGAAACGATATTTCTGGCCGATTTTGTTCTACCTTTTTCGATTTTTCCTTCTCAGGAAAACACTGAATAATTGAGGAAAAGCAAAGGCTTATTTTTTACCGGAATGGGTACCAAAAACTACAGAAAATGACATAGAATTAGAATGTTCATTTCAAATCATTATCGTTATGACAACAGTGGATCAAATTATGTGATGATTGTGAGCTGAACATAGCAGATTACCCCTCACAATGATAGTAATGTTTTATTTCGGCCAACCTTTGGTGCCTATGTGCCATAGGTAATTGCTTTTATTAGAGTATGCATTCATTTTGTCAACTTTGTCTTTCGCCATTTACTTCTATTTAAAAAATATCTCAAAGCAAAGACATTCGAAACTGAAATGAAAACGATCCTGTCGGAACTTCCTGCTTAAAAACGGAAATGTACTATATACTGATATAGATGTCGGCTTGATTTGAGGTGTCATATGAATGATGTAGTAAGAACTTTTCATACAATGTGTGTATGAAGCGGTATTGTTAAGATTGAGAGTTTATAGCATTAAATGTATTTAAACTGCTACAAACATTTTTGTTGGTACCTTTCTCAAGTCAGGAGAAAGATGTTTTCCTTCAAACTGCATGTCAAAGTCACATAATAATAATAATAATAATAATAATAATAATAATAATAATAATAATAATAATAATAATAATAATAATAATAATAATGACATAAGGTGTTGGTATGTTCACCTTGAACGTCTGTATTTTTATGGTGACTGAAAAAAATCATCATGGATGGTACTTGTTTTCTCGGATTTTCAGTTAAGCAGTTTCTCAAGCATTGCTAAAAACAATCGTCAATTCTATTATGACAGTCGTCACTTTCATGTTGTCGCTATGACATGTTATCCTCTTAAGAAATTCAGGAAATATTGCATTCCTTGGCAAATATTCGAGTCTTGCTGTTATATTTGGTGATGTTTATGTTTATATATCCATGTTGAGATTTGGACGGTTTACAACTTGCAGTCATTTTAAACGATTTAATTCACGCGGTATTGTTTCACACTACTGTACCACACTCTGTTCTCTGCTGAGGGGTAGGATAACTCCTAATTCAAGGGTAAAAAGAGCAGTGCTGTACCTGCAAATGCACAAACCAATTAATGTGTCTTAGTTAAATCAAAGCGACATCGTGGTGCAGATAAAATTAATAAATAAAAAAAATGTGATAGTCCGGTGTCCAGCTGACCTTTAATGCAAAAACCGAGGTGGGCCTCGTAATTTCATAATGGTGCCAACCATCATAAATGCTGTACACACACTCTTGCTGTTTTCCTAATTTTGATAATTTGGAAAAAAATAAAAAAAGACAACGCCACTAAACAGTGAAAATTTGGTGAACATCAAGTCCATGGATACTCCCAACGCGGTAACAAAGCATCGGGGACACGGTTTGGGAGAACAAATCCAGGAAAGTAAAAACGCACAAAAAATAGTTTAAAAAAGAGAATAATCGGAGCACCACCTGTTGAACAAGTTAAGGTTCAGAGGTACCCAAAATTGTCCTTCTGCACATATGAAACAATTGGTACAGTGCTTTTGAAAAAAATACTCTTTAAAGATTTTACTAAAAACTGAGCAAGAAAATTCGTTAAAAATCCTTAAATCATGCAACTTTGAAACTGATGCCAGGTACATCCCCCTCACACACATGCACACGCTTCCAGTAAAGGTGCTTGAAGGTTTTACAGAAATAACAAATGTTAATTCATATAGTAATCCTCGTAGAATACATAATAATCAATCGGATTGCACGCATTTACCAACACGTACTCAAATTGAAAAATATGCTAAAAATCAGGGATCCAGAGTATCACCATTTAGTGAACAATTTTGTATAAGCCTCCCACAGGTTTCCGCAGAGAATAATAAAATACTGAGTGACGTACTTGGAGAAGTAAGACACACACACACACACACACACACACACACACACATTCATTTACAAAGTATCCAAAGATCGCAGCACCACCTTTTGAACAATTTAAGGTCTGAACGTCCAAAGAAGTGTCCAAGGTATATTACAAGCAATTGACTTAGCGGTTTTGGAGAAAAAAATCCAAGATTTTGCCAGAAACAAATGAATAAAAAATCGTTTAAGACAAAAGTAGAAAATTACGTGACCATGACCATTTGAACCAATAATAATAATAAATAATAAGTCAGTAAATTAAATGAATGCTAGAGTGAATGGTACCGAAAATTTGAAAAACTATGAGTGGAAAATGGTAATTGAGAGCATACCTAAAGGAAGACTGGACCACTGAATCCTTTTTTTTTACTTCTTTTTTTTTGAGGGGGGGGGTCTGTTTTGTATTTTTTGCGGTTTTCTTTTGTTTTCGTTTTTATTTTTTATTTATTTATTGTTTTTCTTTGTTTTCCTTGCCAGATCAGACTGATCTGTGTATCACACCATTTGTTAAAACTATTTTAACGATACGTATCTCACTTTTGAACTCTTGTATAGTCATAATTCCCAACAAATGTGGAACAGTGTTCTCTAGGACGGTAGAGCCAATGCATGCAATTTTGACCAATGCTATTCAAATATCTGAGGTACAGGGACATGTAGTTTGTTTGTCAGTTACTTCTTGCGATTGTTGGCGGTGGAACTATGGCTTGTTTTTTGTTTTTGTTTTTGCATATGTGTAGCGGAATAATCAATAGGAATGTAAGCATTTACGGCCAAGTACCCCTTCTCCAAGAAGAAGAAAAAAAATCAAATTTTCGCACTTTACATTTCATATTTGGATATTAAAACGGCATTTTCTCTACCACTGCCATTTGCAAGTATCGTAATTGTGTCAACTTTAGCAAGTTTCCTGAACGTCATACTATATGGTATTGCGAAAATAAAGATTCATTAAAAAAATGGACGGGCTTGTCTCTGCTCTGTCTCCATCCATATGCCAGATTGAACATAATTCAAAAGAATAATATCATATCTGCGATATATAACCCATTTTTCTGGTCCCGTTGCACACTGCGAAAAGCAATTCTCAATTTGGAAAATCCTTTTGAAATATATCATCATCGTCGTCGCCGTAGTCATCACTGTTATCATTTTTGCCACCGTCGTCGTGATCATTATCATCCCCATCTAGGTTGGTCGTCACCATAAATGTGCACCACAATACATATATTTTCCCCTATCCTGCCATTATGTGACGATTATACTTAAGTGGACCTGAACCTCAATTCTTTTGTGCTGTATTTTGTTATTCAATTGCTGTCTACACGTGAACTCTCCGTAGGATGGCGTGACTGTTATAAAAAGAAAGTTTTTTCTTTATCAAGAATTCTCCAGGTACGTAGGATTCTGCAAAATGGTTCCCGTTTAAAAAAAAAGGAAGGGACATAACCGTGCATCCCTGCTCAACATGAAAGGACCACAGGTTTAATTGTGTGGCTCGTTCCCAAAGGCAGACCTCCTTTCGGAAACCAGGAAGTGAAATGCTCAATTCATAAAATGTCTTCAGCTGTCAGTGTGAGGTCATGATGAATTGTATGGAAACAAACAAGTTCAAACAAGGTTTCGATTCAGCAGAGTAAGTACAAAACAGTTCTGTATGGACCTAACGCCCCTGATACGGTTGTGGAGAGACGAATAGTTGGAAAATATTATTTTACCGGTTGTAAACACTCATCCAGTATTCCTAAAACACTTTGAAATTGGTAATCTCGGTATGATTACATGTTATTGATTCCACGTAAGTTGGACCGTAGTGAAACACATGATAATTATGGTGGCACAAAAGTGCCAACTAAAATATTTGTCTCTCTCCAAAAAAATGCGAAGGCGAAAACAAGAAAATAAGAAAACGGAACAGCGAAAACAAGAAGGCACGAAGGCGAAAACAAGAAAATATAAAACACGAAGGCGAAAATGCGAAAACACAACCGCGAAAACACGACAGAATATATGTCGTGCTTTAGCACTCGCATTTTCGTGTTTTTGTGTGAGCGTTTTCTCGTTTTCTTGTTTTACTGTTTTATTCCTTGGTCGAAAACAACAAAACACGAAGGCGAAAACAATAAAATATAAAACATGAAGGCGAAAATGCGAAAACATAACCGCGAAAATACGACAGAAATTATGTCGTGTTTTCGCATTCGCATTTTCGTGTTTTCGCATTAGCGTTTTCTTGTTTTCTTATTTTCGCAATGTCGTGCTTTCGCTTGTTTCACTTCCGTTTAACACCTTCCCATATGTTAGCTAACGGAATTAATCTACTGAATACTTTAACTTTTATGGTTTATGCTTGTATTTTACAAATGAATTCAAAGGAAATGTGTGGACGCACCATGAAATAACCCCACTTGATTGGTGCCCCTGTTGTAACGGGGTAGTTTTCCAAATTCATTGTTCTTGCTGTTATTATTATATCTCGTTGTTGTTGTTGTTGTTGTTGTTATTATCTTTATTACTATTATTATTATTATTATTATTATTATTATTATTATTATTATTATTATTATTATTATTATTATTATTATTATTATTATTATTATTATTATTATTATTATTACTTTATCTTGCACTGCTTAGCAGACGGTCATGATACCAAGATCGAGCAAACAGGTAAAACTGGTATTCGAAAGCACACTTTAATACATGTTGCATTAATGATAATATTTACGGTAAATATTAAACTTTGACCCTTGAACTAAACTCTGTACACAAGCCAACAAGCATATTAGTAAACAAACAAATAAACTGAAAGCCAGTCATGTCTGAGGAAATCGATGCTGATTCATGGAAATCCTGGTGACAAAATTATCAGCGCCAAGGACCAAGAGGACAGGTCCTTCATAGGTAGTGTTCGTGTGGAAAAATAATCGTTCGGTGAAAAATGGGTCTTTAATACAGTGTTTTAACATAAAAGTTATAATATCCACCCACCCCACCCCCAACATGTCATGTCATACGAAAAAGCAAAAACAAAACAAAAAACAAACAAGAACAAAAACAAAAAACAAAACCAAAAAAACAAAAAACAAAACAAACAAACAAACAAACAAACAAACAAACAAACAAACAAACAAAAACAAAAAAAAACCCCCAAAGGCATTCACTATTTGTTGCTGTAACAAGGTATGCATGATGCACCGAAACGTGTCCACGAATTTCACTGGCATGAGTCCCAGAACTCCGGTACGGTGGTTGATCACTGAAAAAGATTGCTATATAATAGTTTTCAATGTAATACATAATTGAGCTCTTTATGGCAGATTTTTTTATTTTCTACACGATAAAGTCCACCAAGCATGTTTTGAGCTACATTTCTGCATGTGATTAAAGTGCATGCTCTTACATGCATCTATCATCGGGCAAAATATTAAATCAATTATTGGTATCATATCAACAAAGTTTGTAAAGCATTTACGATTTATATATGTTTAAGGAATTTAAGGAACGGAATTAAGCATAATTGAGGTGGCTGTGCATGATCAAACTTGCTTCCATATCGGACATCGCTTATTAAATTCTACTGATGAAGCATTTAACTTACCAACTGAGTATCTTTTATCTGATTTTGCTTTATCGGAATTTTTGGGGGGTTCAAACCCAAGCAGGAGGCCACAATATTAAAAGATATGTCACTCCAAAGAATGTACATGGAGATCTACACGGAAACCCACCCACATTCAAATGCCAAACTACAGCTCACACCGTGTGCTGCCCAGAATCTTGTCAGAAAAAGTACAATACATCATAAAAAATTACGATATCACGTTTGTTTCAACAGGTAAATATAAATTTCTACCATAGGGCTGTGACTCATGTCTTTTCTTTTTCGTAGTCTGTCTGCAAAGTGGCTCTGCACACTGCTTATTGCTTGGTCGATCGGTCATGTATAATGTGTGTGATCTGTTGCGTTATCGCTGCAAACCAGTCACGAAGTTTCGGTTTTGTGTCGCGATCAGTTTATTGCAGATCTTCATTTGTAAAGCAACACTGGATACATATCTCTACAGAATTAAATTATACATAAGGCCCAATTATATAAATGGCAAAACCCGGAGAAAGCATGACAGTGTGTATGGTCCCCTTTATCACGAGAAAGACCAAAATTTGCAGAAGAACCAGTGCGGGGGGGGGGGGTACTCTCTACTTTTTTGATAGAGGTGTGCAGCTCAGATTTCCACAAACCTACCCTTCATCAGGGCCCCCATTCCAAGAAATCCTGGACCTTTATTAGGGCGGCCAGGTGGCCAACGCGTAGGATTAGCAGCGTAATTATAATTATCACAGCGTGCAATTTAATCGCGGGAAGTGAATGAAAGTGATTGCCTTGACCGGGGGTCTTGATAAGGGCCGTTTGATTTTTTTACGACATTAGTTAGGGGCCCTAGTTTAAATATTGGACCTTCGCTAGGGAGATTCTTGGCAAAATTGATACCTTGGTTAGGGAAAATGCACGCAAAAAGTTACCCTTCAGAGCGGCACATCCCCATTATGCTCGGTATAGGGAGTATCCCCCCCCCCCCAACCAGTGAAATAGGCTTCGCATATAATTAACACTCCTGACAACCTTACATACCAGAACCCAAGCCAAAGCCACGAAGACTGAACTCTGCCTTAATTGCCCCATCCCTTTTCCAATTCCGTTTTGAGGGAATTGGAAACTTTCTTGTCTGCAAAACAGACTTACTTTGCGTTATTGTTAAATGGCGATTGTCAGCACTGTCAGATCAGTTATGTAAGCAAACACAGTTTGCCTTGGCTGGCAAGAAACAATTACCCATGCGTCCAAACTGTAGGTCTTGGACCAGTAACCTAGGCCTAATGCATTTACATGTTAAAAAAGCGACATTCGCTGGCTTATTTCTCCTATTTGAAATGTAAAACCGCAACTTTCTTTGCATTGTGCTTCAAGTTTATACCGGTAGGAGCAAGTTAAAACCAAGAAAATGGGGGGGGGGGGGGGGGGTCATGTGATTAGATTTTTTTTACAGGTGCATTTGTGTACCTTACCTCCATACCAAACATGTCTCCAAAAATACACAAAGTTATCACATGTTTTAAAATATTTCTAGAGTAGCAGTGCCTTTCTAAAACTCACAGTTGATAAGTATTTTCCTATCCAAAATGATGATGGGACTTAATTTGGGATGCTCTGCTCCTGTGATATTAACATCCAATAGACACAACAACGGTATTCAGTACCCGATCAAAAGTTATGGATCAGTTGACCCGACCTTGAGGGGTTACTTGTCCAAGACCTATATATATAGTGATCTGTATGTACAAGTTTTAATTTTTTGTCATCATAAAGCACAATGTGGTGCTTGAAAAAAATGAAATGATTGGATGTTAAAGTTGTTTTTATTATATGAAACAAGAACTCTTGCATTTGTGTGTGCCCCCTTCCCAATTCCAATAGACAGTGCAGCTTGGCAATCCGTGTTGACATCAACATGTCATATGAAATACTACAAAAATATGTAATTAACACAAAGTGGAAGGCAATGGCAGTATTTTACTGGTATGGGAAAATATGCTTTGTAAAAAAAAGACAAACACAGCTGAGTTGTACCTGCAATGACCCCCTGCAGAGAGTGGACAACCCTGCCATAATTTACACCCAATTGTATTTGGCTCATATGTGGCCAACACATATGCTAATTCCTCTTGACACCACTTGTGTGCTTAGAAAATGTGAAAAAATAGTGAAAGACAGCTTTCAAAGTGGACTCAAAAGCGGATCAGTCACGTGACCCGAAGATGCTGTCACCTTGACATCAGCAACAATTTTTGCAAATGGCGCTGTTAGAACAAGATGTGTTTGCAGTCTGACAGCTTGCTTCAGTAAAAACACTGCTCGACGGACAGGAGTTGCGGACTCATTTCTACACGTCTTGGATAAAAGAGCAACATATTTTTGTTAATGATGCTTGTGATCATACCGGCAAAAAACAAAAAACAAACAAAAAACAGAAGAAGAAGAATTAAAAAAAAAAGACCATGATCAGGGAAGAAAAACGGAAAATGAAGCAAGCGGATAGCAGTGTGCATAAAAAAAGAAGAAGTTGACGACCAAGCATTCAGTACTTGGGGGGAGAGGGCGCTAGGGTTTGATTTTTCTCTTTATTCTTATAAAATTTACAATTGCCATTCCAGACAAGTTGGACCTTGAGTTGGATGCCATTCTCTCCATCCCTCTCAAATCTTTCGCTGAAAATGATAAGTTAACTGCTGCTTTGCTCGAGGCTGACGGCAGTATGTCTTGCTTTTGACATTTTTTGTTTTGTGAAAATAAGTTGTAATGTTGCTGGACAGAGAGAGACAGCGAGAGAGAGAGAGCGAGAGAGAGAGAGAGAGAGAGAGACAGACAGACAGACAGACAGACAGACACACAGACAGACAGACAGAGAGTACCTTGGTCGGTTTACACATGTATATGGCAGTCCCAGCCCTGTTCTATTTGTTTAAAAATATGTATATTGCCATTTTTTTCATGTTATTCCACGTACACTCAGACATGTTTGTTACTTTCTAATTCTATGTAAACAACGAGAAGAATTTGAATTAGCCTCCGACTTCTTTTTAAATCCTCTATTTATCCCCTGCCTCCTTTAGAGAAATAAACCATATCAAAAACAGACGGAGAGAAAGAGAGATGTCACTTTGTATGCACGTTCCATGCTGCATACACTATACCAGATGGGGGGTCCAGATGGGCGGTCTTCATAGATCATGATCATGACGAGGTGACAACTGAGACAAGTGTCCTGTTAATGATAAACGAACATCAATCCCAGCATATACTAGAATTTTAAAAAGTGAAAACACACACACACACACACACACACACACACACACACACACACACAGAATGCGTTAGGACTATATGTGTTGAAAATCCATTAGTTTCAACGTTGTATTAGTGATAATACTGTGCATTGTCACATATGAATAACTAAGTCTATCCGCTTCCTAGATTAGAAACAGAGGTTAATAGTACACCATGAAGGGGGGTGGGGGGGATAGTACGCTGGTACAGGTAATTATTTTTCTAGAGTACGCAGTACGGAAAATAAAAATCTTTCAAAATTTTGGATAGAACGAAGTTCGTAAAATGAGAGGGCTTCCAGTACGCCAGTACGGTAAATAAAAAGCCCCAGTACGTCAGTACGGGAAACCCCTTACCCACCTTCCACCATGACCGAGATGAAGATGTTGCAGTTTGTACGCATGGGTAATTGTTTCTTGCCAACCAATGCGAACTGTGTTTGCTTACATAATTGATCTAACAGTGCGACACGCACTTCACTTCCCAGTTAACAATTACGCAAAGTAAGTCTGTTTTGCAGACAAGAAAGTTTCGAATTCCCTCAAAACGGAATTGGAAAAGGGAAAGGGCAACTAAATAAAACAGAGTTCAGTCTTCGTGGCTCTGGCTTGGGTGCTGGTATGTAAGATTGTCAGGAGTGTTAATTATGTGCCAAGCCTATTTCACTGGTTCTTCTGCAAATATTGGTCTTTCTCGTGATAAAGGGGACCATACACAATGTCATGCTTTCCCCGGGTTTTGCCATTTATATGATTGGGCCTAATGTATAATTTTATTCTGTAGAGATATGTAACCAGTGTTGCTTTACAAATAAAGATCTGCAAGAAACTGATCGTGACACAAAACCGAAACTTCGTGACTGGTTTGCAGCGATAACGTGACAGATCGTTCACACACACACACACACACACACACACACACACACACACACACACACACACACACACACACACACACACACACACACACACACACACACACACACACACACACACACACACATTATACATGACCGATCGACCAAGCAAAAAGCAGTGTGCAAAGCACTTTGCAGAGGGTGGGTAGGGGGATTCCCGTACTGGTGTACTGGGGCTTTTTATTTACCTTACTGGCGTACTGGAAGCCCTCTTATTTTAAGTACTTCGTACTATCCAAAATTTTGTAAGATTTTTATTTTCCGTACCGTGTACTCTAGAAAAATAATAACCTGTATCAGCGTACTTACCCCCCCCCCCCCACCCCACCCCTTCTTTGCAGACAGACTATGAAAAAGAAAAGGCATGAGTCACAGCTCTATGGTAGACATTTATATTTACCTGTTGAAACAAACGTGATATCGTAATTTTTTATGATGTATTGTACTTTTTCTGACAAGATGCTGGGCAGCACACATGGTGTAAGCTGTAGTTTGGCATTTTAATGTGGGTTGGTTTCTGTGTAGATCTCCATGTGCATTCTTTGGAGTGACATATCTTTTAATATTGTGGTCTCCTGCTAGGGTTTGAACCCCCCAAAAATTCCGATAAAGCAAAATCAGATAAAAGATACTCAGTTGGTAAGTTAAATGCTTCATCAGTAGAATTTAAAAAGTGATGTCCGATATTGAAGCAAGTTTGATCATGCACAGCCACCTCAATTATGCTTAATTCCGTTCCTTAAATTCCTTAAACATATATAAATCGTAAATGCTTTACAAACTTTGTTGATATGATACCAATAATTGATTTAATATTTTGCCCGATGATAGATGCATATAAGAGCATGCACTTTAATCACATGCAGGAATGTAGCTCAAAACGTGCTTGGTGGACTTTATCGTGTAGAAAAGAAAAAATCTGCCATAAAGAGCTGAATTATGTATTACATTGAAAACTATTATACAGCAATCTTTTTTAGTGATCAACCACCGAACCGGAGTTTTGGGACTCATGCCAGTGAAATTCGTGGACACGTTTTGGTGCATCATGCATACCTTGTTCCAGCAACAAATAGTGAATGCCTTTGTGGGGGTTTTTTTTTTGTTTGTTTTGTTTTCTGTGTTGTTTTTTGTTTTTGTTTTTGTTCGTTTTTTGTTTTTTTTGTTTTTTTGTTTGTTTGTTTGTTTTTTTTTTTTTGTTTTTTGTTTTTGTTTTTGTTTGGTTTTTTGTTTTGTTTTTGTTTTTCCGTATGGCATGACATGTTGGCGGAGGGGGGGGGGGGTGGATATTATAACTTTTATGTCAAAACACTGTATTAAAGACCCATTTTTTCACCGAACGATTATTTTTACACATAAACACTACCTATGAAGGACTTGTCCTCTTGGTCCTTGGCGCTGAAAATTTTGTCACCAGGATTTCCATGAATCAGCATCAATTTCCTCAGACATGACTGGCTTTCAGTTTATTTGTTTGTTTACTTATATGCTTGTTGGCTTGTGTACAAAGTTTAGTTCAAGGGTCAAAGTTTAATATTTACCGTAAATATTATCATTAATGCAACATGTATTAAAGTGTGCTTTCGAATACCAGTTTTACCTGTTTGCTCGATCTTGGTATCATGACCGTCCGCTAAGCAGTGCAAGATATAGTAATAATAATAATAGTAATAAAGATAATAATAATAATAACAACAACAACAACAATGAGATATAAAAATAACAACAAGAACAGTGAATTTGGAAAACTACACCGTTACAACAGGGGCACCAATCAAGCGGGGTTATTTCATGGTGCGTCCCCAAATTTCCTTTGAATTCATTTGTAAAATACAAGTATAAACCATAAAAGCTAAAGTATTCAGTAGATTAATTCCTTTGGCTAACATATGGGAAGGTGTTAAAAGGAGGTGAAACAAGCGAAAGCACGACATTGCGAAAATAAGAAAACGCTAATGCGAAAACACGAAAATGCGAGTGCGAAAACACGACATAATTTCTGTCGTATTTTCGCGGTTGTGTTTCCGCATTTTCGCCTTCGTGTTTTATATCTTAGTGTTTTCGCCTTCGTGTTTTCTTGTTTTCGACCAAGGAAGAAAACAGTAAAACAACAAAACGAGAAAACGCTAACACGAAAACACGAAAATGCTAGTGCAAAAACACGACATATTTCCTGTCGTGTTTTTTCGCGGTTGTGTTTTCGCATTTTCGCCTTCGTGTTTTATATTTTCTTGTTTTCGACTTCGTGTTTTCTTGTTTTCGCTGTTCTGTTTTCTCATTTTCTTGTTTCCGCCTTCGCATTTTTATGGAGAGAGAAAAATATATTAGTTGGCACTTTTGTGCCTGCGTAGATAATAGAAAAAAAATACTCTCAAAGTCTGAATACTAAGATTATACATATATGAATGCGCTTTGATCCACGTACATGGTCACGTATCGAAGTCGAAAAAATATAACAAGCATACAATCAATACTGATGGCGGGTCATAATACGTCTATGGAGACTTACAGAGCGCCCTTGTGTTTTTTGTGTGGGGGAAGGTATATACCAATGGTAAATGCAAAGCACAGTAATGTATCCTGGTGCCGGGGTTGTAAAGAATATGTATAGACTCCAACATTTGCAACATATCTTTATACAATGTATTTACATACATACATACATACATACATACATACATACATACATACATACATACATACATACATACATACATACATACATACATACGTACATACAGACATACGTACATACTCCTCTGCTGCACAAAGGCAGACAGACAGGCAGATAGATGGATAGAAAGGAAGAAAGAAAGAAAGAAAGAAAGAAAGAAAGAAAGAAAGAAAGAAAGAAAGAAAGAAAGAAAGAAAGAAAGAAAGACAGAAAGAAAGAAAAGAAATTATTCATTAGGTCACGATATATCGTTACAAAACAAAACTTTAATAAGTTGCTAATACAACAAAGTTGATAATTGCAATTATCCGTAGTTTTTACAATTTTTGCCAGGTGAAAGTGAAATAGATGGAAACGAATAATATCTGTTATAATTGTGCGCTGGAATTTCTGTTTTACCCCGGTAAGTTGAAAGTTCTATTATGACCATGGTTACCATTTAACATATTCATATATATATATATATATATATGTATATATATATATATATATATATATATATGGAGAGAGAGAGAGAGAGAGAGAGAGAGAGAGAGAGAGAGAGAGAGAGAGAGAGAGTGAGTTATTATCTTTAACCTTAATGGACTTAAATTGTCACATTGTAGTCAATGCCCTAAATTAAAACATTGTTAATTTTTTGTAAATATTTATCACTCTGATTCCATGAAAACGTGGTGTTGTGAGGATATTATTTAGGTGGGTATGTATGAAATTTACTTCAGATGGACGAACTTTCCTGATTTTCAAGGTCATATCCCGAGCATTGGTGTGTTTTGTTTCCGCGCTCTAACTGAAAATAGGCCGACTCGAACATATTACAGGATTTTCCTCTGCAAGGACAAGGTTAAGCACAAGCATGTCGACCTTGCTCCCTTGATATGACTCTCAGTGGTTGTATATATGAATTCACTTCCTGAAATTTGAAATGATATTGTTATTAAACTATACAATCATTCCAAAACCATAGTATGCATGTACATTCTGTGTCAACATTTTCACCTTAATATTTACCAATTTAATTCTTTAAGTGGCAAGTTTTCGACTGATTCAACAGCTTTCCTCGGCACGCTTTGGAAGCAAAGCGTCCAAACCGCACCGACCAAAGCTGTTGACTTGGCCAATTATATACTCTTCGGGCCTAGTGGCACGCTGGTGCTTGAAATAATGACCCTTTTAAGAACAAATTATTTAGTATCTGTTTGATTATTTAGAGCAGTTCATCTTAAGTTTTTCGACTTTAATCGAAGTAGATAATGAAAGAGTTAATGGGAATATCTTCTAGGCAGTGCGGAGGGCGCAGAGCTGAAGTCATTCTCGCAGCAGGTTTTGTAGTTTCTGAAATATTGCACACAATCAGATTTTAGAAAATAGAAGGAATTTGTATGTTGGATGTCTGTGGGCATATCACCATTGGTTATAATTTGAATGTGTGTGGGTTAACGCGCAAATGGCTGTGGAAATTGTTTTAGGCCTTTTTATTTTATTTTATTTATTTATTTTTTTTACGATGATAACATGTGGTTCTAACAGCACATTGATTACATATAGGTCTGCTAAGGCGAGTGGCACCTGCCTCAATTAGAAAGACTCAGCTAAAACTTGTTTACCGCTTTTATATAAAAGGATGACTTGGCGCTATTTCAACTAAGCATGTGTTTATGTGCCTGTTTGCTTGTTTGGTTGTTTCACAGTGTTGCTGTAAGCCTACATAACACATCCCAAGTAAAACCTGGATTGTGTTCTCATTGTTGTTAATTGATATATTAAAATAAATAAATAAATAAATAAATAAATAAATAAATAAATAAATAAATAAATAAATAAATAAATAAATAAATAAATAAATAAATAAATAAATAAATAAATAAATAAATAAATAAATAAATAAATAAATAAATAAATAAATAAATAAATAAATAAATAAATAAATAAATAAATAAATAAATAAATAAATAAATAAATAAATAAATAAATAAATAAATAAATAAATAAATAAATAAATAAATAAATAAATAAATAAATAAATAAATAAATAAATAAATAAATAAATAAATAAATAAATAAATAAATAAATAAATAACTTCAACTACATTCGTGCATATTCTATTTGCATAATATGTGCTTTTACTGTGTACATTCATCTTTGTGTTATATTTCATATTCGGAACGAACGGGACTTGAACCTGCAACCTTTGGCACCAGTCGCCTAGCTGAAGTGGGAAACGCACATATCCACTCGACCAAATCCCCATTCCCCAAAATAGAATGGTTCAATGGAGGTAGTTATGTGCGAGTGCCATATCAACACCGTAATGCAGTATATTTACTGAATCGGCCTTTATTTCCAGAATCGGGGACTTAAATCAACCAGCATTAAGGCAATGCCGAAAATATATATTTCATGTTCGGAACGAGCGGGACTCGAGCCTGCAACCTTTGGCACCAGTCGCCTAGCTGAAGTTATATTACTTGCTAACATGTTGTATTAATTAACCAATTAATGAATCATTCAATGAATCAACCAATGACAGATCATCATCACCATCATTGTCACCACCGCAATAAGGAAGTATGAAATCGCCAAATTATTCTATTGCAGTATACGTTGACAGAAATATCTGTTCATTACAGACGTGCAGCCATACTTGGAGCAGTCTACTTCTCATTGAATCCATGGTTTGGTTCCATTTGTAGTGAGGTTTCCCGGTGGAAGCCGGGGGACATATTGTTTTAGTGCCCGTTTCTTACGCTTCTTCTTCTTCTTCTTCTTGTCGTTGTTGTTGTTGTTGTTGTTGTTGTTCAGGTTCTTCAACACTTTGTTCTCGTGCGATAAGTCTTGAAGGACTCGACAGAATTTGATCAAACTTGGTAGGAATATGTATCTAGGCGAGACCTAGGTTGGGATTGTATTTGGATGACCTTGACTTAATTTTCAAGGTCACAGGGTCACTTATATGAAATTGGTTTCCGTTTGATAAGTCATGAAGAACTTGATGGAATTTGATGAAATTTGGTAGGACTATGTATCTTGGCAAGACCGAGATGCGGAATGTATTTGGATGACCTTGAGCGAATTCTCAAGGTCACAGGGTCACTTATGTGAAATCGGTTTCCGTGCGATAAGTCTTGAAGAACTTGATGGAATTTGATGAAACTTGGTAAGATTATGTATCTAGGCAACACCTAGGTTAAAATTGTATTTGGATGACCTTAAGCGAATTCTCAAGGTCACAGGGTCACTTATGTGAATTTGGTTTCCGTTCGATAAGTCTTGAAGAACATGGTGGAATTTGATGAAACTGGCCAGGATTATGTATCTAGGCAAGACCTAGCCAGGGATTGTCTTAGGATGACCTTGAGCGAATTTGCAAGGTCACCGGGTCACTTATGTGAAATTGGTTTCCGTTCGATAAGTCCTGAAAAACATTGTGGAATTTGATGAAACTTTTTAGGATTATGTATCTAGGCGAGACCTAGGTTCAGATTGTATTTGGGTGACTTTGACCAAATTTTCAAGGTCACAGGGTCACTTATGTGAAATTGGTTTCCGTTCGATAAGTCATGAAGAACTTGATGGAATTTGATGAAATTTGGTAGGACTATGTATCTTGGCAAGACCTAGGCTGGAATTGTACTCGGAAGACCTTGAGCGAATTCTCAAGGTCACAGGGTCACTTATGTGAAATTGGTTTCCGTGCGATTAGTCTTGAAAAACTTGATGGAATTTGATGAAACTTGGTAGGATTATGTATCTAGGCAAGACCTAGGTTAGGATTGTATTTGGGTGACCTTGACCTAATTTTCAAGGTCACAGGGTCACTTATGTGAAATTTGTTTCTGTGCGATAAGTCTTGAAGAACTTGATGAAATTTGATGAAACTTGGTAAGATTATGTATCAGGGCAACAGCTAGGTTGGGATTGTATTTGGATGACCTTAAGCGAATTCTCAAGGTCACAGGGTCACTTATGTTAAATTAGTTTCCGTTCGATAAGTCTTGAAGAACGTGGTGGAATTTAATGAAACT
Source organism: Hermodice carunculata (assembly GCA_964020975.1). NCBI lineage: Eukaryota > Metazoa > Annelida > Polychaeta > Eunicida > Amphinomidae > Hermodice > Hermodice carunculata. The sequence goes on from OZ026627.1 coordinate 19,975,353, forward strand.
GGGTAGGATTATTTTTCTAGGCAAGGCCTAGGCTTGGATTGTATTCGGATGACCTTGAGCGAATTTTCAAGGTCACAGGGTCACTTATGTAAAATTGGTTTCTGTGCGATAAGTCATGAAGAACTTGGTGGAATTTGATGAAACTTGATAGGATTATGTATCTAGGCAACACCTAGGTTAAAATTGTATTTGGATGACCTTAAGCGAATTCTCAAGGTCACAGGGTCACTTATGTGAAATTGGTTTCCGTTCGAAAAGTCTTGAAGAACGTGGTGGAATTTGATGAAACTGGGTAGGATTATGTATCTTGGCAAGACCTAGGCTGGGATTGTATTTGGATGACCTTGAGCGAATTTTCAAGGTCACAGGGTCACTTATGTGAAATTGGTTTCCATTCGATAAGTCCTGAAAAACTTGATGGAATTTGATGAAATTTGGTAGGACTATGTATCTTGGCAAGACCTAGATGGGGATTGTACTCGGATGACCTTGAGCGAATTCTCAAGGTCACAGGGTCACTTATGTGAAATTGATTTCCGTGTGATAAGTCATGAAGAACTTGATGGAATTTGATGAAACTTGGTAGGATTATGTATCTAGGCAAGACCTAGGTTGGGATTGTATTTGGGTGACCTTAACCTAATCATCAAGGTCACAGGGTCACTTATGTGAAATTGGTTTCTGTTCGATAAGTCATGAAGAACATGATGGAATTTGATGAAACTTGGTGGGATTATGTATCTTGGCAAGACCTAGGTTAGGATTGTATTTGGATGATCTTGAGCGAATTTTCGAGGTCACAGGGTCACTTATGTGAAATTGGTTTCCGTTCGATAAGTCATGAAGAACTTGATGGAATTTGATGAAACTTGGTAGGACTATGTATCTTGGCAAGACCTAGGTTAAGATTGTATTTGGATGACCTTGAGTGAATTATCAAGGTCCCAGGGTCACTTATGTGAGATTGGTTTCCGTTCGATAAGTCTTGAAGAACGTGGTGGAATTTAATGAAACTGGGTAGGATTATGTACCTAGGCAAGACCTAGGTTAGGATTGTATTTGGGTGACTTTGAGCGAATTCTCAAGGTCACAGGGTCACTTATGTGAAATTGGTTTCCGTGCGATAATTCTTGAAGAACTTGATGGAATTTGATGAAACTTGGTAGGATTATGTATCTAGGCAAGACCTAGGTTGCTATTGTATTTGGATGACCTTGGCCTAATTTTCAAGGTCACAGGGTCATTTATGTGAAATTGGTGTCTCTGCAATAAGTCTTGAAGAACTTGAAGAAAATTGCTAGAGTAATGTATCTAGGTGAGAGCTAAAATAGGATTGTAATTTTCAAGCAAACTTGGTCATTTGTAATTTGTTATCACCTGTAGCTTATTCAGAGACGTAAGTGTTCCACCGGGAGACATTTGATTTTCTGTTGGAAAATCAGTCTGTTCTAGTTTCCATTAATTCTAACGTACAGATATTTAGGGCGATATCCATTGTTTACTGGAGAGTATACGATCTACTCTGCTGTCTCAGCACACTCGCCTTGATGTTGGCCACCACCAGGTAGTAGAAAATTGTATTTATGAAAATTTGGGTTTATCTCCTTTAATCAAAGATACATATCTAAAGAATTTCTATGAATCAATAGAAATAGCCAAAATATTGCAGCGAAGGTGCCTCACCCTGGGGTACGCGTGTCGTAGTGAAGGTCCATATATTTGAAATAAAAATGTTTAATAATTTTGAAATTCTTATGGCAAAAGAACTGGGAATATCTCCAACAAGAAGCGGTGGATTTAAGAAACGAAGGCCGATTTTGTCTGTGTCATGGCATAATCAGCTTTCAATTGAATATTTCACTGTCTTCAAACCAAATAGATGCCTTTTTCGGACAAAACTCAGTTCTAACAGACAGAATACTTATAAAGTGATCATTTACAATCAATTTGATGCGAAAACACCGAATTCAAATTTAAATGCGCATCGCTCAAACAATAATTAGTCTCAATCGCACAGTACTTTCCATACCCCAAGCTTACGCTAAACAGTGTGAGCCTAAATGTTGTTCACACTTCTCATGCATTAACCTATATTTTATCTGAGCATCCTGACTCATGCATAATGACGTGTTACGGAGACTAATTTACAAGCAGGGTGCAGCCAATCTACGATGCGAGGACTAGGTCCCTCGTGATCACTCGTTGCACATGGTGATTAAAGTAGTGTTTCAACTGATGATCTGCTTCGAGGATGTTCTTACTTGAGAGAGTGGTGTTGGCACCATGTTAAAAACACAACGCACGTCTAAGAAGAATACACACACACACACACACACACACACACACACACATCATTGTTTGCACAGTCATTAGTTTATGACCCCTGGAAATCAATTGACAAGGGTCACTCATTAGGAACAGGAAACCATTAGTCGAGGGGAGAAGAATGGGCCAGTTCAGACTAGTCACTGCCATTGTTCTGATTAGTTTGAAATTCTCTATTGATGTAGAAACAAATTAGTACAATCCACTTACTGGGCCACAGATATGGAAAGCCACATCTGAACCCACACCCAAACAAGCCGAGTGTGATGTTTCCAAGTTAAAAAGTCTAGTTTTAAGCCATATTTTTTTTCAATGACAACATCACAGAGGTAAAGCTACAAGTTTATTTCACACAAAAATTAAAACACGGGACAGAAGAAATGAGTATGTCTCATATTACAGTCATTGGCAACTTTTTTCTTTCAATGCGATTTTCTGGGAACTGTTTTTTTGCTCAGGCTCTGCAATTTATATCTGCCCTCACAAACGTATAAATTTCCCTATCACATTAAAATCAACTAACATCAAAATAAAAATACCACATCCAAGAGCGGTTCCCAGGATTTTTTTCCTCCCAACCTGTTCTTTCCTGTTCTTGGGACCACAATAAAAATAACATTATTGGTAAACTAGAGCCTGCAGGGCTTCGTCTGAGCAATACAGTAAGTAAAGCAAGTTTGCACGATGTACAAGGGAATATGTAAAATCCGTGACCCAACAAAGGATCTTTGGTGGCGGCAAACACAACAAGTAAGTATTAAACGAGCTGGGGGGGAAATGATGAAGAGGACATTAAACACATCGTAGTAAAGCTGGTCACGCAGTTAGTTATGCAGTTTTGTAGTGCCTTTATTGTGGAGAGGATAGGGAAACCACCCACCGAAAAAAGAACGATCAAAAACAAAAACACCCCCCTCCCCCCCCCCCCAAAAAAAAACAACAAACACAAAAACAAAAACAAAAAACAAACAAACAAACAAACAAACAAACAGACAAACAAAAAACCCGGAACACCAAAAAAAAAAAAAAATCGAAAACAAAAAACAAAAAAAACAAAAACCAAAAACAAAAGCAAAAACAAAAAAGAACAAAAACAAAAGCAAAAAAAGACGGGTTTATATCCATAGAACGAAATTAGTAAGTAAAAGAATGCTGGCTGTATTCACCAGTCACAATATCAGAAAAGATCAGTACAGTGCGGAACTATTATAAACAAAGGAATTACATGCCGGCGGAGTACACTGTTTTCAAAAGATGGATATAAGTCGGGTACCCTTAAAAGCGGTAAGCCCAACTAGGGATTCGAAGAAGAGTCTTATTCAAGAATATATTCACAATACTCAGTCTCAATAAAGAATGCGTATATGCGCGAAAAGCACGATACGTTTGACAGTGTTATAGAAATCTCAACTGAAAAAAAAAAAAAACTTTCTACACATGTACCAAGGTGACAGTGCTAACCGAAAATAGCAACCCTGACCAATTTAAGCTCGAATAAGACAGAGCTGCACCGTACAGCGTAACTGTATTATCAGGCAATGAACTGCACTGTGGTATGTCCTCTTGATTAATACAACGAGCTGAACAAAAAGACTACATGACAGCAATACCGCAAATTGCAAACAAAGCTGTTCCCGGTCTACTAAATTGAACAGGAGTACATATAGGGCCGAAAAAGCATGTTTGGTGCATGATTATTACAGTACGATAGGCAAAGTATATATAAAATCTCCAAACTTTAATATATAGTTTTCACTGCCAAAATTTCCACCAATTACTGCTTTTGAAAATGTGTTGAAAATATAAATTATTTGCAACCCAATATCGAGCAGCACTTTGCATTCCAAATCTAAAATACAGATATGATTATGACATTTTATTGATTTATCTATTAACAGCGGTTCTTTTCATAACATTCTCTAAAACAACACCTTTATCCGCTGTTAGATGTCACGTCATACCACAGTCAGTAAATATTCCGACAAAATCGGATAAAGACGAGCGGACTAGTGCACCTCGACATTACGACAGGTCAAAGGAAAGCTATCGATTTGTCTCCACTCACATGTCCTTCCGTGAATCGTTGGGTGTTACGACTGCCAATTGCGGATGAAATGTGGTGAGGACAGTTACTGCACTCTATTTTATATATAAATGTTGCAATAATTGTTGTTACACAATTTGAGTAACTATGTACATTTTATATATATGTATATATACATATATATATATATATATATATATATATATATATATATATATATATATATATATATATATATATATATATATATATATATATATATATATGTGTGTGTGTGTGTGTGTGTGTGTGTGTACAACCGACACTTGTTAACAGGTATGCTTTTGCCATGTTAAACATTATTTTGTGAAAAAAAAATCTATGGACACGTTGAAGGTAAAAAGAATCCGTGAATCGTTTGGTACTACGACTGCCAATTGCGGATCAAATGTGGTGAGGAAAGTTAGTTCATTTTATTTAATATATAAATGTTGCAATAATTGTTGTTACACAGTTAGGAAACTATGCACACACACTATGTATATATATATATAACATTTACAACATCTATAAAATCTATGGCCACGTTGAAGGCAAGAAGTAATCAGCAAAACACTTGTCGCCTCTAATATATTCTTTTGAGCGACATATCTGTAGTGATTTTTGTGACAGCACATGTATATGCCTGTGTTCGTACCGAATTAAGAAATGGAAATTATAGGTTTGTTTAAATACATGTTTATATTGCCACAAAATTGATATTTACATATATATATGAATTATTATTTTTGGCACAAGTGATTTCATTTAGGTTTCAATTGGTAACATTTATATATTTTGGAGAAAAAAAAATTCTGGAGTTAATGAGGAATGACCCGAAGCTTGACAGGAGCACCTTAAAACAACCAGTTACCTTTTATGGGTAACTGCCTGTCTCACGTCAGGTGAGAAGGTCCAAAACAGTCATGCAGATTGTTCTAAACGTGGCGAAACTGAAACCAGCTGAAAGTTCAGGCAAAACTATTCACAAGTTGAGGACACTGCAAATCTTTTATTTTGACCGATTTTCCAATTTGCAAGGTTTCATGTAATACACACATTACTGTTGATTACCATATAAGTCAGTGGACATTGCAGTACAAATTTGCATTTTCCAGCGTTAAACGGATTCACTTCGAACCTGGTTGGTATGTACATGAGATCGGTTTCTACTAATTTGCCACAATGATAATACTCCAACTGATTCCAGCTTTTTTACCCTTATTTATTGTACACCGCTGAGCCAATTGCTTTGAAATGCATACAAAAAAGTCTGCGAACCCCTTGATCTCAAATTATTTAACAACAGTAAACAATGAAACTGAACTGGTGACCAACATGCAAATGTAAATAGAGGGGGGGGGGGTGTACTGATGTGGTCTAGAAAGATCACAGCAGGGTACGATGTGTTAGTAAAATTGAAAATTGTATAATATTGGTGAGAGTTGCAGCATGGGTGTATAAAACAGGTCCTTTCATAACTGGGAGGGAGAATTCTGAGATCTGACAGAAGCTGTGTGTCTTCAAGCCAGTCGGACTGTGAGCCATTGCTAATGCCAAGGAGATACTGATTTATGCATTGTACTTGTAGAGTGTGGACAGTGCCTTTAAATGGACTGTGTTTTATTTATTTTTGTCTCATATGTGTGTTGAGCCAAAGATATTAGTATTAAGAACCCAAAAAAATCACGTGTGGCTTTAACTGTTTCAGATTGCGATTTCTTGGCTTGATTTATTTTTGTTCTGTGTGAGAAAAGGTACGAGGAAAACGATTGTGTATAACGTTGTGTTAAACAAAAATGTATCTCTTCGGGTTTAACGACTTTATCCATGATTTCATGATTGAATTTTTCCAGGTACTTGCGTAATGCATCAGACGCTACTAATCATTGTACGTACACATGTGACAAACACCAATAAAATTAATAAAGTCTCTTCTCATCAAACTTCAAGACTCGTTTCACGCCTTTGCCTTTCATTCGTGAATTAACAATGTGCTGCCCAAGATTGAGTAACCTTACTTAAGGTCAGCATATATGAAATTGTGAAAAGAAAGATTCGTTATAAAAATGCAAGGGCTTGTGTCTTCACTGTTGCCATAATCAGTCCATATTGAACATAATTCAGAAGGATAATATCATATATACTATATATCAGCGCCTAACGTGGTCACCTTGCAGAATGTTTCAACAATGTACTCACCACGTATGCCAATTCTTACTTTAAATTAATCAGTTTCAACATGATATTTTAGTCTATGGTTTTCAGTAATGCATGCGTGCAGTTTATCGCTTTTTATCTGATAGGGACATCCGCATGCAGGTGATTAAACCTACGATTGCCTGATTTGTTGAAGTGCTAGTGAATCTTTGTGAAACTATAGTAATCCTTTGTCAACAGTTTTGCTATCAACAGCAAAATCACTGACACCACCATAATCTTACGCTCGAGATTGAAGTTGTGAAAAAAATAATCACTCCCTGGATATGGATAATGCAGGTCAACCTGAAAATTCCGAGATCATCTCTCTTCATTTATTTTTATTCATCTTTTATCCATGATAGACCACTGGCTTTATGTCTTTTAAAGAAAATCAAAGACTGGTATCACAATACACTGTATAAATACCAAGGTAATCTGAGAGCAATTATGAATTTTCCCACTTCAACCAGTTTCGAGCTTCGCTATTTCAGACACTGTTGGGAATCCAGTGTTTCTTGGACTTGGTGCGTGGTAGTTGGAGTGCATAAGAGTTGGAATATGCTATTTTGGGAGAATTGTCCCAATATACCACAAATCACCCTACTCTGATTCAAAGCATAAGAAGTAAGGCGTGTCAGAATTTATTGCCATTGCCGCATCCTGTTTCTATAATATTACTCACATTGAACATCCATATGTGTCTAAATTAGCACAATTGACAGAATTCCACTCCATTATCTGCGGAACAATTTATGCAATCCAGATTTACCATAAACTATATGCTTAACTCCGATATTATCCCTGTTTAGTTGCTGCTCGCATGTTTCCATAAAAAAAAAAGAGAGTGGAAACATTGATAAGCGTTATTATTGTGAATTATTATCAAATTCTTATTTGAACAAAAGTATATTCGTCAGTTCGTTTCCGACTTCTCCTCGTCAAATTGGGTTGTTGAGTATGATTATGATCGCTGCCGAGACATATATTTCTAATGCAAAATAACAATTAAAATTACGAAATAAAGACTAACATCTTAAAACCTGTCGGCCTCCACCAGTTTCCAGATAGTGAGTATTGGTTGAATGCAAGAAAGAATTCACGGTGGTGATTTTGAATTTGTGTCAATATCGTTGTCCACCAAAACAGATAATGTACTTTTGATCAACTTAAAGGTTTTGTGAGTCTAGGTGATTATCCATGGCCAATCTTCATCATGACTACCTCTCAAAGCTGGTGTACCCCAGGGTTCCACTTTGGGCCAAATTCTCTTTCTGGTGTATGTTAATGACCTAGTTGACAATATTACATGTGATGTCAAACGTTTTGCTGACTTGAAGTTGTCAATAACCCAATTGAAACTTCTAATCATTTGAACATTAATCTTTAATTATACATAACTGGGGAAGTCGTGGCGTGTTATCTTTAACGCTTTAGAGTCTCTTTCTGTCATATTTTCAACCAATTAGTACAGAAAAACATGACCCATATTCATTAATTCCAAAGCCAACAATGACAGCAAACTTGTCAAACCACACCGTCCGTCCATTCGTCTTGTAGATTCTTAAACACCTGCGGCAGACTCACACACTCATATTGGTATTACTGTCAGAAGCAATTTATCCTGACATGCTCACATTACCCGTATTACCACCAAAGGGAGCCAGCGAATTGCCTTTCTGTGTAGATTCAAATAGAAACTTTCACGCAAAGCTCTGATTAAACTTTTTTTAATTATGATTTACCCACTTAAGGAATACGGTGGGTGCTCTTTAACAACTGTGGTCACGGACTTTCTGATCTTATTGAATCCATACAAGTTGAAGCTGCAAAAATATGCACAGGTGCATTGAGGCGCACATCACATGCTAATGTCTTATGTGAGCTTGGTTGGACAACACTCGCCAGCAGAAGGAAGTGCTTAAATTATTCTTCTTTACAAAATGGATCACGTCTTAACATCCACCTATCTCTCCCAACTAATTCCTCCAACTAATAATGCTGGACACCTCCGCCACACTAGCTCCATACATTCCATCAATTGCGTAACAGCTCACACAAATCTTCTTACCTGACATTATTAAGCTGTGGAACACTCTTCCCTCCGATAAGAGAGACTCAATTTCCCTCCAAATATTCGAATCAAAACTGAAAGCAACCCTACTAGCAGTGGATCATGTTCCTGTTGACTATACCAAAGGACATAGGTTTGCCAACATTTGTCATACCCAGCTTCGTCTTGGTTTTTTCGAGACGTAACTTTGATCTCTTTCAGGTCAACATCATCCCACAAGCTACATGTACATGTTCTTGTTCCTACCCCACTAAAGACCTGCAAAAACTCTGCTCTTTTGTCAAATGTATTCAACTAATAAAATTAAACTTCTCAGCTCCATCATCCCTATTATTGCTCCCGGCGTCCACCCAAATCTGACAATACGCACAGCGGGTAACAGACTAGCTCATATTTCTCTTTGGTTGCGACGGATTGTCCATTCCCTTTGACATACAGATTTGTGATGCTTTGCACAGGTACGTCGTAGATACAATGCGCTTCATATTTTAGTTCTCTTATGCAAAGTAGTAGGATATAGATATTAAAATGAAAATTATCAAATATATTGGTTTAGACTGATTTATCTCCCGGAAAATGATATTTTAAGGAAGTCCTATAATGTAGCGTTTGAGTCAGACAGATTTGATTTTAGCACTTGGGTTACTGCTGCAAGGATTTTCGCCAGAAAAATGGATTTAATTATGTTTGGCTCAAACAGGGAATTGCGGATTATGTAGATAGCAGCGAATTTTTCACAAAACTGGCATACTCTCTCACATGTCAAAGTGAGCAACTTTTTTTCTCTAAAATTTGGAAATATATCGACGGAAAAACTACTAAATTGGATTTCTATAGATCATACAAATGCACATATAAATTTGAAAATTGTTTGGACGAAATAAAAAAAACTTTAAATACAGACGTAGTATCACACGTTGAAGGCTGAATAATCATAGTTTGCGAATTGAAACCGGGAGATATGTAGGCGAGGAGAGACATGAAAGAGTTTTCCAATTTTGCGATAAAAACGTTACAGAAAACGTAAAAACATCTTTTTATCTCTTGTCCTTTGTATAATAAATTTTGCATTCCTTTATATGATACAATAAGTAAATACCACCGTAATTTTCATGACTTCTCGGACGACCAAAAATTAGACGGTTTTTTTTGGAACCTGATACTCTCATTGTTGGAGTTGTAGCATCGTACATATACCGTTCCGTCGAGTTCAGGAGAATGCATCTCCTAAGTGAGCAAGTCTCCTGAGCCCGACGGCCGAGTATATATAGTCTGAACAATTATTCATGTACAGGGTTTTCTGTGTTTTTTCAGTACCCAAATTTTCATGTATATAACCTCTTGCCAATTTTAGTTTGTCTATCCTTCTGATATGCAAATTGTATATATTTGCTCTTATTATATGTATGATGAGCAATTTTACTGTATGTATTTTAATTGTATGCCATGAGCCCGATTGGGCAAAAGAAGCAATAAAGCACATTCTATAGTAATCTTCAATTGAGTAAGTCGTTGATTTACATAAATTTATTTCTTAAGTGCCTTTTATGAAGTTTCCTACCACTAGTCCGTATTATTGTGAACAGGGACGTATTTGTGTAAGTTCTACCTGTAGTGAACTATTTTGATTTGTTTTGCATTTTGATGATTTTAACTATTTTGATTTTTGTATGCAGGGCAAAAATCTGAAACATGTGTGCAGCTTCTCTGTTAATTGGGTAACTTTGTTCTTGTTTTGTCCTGTGTGTTTTGTAGTATACATTTTGTTTGTCACTCCATGTTCTGGACACCCCCCCCCCCCCTTAGTGACGTCTCGATGTACTATAGGGCGATACAATTGCAACAAAATATGTTTAAACTAAATACTGCTGGGCGGGGCCGAAGCACCTTGGCTGCGTACTCACACTGCCACTGTGGAGCCGCCAGTGCTGCTGCGTGATCGAGACCTCGCCCGTGAAAGCGAGCTAGCTTTCACGAATCTACAGCTTCAAGACATCTCGAAGGCTTGATGCGCCGTGAAAGCTAGCTAGCTTTCACATCATCTCCCAAGCCATGATCCAGACCTCGCTTTTCTGTCTTGAGCGCGAGATACTTTTCACGCGTGAAAAGTATCTCGCTTCTTGAGCATGCGCAGTTGAGAGCTTACATTACCTGGTTCCCACTGCCGTTTTTGTCTGCCATACTAAAACCTTGTTGCCCTTAGTGTTTGCTCAACATTATATATATATACATATATATATATATATATATATATATATATATATATATATATATATATATATATATATATATATATATATATATATGGCCTATTTTTGTAAGCTTAACACGTGCTTGTCGTTAATAATCATCATTATATATTTGATGAATTTTATCATTTTGAACTCTCCCATGGGTCTTTTTATCATCATGCCTTCTGGCGTACATTTACATTTTTTTTGTTGGGGTACCAGTATTAAATACCAGCTTGCGGCTCTGGTTCTGCGAGATAAGTTTCACGGCGAGGTATGTCCCGAAGGGAGCTAAGTGCTTGAGCGCGAGGCAAGTTTCACGCGTGAAGCAGACCTCGTCGACGAGGAAGCTTTAGAACTGCTTCCGAGGTCTTGAAAGCGAGGTCGCTATAATGCTGCAGTGCGCCCAACAGCTCGGGTGTACTTTCGATATATGCATATACTGAGATATATTTGGGGCAGTAGAGACAAAAGTGTTTAAAATCATCAGTTGGGTGGGAGCAGCACAAGTGGGCTGTTGAGTAATATTTATTTTATGGAGATCGAAATTGAGTCTAGAGAAACTTCATCATAACTGGGTATGACAGATGCTAGCAAATCGCTGACCATGGGAGTGGAAATCCGGAGCAATGACAGCCGCTAGCAGGGTGGCTTTGAGTTTCGACTTAGAGATCTAAAGGGAAAGGGAGTAACATTTTCGCCACCGTCTCTTCATCATCATTGTTATCACCATCCGTGTTGGTCGTCATTATCTAATGTGCGCCAGAATACATATATATTCCCCTCTCCTGTCCTTGTGTGGCAATTATACTTTACTGGACCGGAACCTAAATTCTCTTACGCTACATTGTTTTGTTTTCAATTCCTGTATACACGTGAACTCTATGTAGGATGAATAGACTTTCACAAATTTTTACCCTCCGTGTCATATGCCTCACCTGTGGAAGAACGTTTTAAGTTGAAATTATTCAGTCATGTAGGATTCTATGAAATGCATTCTGATTACCACTTAAAATAAATAATAAAATAAAATAAAGAAAACGGCCTATACTTTCGGACCTGTTTCCAATATCGGGGAAACCCTCTCGCCAAACATACCAAGGGGTCATGGCGGGTTCTACTAGCGCTGCTGCTTAATTCACCACATCAGGGCGACTTCAGTGTCTGATAAAAAAATCCCTACTCTGGGGCCTACGGCTTGCTACAACTGATAGCTGTATTGTGGTGCTTTTACATTTTCAGGTAATGCTCACTCTAGAAAAGTCCCATTATATGTTGTACATTATATATATTCTACAAATTAACCTTCCCTTAAGGGGCCGTCTGTAAAGCTATTTCGCAGTATAAATTTTGGAAAATATATATATTTTTTTTGAGAATAGGAAAGATTAGGTACCAATCTACAATAAGGCTGAATATTGAGTTTGAAAAATGTCAATTTTCATGAGAATTTTGGGGCTAAAGAAATCATGTTTTTTGGGGGGGGCAAACACCCACGTGGTTTTGTATTTACAACAAAATCTACATAACCTGTCAGTCAGACCTGGGTCTGCTAGGCAATGGGAAGTGATTAAGCTGCTCATAGATGCGGGGGAACAATTGAGCAGTGGGCTAAGGAAAGAGCAATGGACGTGTGGGCCAGGGGGAGAACAATTAGCACCCCTAATCTGTCATTTTAGCGACTGAAACCAGCTATTAGGAAACCACATCTTTGTGATCTTATCCCGGAAAAACCTCAAAGATTTCTTTTTAAAAATAGATTTAAAAGATACTATTTCTTGACTACACGTAAAAAATATAGTATTATAAGAGATATCACTAGACGAGTATCAATCAGAGAGAGTGAGTACATTTTCCATAATGGCAAGTTTACCTCTGACAGACGGCCAATTAGATCTAAATTGCATTTTTCACGATTCCTATTTTTGTCCGGCCCCTCAGTGGTTTCCGACAGATTGCTCGTAAATGGTGTAACCAATTTGATGAAATAAAAAGCTCTTGAAAATATACATTCTTAGGACCGGTATGTTGCGTTTGTAAATATTTTTGTATTTTGTATTTTTTTTTGTAATGTTGAATTACACAGAGTGGGAAATTAACGCAGTGCATCTAAAAAAAAAATAAAAAAATCGTTCCTTTTGCTTTAAAAGAAAAAAACAAGAAAACCGGTCCTAGACATTTCATCAAAGTTTTATGCTACCAACTTTGAAGATTTTGTGTTAAACATTATGGTTTGGAGGCCACATCACACATATATTTTGGATACTACCTGTTCAAAATATCGAAGCGGGACTAACATAAATCAATACACGAAGTGCATGTCCTTTTATAAAATTTTTAAAAAATCAAAAAAGAAAAAAATCACGAATATCTGCTGTTAAAAGTCCAGGTCGTGACTTTTATTTACGTGTCATCTTTGTATATAACCTCGAGGAAACCCTTTCATGGAGCATTACTAGACAGTGTTGTAGCCCAAAATATCTCTCCTTTCAGTATAATATTCTGTCACATGAAGCCTGAAGTATCTTTTTTAACTGGTGATGGCATTGTTGGCTCATTACATCATCTGCTTTGCCACGAACAATTTCTAAATCCGTATATAGATTAACACACGCTGGTGTCTCTGCTCACACGTTCAATATAACCTGATGTGGATGGCAGACTCCACTGTTCACTAAGCCACACAACTGGTCTCATGATCCTGTGGGCACTATGGGGATATGCCACCGCGGTGTGGTCTGTTGCGGTGGCTTGATGCCGTCCTGTGTTGTCGCTGTTCCAGAGAGGGTCAGCGGGCCCTTAGGACCGAGCTTGTGTTACGGGCCAAGTTACGTGGGCCGGCGGGGTCATTGCCGGTGGACGGCGGCGTGACGGGGCATTGGTGGGTTGCTGCAATAGGACTGCGCTGCGGCGGCTGGTCCCTAATGTGTGCACAATGCACTTCTGGGACCTGCCTCTTGATATTCCGGAACTTGGTCTGCTTTGCAGGCAAGCTATCCATCCTTTCTGTTTTAAATTTGCGTATTCCTTATTATTTCAATGTATACTTGAGTTTGTATGATTCTTTGGTCATCTATTATCTCGACGTATGCTTACCTAAGTCTGTATTTTTTTGGTATGAGGGTTTTAATTAGTTAATATTATTAATGGCTGCCAGTTTTAAATTATGGATTTCGCACGCAATGCTTTGTAATGTATGTGGGCAGTATTGGGGCAATCTGGGGTAGGGTGTATGATATATGCAACCAAAATGATAGATTTTGCAAATATTTGAGACTGTAGATAAGGATATGATACATACAGTGGCTGCAATTCACTTTGATATCCAAATACGGTGTATTTTTGTGCAGCTTTGCGCAATGTTCCAAATGGCGTTCACCGCCTGCCGGTTGGCTAAAGGTCGATCGTGTCGCATTTGGATTTGTAGCTAACTATGATAGATACTTCAGACACAGCCGAGGAGTCAGATTAAAGTTAACATAATGAGCCATGTTTTGAAATTACTTTAATGACCGTTTGTCCAGTTAACTGAGAGAACGGATACCTCAAACCTAGCGAAATATTTCGATAAAGGCCGCTTTCTCGATAAAATATTTCAACAAGGGTATGGCTATCATTTTTCACCAAACACCGTGGCTATGCAGCTTTGGTCTTTCCCTGGCCCAAGTTAACCCTCCACTGCAGACAAATTGAACTAAACTGCTGCGTTTGAGTTGACTTACTTGCAAAATAACGACACACGATAGCCACTTTCTCCACAAATTCTTCCAACCAGGGTAGATCAATTAGGCCTTATAGGTAAGTTGGACATTTGTCAAAATATGACAGTTATATTTAAAATAGATGTTCTTTCCCCCTTAACACACTGCCTCCTTTGACGTCAGTTGAATTTTTTACCCGGCCATAGCCGAAGGCACCTGTTTAAATAAAAAAATCCCAGCAGAAGAATAAATGATCGCAAGTATTAGTGTGCTGCTTGGAAAGGCGGACCTACTTTTAAGAACCAGGAAGTGAAATGCTCAATGCACGAAATGTCTGTCTGCAGGTCGCAATTTGAGGTCAGGATGAATTGCATGGAAACAAACAAGATAAAACAATGTATCGATTAAGCACAGGTAACTGTAAACCAGTTCTGTATGGCCCTAACGCTCCTGATGTTGCTGTGGACAACAAAATAATTTAGAAAATATCAATTTACTGTCGGTACACAATCATGAAGTATCCTATAAAACATTTTGAAATTGGTAAAGCTGCTATGTCTTCTTGTTATCGATTGCACATAAGTTGGATCGCAGTATAGGATATGATAATAAAAAAATAATCTCGAAGTCTGAAAACTTCCTAAGATCATAGATACATGGAGGCAATTTGATTAATGAGTTTAGTTAGGCATCGAAATTTATTAAATATAACAAGCAAGCACTCAATACTGAATGCAGGTTATAACTCAACACATCATAAATACGTCCATGAAGACTTAGCCAGCGCTTCTGTGTTTGTTGTATGGGGGAGGTGTGTACAAAGGTTAAATGCAAAACGCAGTGATGCTTCCCGGTGCCGAGATTGCGAGGATTTTGCATAGACTCTAACTTTTTTAAAACTTTTTTTAACGGATCAAAATATATAATGCACTAACATACGCTCACACACACACACACATACATCCATACATACATCAAGTTTCAATGCCCATTGATGGCAGACAGAGAGAAAGCGACAGACATACAGACAGATAGATTGATAGGTAGATAGATAGATAGATAGATAGATAGATAGATAGATAGATAGATAGATAGACAGATAGATTAATATATATATATATATATATATATATATATGTCCGTACATTGCACCCGAAGCGTGCCCAGGAAAGTTGTTGATTCTGAGTATAAAAAAAAAACTTTTTTAAGACTATCAGCATACGGGTGCTGAATGCATAGCCTCTTTACAACAGATATAGTATCCATTTTGATAACTCAGAGAAGAACATCTTAAGTCATTCGATTTAAGTCGCAGTCAGCAGTGAAAGAGTTAATCAATATTTGTCTCATGGGCAGGCACCAGAGCGCCCGACTGAAGTGTTTGTTGCAGCAGGCAAATATAGATTTTTGTCAGGGAATTTTCCTTGTATGAAGTCAGGGTTTTAATGGCAAATGTAAAATTCATGCACATGGTAAAGTAACGATTCGTCATTTCATGCTCACCTGTCCAAAATCTATCCTGGTTGGAGTTCAACATCCTGATCAGATTTAAACATCACGCACAATTTGATTAAGAAATAGAAGTCACGGTATGATGGTCATAGGTTCATGACCACTGACTATGATTTGTATGTGTCTGGGTTAACACCGCAAAAAAAAGGGGGGGGGGTACTCTAAGCAGGTAGCTGTAGAAACGGAGGGGAAACACCCCTTTATTCCCTTCACTGAAGAGTTTTGATCCTCCACCTCCAGATGTATAGCCTGAATATTCACCCAGTTTTACAAAATGGAGACACATCACCAGTATTGATAACATGTGGGTCAATGTTCTTACAATTTGCATATAATAGTGAAAATACAGAGTTTTAACTACCCATTTTGGGCAAAATGTAAAATTTCGACCTCTACTATCTACAAAATTGCATGTAGGACTTTGGGTTCAAGCCTCCAACAATCAGGCGTAAGCGTATGCTCCCAACTAATTTATGTAACCCGCTTCCACCAGACCTGAATGGCATGTCAATTTTTTCAGATAGCCAAGTTGAAACTGCTACCATATATGTTTTCAAAATCGGGTACTCATCACCGACACCCAATATGTACGGCGCCACAGAAAAAATAGAGATATCAAGGAAATAAGCAGCACTGGATAACCAAGAGGAGCCACAACAACTATTTCATGTGCGTCTCCAAATGATGGACAATTTCTGTATATTCAGAATTGAGGGTCCCATGCTACATCTCTGTGTGAGGTCCAGGAGTACATGATGCAATGTGCGATTATATTCAATAATACGCATCTGTTTTTTTTCCTCGGAGAAAGAGTCGTGAAGTGTCAAACCAGGTTGTAACACGCCTTTATTCAATTTCAATACACAATAAGAAACACACAGATAGACATAGGTTTAAAATTTGGAAAGCATCATACCAGTAAAACCGGGAATAACTCCAGTAAGAAGCGTTGGATAATTGTTCAGGCGCATAATCCCGAAGACGGACTAAAATGTTTTTCGTGTAGGCATAATTTGTTGTAAACACAACAGAAAGCATCTCTTTTGGCGTTCAATGAACACCCCATGCACACAAACCTATGTTCGACACCTTTCCATACTTGGCACCTAATCTCTCCATTATTTTGCATACAAAGAGGGCAAACTTGAATTTAAACAACACTGGATGTCTTGGATCCTCTTTCGGCGCTAAAAGAGAATGGTATGTGTTTATGAAAAAAGAACAGAAAATAGCATAATCATTGGAGTTATATGCTACAGGAGCCCCAACCAGTGTGAATACTACAATTGGGTGACCACCAAAGACGAGATGAACTATTCAAAACATGATTGGCATGTTCCAAATTGTAATACTCATTTTATTCATGGCAGAGGCTAAGTCTCCTTTCCAATTACTAGCACAAAAACTACCCCACGACGGTATATTACATGCTTTATTCCTGCCTTGATTAACTCTTCCTACTGATAAAAACGATATTTATATATTCCAATACGTTCATGTACTGGGCTCGCTTCTAATGAAAAATGTTTTTCATCAGTCGATATCAGGATGTATTGACTGTTGCAAATTGATTTGCATGTAATCACAGAAATACGATTTTCTGTATGTTATTTATTTATTTGTGTGTTTTTGTTTTTGTTTTTTTTTTCCTTGTTTTTTCGGGGGGAGGGTTTTTTTTTTTTTTGTTTTTGTTTTTGTTTTTGCTATTGTATTTTTTTTTTTGTTTTTTTTTTTTTGTTTTTTTTTTGTTTTTTGTGTGGTTTTTTTTTTGTAAGACTTATTGGCATTTTATCATCTACAGGTTTTGTGTGTTGTGAAAATATTATGACTTGTATAGGGGGTAGCAAACCCGGATACTTAGGTAGGGCCACCCAAGACATCTCCGTGCTAATGTTAAAATAATGCTTGATTTATATGAAATGAAGTTCTATGTTCCGATATTTTTCAGTCTGTTTTCTGTTTTGTTAAATAAACGATACTCTTACGCTGATATACAGATTTTCCATAAGTTTCAAAAAAGGAAGAAATAAAAACATATAAAATGTCTTCCTTCTCTAAAATAAAATTGTTACACAATGCACCCCAACCCCCAAGCCTGTATTCTGCCTGCACCCTTCGGGTCTTGGGAGGATACAGAGTTGGGGGTCTCTCTCTCTCTCTCTCTCTCTCTCTCTCTCTCTCTCTCTCTCTCTCTCTCTCTCTCTCTCTCTCTCTCTCTCTCTCTCTCTCTCTCCAGAAATACACAATTTAAACCAAATATACCTGTATCAGCTTTTGAATAAAATGTATCTATCCTTTCAAACCCCATAGGTCAAAAAATTAACTTTTTCATCTGAAGCTCCTTTCTTTAACTGAGGAATACTTTTTGAATGATGTTTCACAATTAATTCATGGGAAACAAGCAGAAATGCAAGCATCAAATCCAAAATTAAACAAGTATTGCACAAACAGTAATTGTTATCAATCTGTAAGTTTATTGTATATTCCAAGCTTGAGCTAAACAGTGTGTACCTAAACATAGTTCGCATGTCTCTTTGCATAGATTTCAAGGTCTGGCTGTAGATCTGTTATCCTTAGGGAAGAATGATTTTACTAAATATTGATGCACCACAAGCTATAACAAACATATGGTGCACCTTTGGACTATTCATGAATGTAGTCCACCGTATCGTGAGAAGATTTGTAATATGTATGAAACTTTTTCATGGTACATAGATATGCCATGAGCACTGTGTTAGTAAGTCTTCGTTAAGCAGATGCGCTCAAAGAAAAAGAGCAGTAACAACAAAAACTACAACGACAATAACTACACGATGGGCTGATTCTGGTTTCAAAACGAAGAACACTGCTCATGCATTACCTTGTTTTGTATATGATCACTCTGACCCATGCGTAATAACGTCGTATTGAGGATAATTTACGAGGAAGGGGTAACCAACCTACAAAAGTAGGTCTAAACCACTCGTGATCACTGCTAGCATCCAGTGATAAGGGTAGTTGGTTAACTAATGATCTGCTTCAAGGATGCTCTTACTTGATAAATTTGTCTGTAGGCCTAGGCCTATCTGATCTCGCGGCTCCAGGTTTCAAATATTAGACAGATTGATTTTGAGAAAATCTGTTTCTGATAAATGATAACATCTCTTCACATTTGGAGTGAAGCCGAAAAATTGCAAAATTTGGCGACTTTTCATTTTGCGGCTGCAAGCACGTCGGAAAAAAACATGCATATATATATATATATATATATATATATATATATATATATATATATATATATATATATATATATATATATATATATATAGCTTATAAGTCTTAACAGGCTCCCTTGCCTGTTCTTGGGACTGTGATCAAACAGCACTTAAATTAACTTAAATTATAAACTCGAGTCTGTACGGCTTCGTATGGGAAATGTAGAAAGTAAAGCTGTTCAGCGCAAAGCATAGCTTAATTCTCTGATAAACGAAAAAGCCAAATTTAGTGATCCAACATGATATATTTGCTACCGGTGAAAAGTAACAGCTTTGTATTAAACGAGGTGGAAGAAACTAATGAAGTGGACATCAATCAGATTGTACTTCAGCTGGTTATGAGGCTAGAAATTGTGAGCAATTACTGCGAAGAGCAAAAGAAAAACACAGACCAATAAAAACAGACCTATACCGATAGGATTTTCTTGTCATTTTGGACACGGGAGCTTCAGGCTTTATTTTCAAAAAAACGGGATTGTGAAGTGGCTGGCTGTATTCATCAACGACAAAATCACAAAGGACCACGGCGTAACTGTTATGAAACAAAGGAACTACATGTGGACGGAATACATTGTTTATAAAGGATGTAAGTCAGGTAACCTAAACAGCGGTAACAAAGCCTAGTCAAGATTTGAATGACGTCTTATTCAAGAATATATTCACTATTGTTAGCCAAAATACGTGACATTTTGCTTATAAATGCAAAGCTTTGTGTTGAATGAGGAACACCTATCAACCTAAACATAAATACTGAATATGTATAGTACAAGTTCACATTAAAACAGCTTGACTTACTCCTGAACCAGCATGTACCCTTTCTAGATGGAGAGCTTATCTTAGTTAAACCACCTGAGTTGTTTTCACAGCCAAACATTTTGTCTAGTTATTGTTTTTGAAAATAGGTTGCTCATATTGATTATTTGCAATCCAGTCTCGAGTAGCACAATGTAATCAAAATCAAAAGAGTGATACTGTCAGGCCATTTTATTCATAAATCTATTGTGGATTTTTTTTCATACAATTTTGCAAACTCAACCTTCATCCGTAACCCCTATCAGATTCGCGTTCTCTACCCAGAGAATTGAACAAAACTACACATATACTCCATCCAATATACTATTTATTTATTGACAAAGAACAGACCTTTCTGCGAGGGATTTTATTCCAAAAGAGAGAGTTGCAAGCTATCTTTGCTTACTGATGATGCAGACATCTGTATGGATTTTCTGAATTATCTAGATGTATGAATATATATATATATATATATTTCTTTCCTACAAATTTGAATCATCACTACATGAATTATTCTTGGTTTCATTTATATTAAAACTGCACTGAATAATTCAAGGTACACTTTCCATTCAAAGATTTAAACCCTGAATATGCATGAATGAAATGTATAATGTAGCATACAAGCACATTTTGCATGTACCATCTGGCCAGGGGGACACCATACTCCTTTCATTGTTCCCCATCCACATTGTACTTTTTCAATATTCATTACAGTTTTTTTCTTTGTTGTGATTTCCTCGTTATGTTAACGTTTTCATGGTACTCAACAAACTTTTCCAGTTATAGTCAGATATTAAGTTCACACTTTCAGACAAGTAAATTCAGTGCTTGGTACAGTCAAAACAATGCCTGCAATACCAAGGCTACACGAATTCTAGAGCATTACAAGAGGACATCTTAAGAAACTTTGCTGGTGTATTTGTCAATTGTCTTAATGACTTCCATTAATAATCCAGAGGACCTTGATAACTCTATTACCATCACAGCTGACTCTCCATACATTGAACCAAAAGATCTTATCGACTATCTTAAGCCATTAGAGCATACATTTTCTTTATTAGACATAAATACCCAAAGCCTGAATGCCAAATTTGTGTTAATTGAGGACATAAAGAAACAAGATTTTGATTTCCAGTGCTATTTGCATTCAACATGGCTTGACCATCAAAATTTGAATAACCTGTCACTATTTGTATTAGATAACTATACTGCAATACCTCTTGCAAATACTTAAAAATGTAAATAATACATGTATTGACCATTACAATATAAGGATTGGAATCATACCAACACGACACAAAACGATCTACAATACTCAAATATCTTTAAGAGGGGAAAATGCACGGTGTAGGACTATATATGAGTGAAGACCATAATATGTAGAAGATGAGACACAGCACATTTCTGAGGCCGAAAGAAAAGAGTAAAGGTCGAGACAAAAAAAGGAAGAATTTTAAGTCAAAAACTGCTTACATTTGTAGGTAAACTCGAAAGCTTCCAGATTAGTCTCTGTATACTATAAGGCAATCCAGAGAAAATAAATATGTTTATAATAGTATACTTGAGGTCGAAGAGACCATGCAGTTCGACTTACTCACATGCAATAAATTAATCATATGCAATCGACTGGTTGCATATGATTGATTCCTAATTTCAACTCCAAAATTTAAACAATCTACCGTGGTTTAATTCTTACTGACTGAAGATAAATTTTGCGTTGTCTAGAAAACGCATTTTTTGTTGATTTTACAACAACTTTTGTTCCCAAATAATGAAGTATTCAAAGTAAATGGAGCTAACGGTATAATTTTGACTGTAAATCTATTTGTATTGTATAAATTTGGCACCGTATGAAGTAATGATAGGCTGTCTCTTTGACGAAACCACATGGACATCCAGGTGACTCTTTGATAGATATTTTGTGTGTTATAATTCAGCTGGCTGCAGTCCATTCGAATTTTAGCATGTAGTGTGTTAGCAGGCCTATTACCAGTATAGAATTATTCTTTTTTTTTTCACGTTTATGTTTAGTTCGCAGCGAAAGGTTTCCACATCTTCTGAATTTCGAATAGCCAAGCTTAGTGTTCCAGTGACGAATTGTAGATGGTAGAAAGGAGTTTTTGAAGATCTTTTTCGTATTTTTATTATCAGGTAAATTTGCTTTTGAACGAAAGTGGTTATTGGTTCTGGAAGATACATTTTGTGGCAGTAAATGATATAAGTACTTCGGGGTACGTCCATGAACTATTTGATACATGAGCTCTAATATATGATTTTATCTACACTTTGGAAGTTTTTTCCAAACAGTCTCGTCACATATATTGTGATGACTTGTACGAATCATGGCTCCTGTAACAGCACGGGCAGCGTCCAGTTGAACACCGTCCATTAGGTCTGCCTCATTATTTGTGCATCAACCCCGGACCACATCTCCGTACTCAATAGGTCTAGCATATGAAAAGTAGATTATTTCTAAAGAGAGTCTACTTAATTCATACTGTAACAATTTTGTGACCCCAGTTAATCGTTTTGCTTTATTGATAAAAAAACTAATATAGGTGAACCAGGAAAGGTTAATCCAATTACAAGTTCAAGATAAATGTGCACAGTAACATATCCAAGTGCACTTTCATGAGAACAAACTTGACTATAGGAGGGATTTTTAATGCCGATAAGCATAGTTTTAGTTTTAGCACTATTAGATTAAATGAACCATTGTTGTGACAACTTTTCTATTTCTGTTAGATCTTTATTAAGTGTGTCAGCAGATTTTGTAGAGCCTATGGGATCATCAACTGTAAAAGACAAGGTGATCCCTTATAAAGGTGTAGTCTGACATTAGATCTAACAACTTCAACTATATCATTTAAGAAACAAGAAAGAGAAGCCAATCCGTTGAGCCCTGGGGGACCCCTGCTATAATATGATCCCAATTAGAAAACTCCATGTAATGCAACTCTGGGTGTGGTTTGACAGGTAATTTTTGAACCAATCTAACCACAAATACCGCAATTAAAAAATTCGTGAATATGAGCAGGATGATAAACCTCATCAAAAGCTTTGGTTAAGTCACATTAGACAACACGGACCTCTCTCTCTCTCTCTCTCTCTCTCTCTCTATCTCTCTCTCTCTCTCTCTTTCTCTCTCTCTCTCTCTCCCTCTCTCTCTCTCTCTCTCTCTCTCTCTCCATGTTTGGTGCTATGGCAAATTCATGATATAATAGTAACAAGATATTTGTGTTAAAGAGTACAATATATTGCCCCTTCAGCATGCAAATATCGATGCCTTAGCCTGTTTTCCACTTAAAGGTTGCGATGTTTCCCCGATTCATATAACTTGATGGGGTGTGTGATTTGGCTTCATATTTGACTGCATTACAGGTGCAGCCACCTGTCCATGCAGGTATATTATGTAAGGTGCAGAAATTCGCTGGTCATTATAGCAACTTCCTTACTAGTACATCCCCCCCCCCCGGAAAAAAAAAAAAACAAAACAAAAAAAAAAAAAAAAAAAAAAAAAAAAAGAAAAACCAAAAATCAAAGTAAGTATTCCCATGAAAATATATAAGATGGTATCAATTCGTAAACTGCATTATATGAACTATTCCAATGTTAAGCTTCCGGATTTAATAAAACTGCCTGCTGTATTCGTGAGTACGATTTTGGCATTTTCTAAGAATTGCTCAAAGTAAAATGTAATAGTTAAGTATCTAAAGATCCTCGGGCATATACTTGACATTTATTTGACTTTCGCTGGTGCGCTACAAGCTTGGAAAAGCGGCTTACACTAGAGCAACCGGGTGCTGGCCCATATGAAGTTAAAATCAAGTTTAAGGGCACCGGCCACGGGTGTTCGCCATGTTTTGAAGGTCATGGCAGGAGGAACTTTGGTGCAGCCGCCTCACTGCCCAGCTTACTTTGACGTCCCCCACTTCATAATTTTCTTTTTTACCATTATATTCATATCAAGAAAAAAATTCAGTGCAGTAGAAGACTGATTCTTGTTCTGCAATAATTCTAGGAGCTGTACGGAGTGCAGTGTGCTCAGTCATCGTTGCAAAGGCACAACTGAGTCTGTCTTGGCAGGAAACACGCTGAACTGCGCCGTCCTCCTGTGCCAAAATCAGTTGGCTTTTGAGCTTTTTTTTTAATCGATGCAAGACCATAGTCATCACCTTTCATAGAATATTCAGGCACTAGAAATTCTAACCCACCCAGCAAAAGATATGCAGGCTTAAATACAAGTGACAACAACAACATACCTGTTTAGTTTCATTGACATGTAAGTAAAGAAAATGTTTATGTATGGGCGCATACATCGTTTTCATTGGAATTTGCATGCCGCGTAATAAAATGTTATATTTTTTCATTTCATCATTATTTCTATTATTACAATATATTTCCTGATTTTTGAACACAATTTTACTGTTTCAAAAACTGTACAAGTGACAGTAGTTGCTGTGATTCCTGTGTAAAGCCAGTTACTCCACAGAGTCATGACTACTCAGTTGGTGGGAAACAGGCCTTAGATGAATAACCGTACAAAACATTGTATTGATAAATGAACGGAATGAACACATGAATGACATATAATGCGAATTTGTGAAGACAGAAGAGAGACAAAAAGGTGGAACTATCATTGAAAAGTCAGTCGTTGTCATTTGTGATTTTGTATTTGAGGTCTCTTCAAAATGCTAAACAGGGCTTTCTGGGTGCACACGCTGAGCAATATGATAAATTATCTAGTAACCCTCTAGATGTCACTTTTGTTTTAACCCATCATCACTGCTGCTAACATTCACTTCCCCCTACCCCTTCAGATATGCACTTCCCAAATGAACATAAAAGAATGCAGACTTTGAGGGAAATATCAACTTTTTAAAATTACCGAAATACATTCTATAAAAACAGCGAAATGAATGCATGAATATATATGGGTGATAAAAGTTTGAAATAGTTTTGCACACATATATATATATATATATATATATCTGCACCTTCAACACAGAAGAGCATCAAACAATTTGGCATGAGTGGGCGCATTTTTTTTTGTTTTTTTTAATTGAATGTTTGTATCGCGTATTATCCTGGTTCTACTTCATACCACGATAGCAAATGGCATGTGACAGTCCTGTCTTTAGCTAACCTTATATGCACAGACTGAAGTGGTCCTGTGAACTTCTACGTATCGATGTCACTTTTGTTTAAGCCCATCATCACTGTTGTGAACATTACCCCCCCCCCCTCCAGCTTCCTGAAATCTGATAATTTGTTACATATTGAAGAATTGACTTTCATTACTATGGTGCCGAAGGGTGCATCGTTTCCTTTTGTGACAGACATTTTTTTTTATACCGTCTAAGTGTTCCACTGAAAGGGTGAAATGTCGATTCATATATCTTGATGGGAGATGTCATTTAGATTGAATTAATACTTTGCAGCATTATCAGTGCGACCACGCGCCCAGAAAGTCGTATCATGTAAGTATGACTGCCAAAATCAGCTGGTTATTGAGCTTTGCTGATCCATCGATTCCAGGCCATAGTCCACACCCTTCAAAG